>OY754309.1:13025922-13407250 GCA_963573325.1 Astragalus glycyphyllos
GAATTGTCATTTTGGATGGATAGATTATTGTCATGTTTGGATTGGTTATTTTGTGTTTAAAATCTGTTTTGGTGTTTGGAGCGAGTTGGGATAGGGATGGAATCGAATCGGATTGAGAGGCGAAACAAAATTCAGCAAAACAGGGCCACTGTTGATCCACCACGGACCGTGGCAGCCACCACGAGCACCCGTGGGACTTTCGGTGTGCAGCGTACAAATCTACAACCAGTCTCCACGGCCCGTGTTGCTTGCCACGGGCGGCCGTGTCAGGATCAGTTTGGCCCACTATTTTTCACCCGTTTCGATCTTAAATCGAGTGTTTTCCAATCCTAAACCGGAACCTCAACTTATATAATGATAAAATAACCGTAATTCATGGAGAAACACTTACGAATGACATGTTTTAAACCAAATTGTCTCGAACTACAACTGTTTTGAAAAACCCAATTATAGAACACATGTGAGGACAAATTTTTTTGAAATAAAATGAACTATAAGTTCAACTTGACATTGAATGATTGGTTATGGGATGGTTATACTATCATCATTGACTGTTTATGTTTCACGGTATGTATAATATATCGAGTATAAATGACGGCCCAATGCGGGTGGAAATATAAATTATATCGAGTCGAGGTGACGACCTCCAGAGGTTAGCATACTAGTGTGAGGGAAGTCATGAGCCCTTAGCCTAGGCCCCCAGATGTTTCTCATTTTGCCTTTAGGGAAAGTACTATTGGCCTGTGGGGTTCACTGATAGTTGGCACTTATAGCAGTCGGTGTTGTGCTAAAAGATGTTAAGGGAGAACTTATCGGTAGTTGGCATCTATTGCAGCCGGTATTATTCCCATTATTGATGTTGTGAATTTATCGGTAGTTGGCAGATCTTGCAGCCGGTATTATTCCTATTATAGATGGTTGTAATTCATAAATTGAATTACCAATTTAAAGGTTTTCATAATTGAACCGTGAGTGTTGCTAGGGGTCACGGTAAAACTCACTGAGATATGTTATCTCATTCTTTCTCATGCTCGAGGAGAAGATTGAAGAATCAGTTCTTCCATCTTTGTTTATGTTTTCTTCCCTTGTTGTCTTTGTATGCGGTTTACAAACTTGAATTATTAAAGTTATGTAATCGTTTTCGCTCTTTCCTTGTGAAGATATTGAACACCCAGTTGTAAAATATTGAAGTCTTGGAAACTGCTATGGTTTTGTTTAAGTGAAGGATATGTTAGGACTGTTTGGCAATTTTATTACTGAAATTTTTAGTGGTGTTCAATTATCTAAGCAGGAATTATTTCTCTGATGAATGCTAGAACTGTCCATTATTGTGTTTCTACTAATTAGAGATATTAGGGTGTTACATGAATCAACATTGATTGACTCAACAATAGCTGCAACATCACTAAGCACTTTTTCCTTTCTAATTGAAAAGTATAATATTACAATAACTTTTGACTTTAGTGTTGCTAGGCACCAAGTTCTATTGTTGGGCACCAATACATACAATTGACAGTTAAAAGTAATTCATGTACTAAATTGCATGTAATAATTAAGCTGCAAGTGAAATTTATAGCGATAAGAGCTGTTAAGTCACACTTAATTAATCATGCATAGTTTTGATTCACATTTATAGGATTTAAACTGGCATTAATCACACAACCATCGTCTATCAAATATAGCATCGTATTTTGATTAAATTAACATATGACTACTAACATTAGTCTATATATTTAGCTACTAAGTTGTTTGTTTCAGTCGCTCAAAATATAATACATATTCATCACTAAGGGAATTACCTGTCTACAACATAAATCCAACTAAATAAAACAAGGCAAAATATCTCCCGGGGTCCCTTAACTTATTTATTTGTAACGAATAGGTCCTTTAACTTTTTTTTGTAACGCATAGGTCCCTTAACTTATTTATTTGTAACGAATAGGTCCCTTAATTTTTTTTTGTAACGCATAGGTCTCTTAACTTTATATTTTGTAACGCATATGTCCCTTAACTTTTAAAAACGTAACGTCATTTCCCCTTAAAATCTCTCCCTTAAATGAGTTAAAAGGGGAAAAACTGTTACGTTTTTAAAAGTTAAGGGACCTATGTGTTACAAAAAAAAGTTAAGGTACCTATTTGTTACAAATAAATAAGTTGAGGGACTTCTGCGTTAGAAAAAAAAGTTAAGGGACCTATTCGTTACAAATAAATAAGTTAAGGGACCTGGAGAGATATTTTGCCATAAAACAACAACAAACAACAATATAAATACACAGCAATGACACAACAAGAAGACATAAAATACAAATTACATTTTTCGTATACTTACTTTTTTTAAGATTACGTATTATTTCCCGTTCTTTCAACAAATTATACTTTCATATATAAGTTCAACCTTTTTCCGTACCATTACTTCCCAAAGTAATGCCCATACATACTAAAGAAATTTATTTATTTTGAAACCTATCCAATTAAATTAATACGTCCAATATTCAGCTAATTTTGTAACAATTTACAAAAAAATAAACTTGTAATTTGAATAAACCTTAAAACATAGAATCCCATTCAATTTATCTCTTACAAAAAAAAACAAAGAAAAAGCTATAGAAATAGGTGGAGATCTTTTCATTGTGACTTAAATACCAATAGGGATGCGAACTTGGCAAATAAGGGCTTATATCAGCATCTTCTTTCTGAAACATTGTTCTTCCATCTTCTCTCTTCTTCTTCCATCTTTTCTCTTCTTCTTTCATCCTATCTCTTCGTTTTTGTCTTCCATCTTCTCTCTGCGTTTTCGTTCGTTCTTCTTTTCTCTCTAATGGCAACCAATAGCAACGCATCTTCAAATGGTCCTTCAAGGCAAGGACAACTCCCTGTTTGTGGATGTGTGGATGTTATGCGATTATTGATCTCTAATTCAGCTTAAAACCCACAAAGAAGATACTGGAAGTGTGTTAATTGGGGCGTAAGTCAAATTTGAGGTTTAGGGTTTCTTTCTTCGTGTACATCAGTTTTTATTTTCTTAATATAATTTTTTTAAGTGGGCTTCTGTGCAGATGAGAGCAGCAGGTTGAGAGTTGAATGTCTGGGATGATCAACTACATGATGAGAAAATACCCATGGTGGCTATTAGAGGTTCACAGTCAATTCTAGAAAATACCCATGATCAATTAGAGGCAGCAACAACATGTCAATGCAAATGTGGTGGCATATTCAAGGATTGGGAGTCAAACAAAGTTGTCAAACTGAACCAGAAACTGTTAGATGAGAGGATGAAGGTGAAGTGGATGTAAAGAATTCTAATTTTACTCATTGTGTATGTCGCACATATCCTATTTGGGTTGGTTTATGAGGGATGTTAATGGCCAACCCAATTCTGTTTGTGGAGTTGCAATTTAAGTTAGAATTAAGTTGTATGTTATGTTATGAATTTAAGTTACATTAAGTTGTATGATATGTTATGTATTTAATTTGGAATTTTGTTATGTCTATGTAACGTGAATTTTCTATGAAATGGAATTAAGCTCGAATTAAGTTTAAACCTATCAAATTAAAGATTTAATTTGAATAAACCTAAAAACATTGAATCCCATTCAATTTATCTATTAAAAGAATAAGAGAGAAAAGGCTATAGAAATAGGTGGAGTTTTTTGGGAAATTTGTTTAATAGATAAGAAAGAAAAATGATTATGAAACCTATAAAATTATATTAATACTTTCAATCTTCAGCTAATTTTGAAACATTTTAAAAAAATAAATATGTAATTTGAATAAACCATAAAACATACAATCCCATTCAATTTGTCTCTTAAAAAAAAGAAGGAAGAAGAGGCTATAGAAATAGGTTGAGATCTATTCCGTACCTGGACGCCGGGTTCGGGGTACAATCCGTTGTGCTTCTTGGAGTTTGAAGATTGACCTCGGATGGTTCGAGATAAGTCGTTCCCGCTGCTCGGGTGTGGGGTATATGCAAGCACTCTGATGCCTAAGTGATAAATTCTAATTTAGTGCATTTTTTAGAGATGTTTTTGAGTCATTTTTAGAGTAATTATTATTGATTAAATAAATAACTAACTTAAATTACTCTATATTTGCAGAAAGGTAGAAAAAGAAAAATGACACAAATATGGGCTGAAATTAGAAGAAAGACTAAAAAATAAAAGAAAATAAACCCATTGCCCATTAATGCAAGAAGGCCCACAGTGATAAAAAGAAGAAGATCCTCTTGGAGATTTCAATTAAAAGTGATACACATGTGACTTGGAGAGAAAGAAAGAGGCGTGGAGTGGAGAGCAAGAAACACATATTTAGGAAGGATCTAAATCCTAATATTTAGGGATTGGCATATCTTGCAATTAAAAGTCGAAGCAATCTTGACTTGATCCTTTGCTTGGAGAGAAAGAAAAGGAACTAATATAAAAGGAGAGCTTCACTTGTGAATGGGGGAGCCACACACCACATAAACAAATAATATTTACACAAACGCTACGGAGGGAGAGAAGAGTTTTTCGGCACCGTGAAAGAGCTTTGGAGTAAAAGAAGGAGATTGAAGACAAAGATAAAGACTTTCCCTATTTCCGGGTTATTCCTATTTCTGTAATTCATGAACCTTATTTTTCTTTTATTGTTCTTTATTATTATGGACACCTAAGTCCTCTTCTAGGGTTTTAGGTGGATCTTGCATGTTTAGAAACCTCTTTATGTTCTAATTTCTTATTTGAATTCCTGTTTTTATTTCATTTAATATTATTCAATTGTTTTTATCACATAATTAGGATTAGCTACCCTTTTCGTGTTAATAATCAATTAGTTGATCAGCGACCGTACTGCAATTAGTTGGTGGACCTATAGGATAATTGGGGCTATAATTAATGCATGACCAAACTTTAATTTAGTCTTCCAATCATTCAACCTTTTTGTGCTTTATGCTTTTCTTAAATTTAAATTCTAGCATCACCAAACTAGGGTTAATTTAGGAAAAAGAATATTAATCGCGAATGACCAAACGGATTAGTAGCTTTAGTAAAGCGATTGGTAATTGAATAAAATAAGGGAATTCAGGTAGAATTAGACATAGGGGAATCGAAGCTTGCAAGTGAAACCGCGACCCTAGACCTCTCTCTGCATCTATTAAATCTTGCATTTTATTATTTGTTAATTGTTTACTTTTTATTTCATTGTTTCAATTACAACTCAATTATTCACTCGTCTAAACAATAAATAATTTTAAGTAGTTTAGTACTTGTTAATTAATCTTTGTGGATACGATATTCTTTTATACTACTTCTGCGAAAAGAGTACACTTGCTCTAAGTGTGTTTTTAACGCAACACTAAGTCAGCAAGGGAAATGAAGAGGTGAGAGTTGAATGAGAACGTACCTGGAAGTGAGGGGCAACACTCCTATTTATAGACGACGCGCTGTTGCTGAGCCGTTGGATGCGGGCGCGGACCTCTTACCCGTTGGATGTGATCTTCATGTGTTGGGTTGTCCCCAGTGCGGAAACGGGCCTAACCCGAATCAGTGGGTCTTGGGCCCAGTCCGGAATAGTGGCCCCCCAAGTCGAGGTCGGCGAGTGGGCGAGGTCGAGCTCGGCTTGATTGGAATGTTTTAGGTTTTAGAGGGGGCTATGATTGCAGCGCCACGTGTCTCTTGTTCAGAGGGGGAACAAGGAGGTGACGTTTGAGGAATCAAGGCGGAAGTGCCATAATTGCGGTTCAGTTTCCTATGTCAGATATGTAGTGACGCATTGATTGGACGTGCCGGTTCGATTTCTGAGTCGCAAAAGTATATAAGTTCTGTGGGGATCCCTCATTTTTTACTTTGTCAAGTTGAGTGTTAGCCTCCTTTCTCGCCGACGATACCCAACGGTTCCTCAGTTTTCTGGCCGCCGTACCGACCTGAATGTTCACTGTGTTTCTAGAATCTCTCCTAACCGAGCTCTTTATTCAAGTGTCTAAGATCAACATTTCTGCCGATGTCGAGCGTTGAGATGGTAGGCTCGTCTGCTGTTCAGGAGGATCTGTCACGGGAGGCCAGTCTTGTGGCGGAGGGGTCTTCGGAAACTGCTGGCGCCCGCAAGTTGGAAGGATACAGGTTTGATCCAGCAGAGTACCGCTAGGTCTGCACCATGGTCATCGAGACCATGGCCAATCCAAAAAGCTAGTCTCTGTCCGATTTCCAACAATATGCGACTACTCCTGCCAATCAAAAGTGGAGGTTGGAGGATGCGGGAGAACTGCCGGCTTGCACCAGGCTGCTGAAGAAGGAGGTCAGCTACTTCTTCTACGGGTGATGTCTAAATACCATGGGAATCCGGGTGCCTTTGTCCGAGTTTCAGCAGGGTGTGCTCGACCACCTGCAAATAACTCCATCTCAGTTGGCCCCCAATGCTTGGGGTATGTGAAATCTTTTGAGGCTGTGACAGCCTACTTGGGGCGGCTTCCTTCCGTGCGGGTCTTCTTTGCCGTCGTCGATGTGTTTTGTCAACCTGAGGAGGAAGACGCTTGCCGGCAAGGTCATGTCTGCCTTCGGGGTGCCCGATACCGAGCTTACTTCAATCCGGTGAATGACTCCAACAAGGGGTTCAAGTCTATCGTCTTTTATGTTTGGGCCATGAATAAGGAGGCGAAAAGAGCCATTGCAGAATACAATGCTTCCGAGTTGGTGAGGACGCACTTCCCCTTGTCTTGGTTCGGGGATCATTTTGGTAGGGACACTAAGGCTTTTGCTGTTAAGCCAGAGTCCCTTAGGGGTGAGGACGCTGCCACTTACAAGCTACTCAAAAACTGGGGGGATAAGTTGCTCAAAGTTGGCCTCCAATTTGAGTGTGCCCCCATTATCCAAGACGAGGCCGAGTCCGCAGCCAAGCTGAAGGCTACTCTGGGTAAGCACTGTTACTTAAGCTGTTCATTTGTTTTCCTTTTTATTCAGTAGCTCACCTCGCACTTACTTTGTTCAGATAAGCAGGCTGACTGTTCTGAGCCCGATCCCAATACTCCTGTGATGGGGGTCCAACGCAGAGCTTATTCTACACAAGTGAAGGGTAGCTCAAGTCGGAAGAGGGCTGTCTCCAGCACGGTGACCCGTCCCCCTTCTAAGAAACCAATAGTTATTGAAGACTCGGATTTTGATGGGGTTTCAGGAATCGAGGTTCCATCCGCCGCAAAGCTGGAGGCTTGCGGTAGGGTTGCTGAGGTTGCCTTCCACCTGTTGGAGGAGCTTCGGGAGCTGGAATCGGACCCAGAGATTCTTCGCCTCTAGAGAAGACTTAGCGAGGTTGAGGCCAAGAATCTGTATCTCGACGGAGACCTGCAAGACCATGCTGATAAGTTGGAATACTGTCGGGACATGAGGATTCCGGACATGATCGAAGAGAACCGCTTCCTCTGGGAAGTCATAAATTCTTTAGCTTCTGCAGACGGGCAGATTGCCAAACTCGAAGCCCAGATGGTCGCGGATCAGGACGAGGCCGATCAAGCGGAGGCACTTCAAAAGGAACTTGCTGAACTCAAAAAGGCAGAGGAAAGGGTACTACTGAGCATGAAGCCGCTGAGGCCAAGCTGCAGAATTCTATCGGGCTTGGGTTTAAGCGTTGCAAGGGTTTGTTAGCCGTAATCAGCCCAGACTTGCCGTCGGAGTTGCTGGAGCCTGGAAACGAGATCCTCGAAGGGAAGCTAGTGAGACTGGTCCCTGGTGCCCACTTGGAAGAGGCCGAAGTGTTGTTTGAGCAGTCTGATCCGGAGGAGTCTGAATGACCTCGTGATATATTTTTGTACTCCTTTTGTAATAAGCAATCTTTGTCACTTGTATTGATCGGGAGCGAGTTTTTATTACGGCGAGGTGAGAGTGGGCCGAGGCCGAGGCTAGCATTACGCGAGAGGTGCATCTTTAAATCTTTAGGAGGATCACCTTCGACTCGTTCGGGTGGAGCGTTGGACTCGACAATTGGAGGAGTCTTATTCCCCTGATGGAGCACAGAGCTCGGAGATCACAGGAGTCTTCTTCCCCTGATGGAGCACGGAGCTCGGAGATTAGAGGAGTCTTCTTCCCCTGATGGAGCACGGTTCTCGGAGATCAGAGGAGTCTTCTGCCCCTGATGGAGCATGGAGCTCGGAGATCAGAGGAGTCTTCTGCTTCCGATGGAGCACTGAGCTCGGAGATCGGAAGTCACTTTGGCCTCTGATGGAGCGTCGAGCTCGGAGATCAGAGGGAAGGTCTTTGGTCGAAGTCGCTTGTCGCTCCAACTTAAGGCACAAGTACTGGCATCTCCTTGCTCCGTCAAGGTCGACCGGGACCGTGACTACCTCATCCTCTTTTGAGAAAAATCGCATCTTAAGGTGAACAGTGGAGGCGACGGCCCCGAGTTTCCCAAACATTGGGCGACCAATGATGCAGTGATACTAGGAGGCGCAGGGTAGGACTCAGAACCTGGTTTTGATCGTCTTCGAGAGTTTGTCTTCCCCGTACGTGACCCGCAATTTGAGGTTACCCAAAGGCTTGGTCCGGGAGCTGTTCAACCCGACCAATTCGGAACTATCATACGCCGACAGATCTGCCTCGGATATTTTCAGCTTCAGGAGCAGTTCCTTGAACAGTATGTCAACTGAGCTTCCTTGGTCGACCAGGATTCTTTTGACATTGATCCTGCCCAGGACGGCAGAGATGATGAGTGGGATTTCCTCATTTGCCTTACCTTTTGCGGAGATCGGCATCGGTGACCGATAAGGGAGGTCTGTTGGACATAGCAGAGGGGGGAATCGGGTCATGACCGATGCTCAGAATCTCCTGCCAGTGTCGCTTTACCAACCGTTTTGTCTATCCGGCCTCCCATGATCACCATGGCCACCGGTCGCTGTCGTTACGTTTTAGGGGCGTCTTCTGCCGAATCGCTACTATCATCATCGGGGGTCTTGGCTACCTCACTGACCACGGCCTTAGACTTCCGTGGCGAGCGTCGGGGAGACCGCTCCCTTTTCTTTTCGTCCGACCTGAGGTATTGCTTCAGCTTCCCTTTCTGAATTAAGTCCTCTATGTCATCTCTTAGGACCCTGCAGGCGCCGGTATCGTCGTCGTGACTCCTGTGATATCTGTAGTAGGTCTTCTTATTTGTGTTGTCACGCTGAGGAATTAGAGCTGGCCACTTGATGTCACAGAACTCGGTGTTGGTGCACTCGGCCAGGATGCGCTCTCATGGAACATTTAGGTCGGAATACTCTGCGAACCTACCCCGCCACTCTTTCGAGTCGGACCCGCGGTCCTTCTTGTCCTTCTCTTTGCTATCCTTTCATTTCCCTGAGGCTTGCCCTGCATTGGATGTATCCACAGCAGATGCTTCTTCATAATCGATGTAGTGCGGGGCACACCTCAGGCATTCGTCAAGCATTTGTGGTTTGCGGAGACCGACGCTGATCTGGAAGAGGGTGCCTTTCCTGAGGTCGTGCCTCATGAACATTATCCTAAGGTCATCAGACAGCTGATGGACCTCGTCTGCCTCCCGGTTGTACCTTTCTATGTAGTCTCTCAGTGATTCCTTTTCCCCCTAGCAAACCGCCCTCAACACGTCCTCTGACTTGGGTTTTACCCTCAAGGCTGTGAACCGCGCACAGAACAGATTCGTGAACTGCTTCCACGATGAAATCGAGGCTGGAGGAAGGTCTCGGTACCACTTTAGTGCACATTTGGTCAGGGAGAGGGGGAAAAGCTTGCATCGGACGTGGTTCGAAGCATGACGGTAGTAAAGCATCAGATCGAAGATGTCCGCATGCTCGTCCGGATCCCCAATTCCGTCATACACATTTAGCTGGGGAGGTTTTTCGAGGGACTTCGAGATGCGGCAGTTGGCGATTTCCAAAATGAAAGGGCTAGCCTGGGATCGCTGATTCTTTGACTTCTGAGCCTTCTTGTTGTGAGGTAACAATGGTGACGGACTTCGGGAGGATGAGGAGCCGGAAGAGGAGTTACCGGATTTGTTCGAAGAACCTGACCTCGGCGAAATTGGGGGACTTGGAGCCTTTCTGCGATGCTTCTCCCTTCGCACTGGGGAGATGTCCTTTGGAGTTTCCTTGTGCCGAGGTGGTGAGCGATGCCTTCGGGATACGGCTTTCTGAGGTGGAGAAGATGGCAGCCGGATGGCGGGCTGGAGAGCGGCTACTTGTGCGAGGGCTTCGTTTTCTAGTTGAGACTGTTCTTGTTGAACACGGTCCCGGCTTCGACGCTACAGAACATCGAGGAGATGACTCACAACCTCGATCTAGGAAGGGATTGGGTCAGTGAATGGAGCCGGGGCTAGTGGCGGAAGTTGGGTCGAGTTTGGAACTGCCGAGGCTTCCTCGTTGGGCAGTGCTTGAATGTGTCCTTCCGGTGTACCCGTGGCCTGAAGTTGGGCCACGGCATTTGCGCTCTGGGCCCGCGACTAAGCTCGAGTGGCCGGACGTCCTTGTGGAGGCATGAGTCAGAGGGATGCTTTGCTTGAACACGGATATAGATGAGTCTTGGAAGCAAGCGATGATGCTCCCACTGTGGTCGCCAATGTTCGGTACCTAGACGTCGGGTCCGGGGTACAACCTATTGTGCTTCCTGGAGTTTGAAAATTGACCTCGGATGGTTCGAGATAAGTCATTCCAGCGCCTCGGGTGTGGGGTACCTGCAAGCACTCTGATGCCTAAGTCAGCAAGGGAAATGAAGAGGTGAGAGTCGCATGAGAACGTACCTGGAAGTGAGGGGTCGCACTCCTATTTATAGACAAAGCGCTGTTGCTGAGCCGTTGGATGCGGGCGCGGACCTCTTACTCGTTGGATGCGATCTTCATGCATTGAGCCCAGTCCGGAACAAGATCATTGGGAAATTTCTTTAATAAATAAGAAAGAAGAATGATTATGCATATATATTGAGTCATTCTTTCTGATTTTCTTTCTTCTGTTAGTAAAATACCTGATGATTATATTTTTAAGAAAGACAAATAATTATACAATAAAAAAAACGTCTATGTAAGGTGCATTTTCTATGAAATGGAATTAAGCTCGAATTAAGTTGAAACCTATTAAATTAAATTAATACTTTCAATGTTCAGCTAATTTTGTAGCATTTTACAAAAAATGAAGATGTAATTTGAATAAACCTTAAAACATACAATTCCTTTCAATTTATCTCTTTAAAAAAAATAAGAGAAAAAATGGTATAGAAATTTATCTTTGGTAAATTTCTTTAATAAATAACAAAGAAGAATGCTTATGCAAATGCATTTATATCTTCTTTCTGATTTTCTTTCTTCTGTTTGTGTTGCTGAGCACCCATTTCTGTTGCTTCGCAACTCTCTTTACATAAATTATTTTCTTCCACCTGGATTAAAGTGATACCATTACACGCTAAAAAAATGCGTGATAATAATTTCCTTTTTCTATAGTATTAGAATGCAATTAAAACTAATAATATGATTGTCTCCCCTATCATGTTACAAGCTACTCTTTTTTTTCCTTCAATCCCCTATTATAAAACCCTATCATTACTTGGCATTTTCACACATTACTTACTCATTTCTACAGATCATTCCTATAATCCCAAGTCCCAACCAAATTTGCCCAATCCTTGGCAATTGTTCATATATATAGGTGGCAATACATATAGAGACCAACAAAACAATATTACTTCATTATTTGAAATGAAACCAATTATCATAAGATACCAAAAACTCTAGCATACAATATTGGGCTGTATAATCAAGTAGTAAACCCATAAGTCTTTTGACATGTGCATTAACACATGGTGGACATGCAATAACTAATACTTAAATTACAAATCATAATTGCGACAACTGTCATTTTACAAATCACAATTGCCATTTTATTTATCCTATCACTTATATATGGCTATCATTTAATTTCGTGGTATTTTATTTAGTAAACCCCTAAGCTCTTGGTTCATGCACACGCAACCATGAAACAAATTTTTAACCATCTCCCTCGAAGGTTTATCATGATTATTGATGTTACTAATGTAATTGCCTCTCTTTGTTTTTCTTTCTTTAGATCATTTAATTAATTGTTTCTCTTTTTTACAGTTTTCATATTACAGTTCTTGTTTTTCATTTCTTAATTTTTTCAACCAATTATTTTAATCCCTCATGCATTCCACCAATGATTTATGCAACAATTTCCATCAGAAGTTTTTCTTCGAAGTGCTGCTAGTTTTTTGTATCTTGCACATTTGGTTGTTACTCCACAAAACACAACATATCGTATCGCAGCAACTGAACAAATTTGTGTTGATCATGGATATGTTTATCATACTACAATGTCTATCAGGTTTCATTCACATGGACATTTGCAGTTAACAATTCCTAGCCATTCCAGCTACATTGAAAATGAATTTTTGGCAGCCAACATGAACAAGATCAATGCTGAACTAAATCTCGTTAAAAATGAAGATGCGGAATCCTAGATTTCGTATGAAGATCAATTTGATGAAGACTATCTACAAGATAACAACAATTAATTGCCATATCTACCTATCTATCCACTCTGTTATCTTTGAGCTAATGTCACTTATGTATGACATATACAAAAATATATTATAAATAATTGTCTACATAAATATTGTTTAATTAACAAATATGTAGTGAATCTTTACCTACATCTATAAATGTTGTCTATTATTTATTGATTGATCTATTTATTTCATGCATTATATATAATAGCCCAATTCTTTGACCAGGTGTTCAACTTCATCGATTGCCATGTATGCACCCATGTTAACAATTAGGTTTTTTTTGTCCACTAGATGTTTGACATGCAATACTTATATAAATTTCCTGATTTAATGATGCCACGTACAATATAAAAATGACAATTACTTAATTTTTTCATAGGTATCCACGTTCCTTATAAAACAAGCTTATTTATAATACAGTCAACCATCCCATTTAAAGATTTATGACTAATTTATTTAATTTCCTTCATTAATCTATAACCAAGTAATTTTTAAACAATGAAATTTGCTTCGTTGACCTTTATCAATACCCTACTGGTTTGGTGGTGTGAGAGTTTCCTTTCCATCCTCAAGTTCGAATCTGTTATAAGGAATAGATAATAAAATTGAAAAAAAAAAGTCTTCTAAAGTAGCTCCCTTTTGTTATTTTTTACACACTCCTCCCTTTAATAAAAACACACAATTAGGTTTATACAAATCTATTTTGCATGTCAACAGTTATATTGATTAAGTGTTATATGTAGTGACTAAACATTTTTATATACCACATGTTGCATGTTGTGCTTTGTGGCTGTTTATGAGATAAAAAATTTGATGCGGTTTTGTTGATAACCTTATGTGTAGTTAATCATTAATTGGATCTCTTTTGACCATAACTAATTTTCTCTAGTTAACCATAATGCTTCACTTTCATTTTCTAATTGGGTATAATCAGAATGTGTTGCCCTTCTTCTCAACTTCCAAATCCAAGTATTGAAAGATGTCTTCTAAAGTAGCTCCCTTTTGATATTTTTAAAAACTTCTCCCTTTTACAAAAACACACAATTAAGTTTATCCAAATCTATTTTGCATGTCAACAATTATATTGATTAAGTGTTGCATGATTATAATGGCACATATCTGTTAAAATTTTCATAGTGGTTATAGGTAGTGACTAAACATTTTTATAGGCCACATGTTGTTGCATGTTGTGCTTTGCTACATGTTACTAGGAATATGGTGTTGTTTCATTGCTTCCAGAGCAATATCACAAACCATTTCTTGCATCTGTACGGTTAATTGATTGTTTGGAGAATGAATTTCATGTTACTACGAGAATACATAAAGGGATTATGTATTTATATCAAGGTTGGAAGAACCTGGGTAACTATTATGGCCATATTGATGGTGGATGGATACAACTAACTTTTGCTTCACCAACTCACCTTCGTATCCGCGATATGGATAGGACTTTTGGACAAGTAATTTCTCCTGTTCCAGCCAGAATTTTTTATCTTCATACTATTGATGTGCCTATTGTGTTCTGCAAGGAAGAGTCATGTACTAATGTGATCGTACCTCATCCTAGACATTACTTTAAAGAGTTTCTATGTACCAAAGTTCCTTCAGGAGAACCAACACGTTTGGTAATGTTTATCCTATCAACTGTCTTTGATTGATAATTCTTTTCTGCTTATTGTTTGCATATGTCTTCATACTATATTATGCAGCATCTCTATTCAGACTTTTGCAAAACTGCTATCCCACGTCACTTAGTCACTATTATTGTTGTGGATGAATGGAAAAGAGGCTGGATTTGTTCTATAGAGAGAACAACACACGTGAATGCTATCTTTCAGGGGAGTGGATTGTTTTATGGAAGGTTCTTGGACTGAAAGCACGTGCTCCAATTCGATTGGGAATCAACAAAGACTACCCAAAAATAATGTTTTTAAGTTTAAGTTGGTTTAATTAACTTTGATATCTTATGTTAATGCATGTGTAATGTTGAAGCATCGATGTGTGTCCAAGTATCATGTCAGTATGAAGTTACTAGGCTCTTTAATTGTGTACATAAGTTCTAGAGTGTTTTGTGATACAACAGTTCTCTAATATAACATATTCTTTGTTTCTTCAAGTTGCTTTCCATAATTTATTTTATATGATACACATGAATTCATGTTATCTAATAACCATAGAACAATAACTGAATTGTATATAAATTGGGTTAACTAATTGTCAAACAATTTCGCATGTATAAAGGATAAATAAATCAAATGGCAACAACATGCAGATACTTGGGAATTCACTTGATCTTCTCTATAACTTTTTGCTTTACTATACATTTGAGTATTTACCCAATGACTCAACATTAATTGACTCGGCAATAGTTGGAAGATCACGAAACAGTTTTTCTTTTCTAATTGAAAGGAATAATTTTACAATTGCTTTTGAATTCAGTGTTGCTGGGCACCAAGTTATTTTGCTGTGCACCATTACATACAATTGGCACTTAACATTAATTCATGTACTAAATTACACTTAAAAACTATGCTATAACTGAAATTTGGCAATGCTATAATGAGAATTTGAGGCTCTAGAGCAAGAAAATGTCTATTAGATCATCAAATCCTCCACGAGCAAAACCTATTTCATTAGCTTAGTCATTTGTTTAGTAATAATCAAAGGTTTATGTTCATTAAAATCAAGACGATCACCAATTTTACTGGTATTCATTGAGCTTATAATATTTGAATTGAAATTTTCTTAACACATGTAGCATAATCTATAAATCATACTCTTTCAAAGTTTTAAATATATAAAAACAGTATAATTGTAACTAACTTATACTAAATGACGACTATAGGCACCAAATTATGTAGAACAAAGAACAATTTTAGATATTAAAGTTGTATTAGAGGATAGTAGGGTCTTAAACTCTTTTTATGATATAAACCCCAAAGTTAAATCTATAAATCATATTCATTCATGATTTCAAGTGTCTACTCTTCTTCCTTTCATTCATACCTTCTGCCACTCAATCAATCCGAACTTAAATCAATTAACATTCGTAGGAGTAGGAGCTGCTAAGCCACACATAATTAAGGATGCATAGTTTTATTCACATTCATAGGATATAAACTTGCATTACTTACACGATCATTGTCTGTCGAATATAGCATCATATTTTCATTAAACTAATATATAACTACTAAGATTAGTGTGTACATTTAACTACTAAGTTGTTTGTTTCAGCCACTCAAAATATAATACATATTCATCAATAATCACATACTGAAGTTAATTAGCAGACTACTCCCTTTCAGCTACCTTTTTCCTTAGTTCACTTTTAACAATCCAACCCTCAGTACCCTCTCCCCTACCCTTCTAAAGAAGCGGAGCTTATTTCCTAATACAAACACCTCATCTTTAGCAATTTGGTGCCAACCCTCCTCTATGATGCATTTCAGTGAAGTCTTCTCCTCTGACCCACCACTTTGATACTGGGTTATGTCCCAGCTTTCCATTTCACCTGCAGGGAGAAGTTCTTCGACCGTGCTCCACCAAGCAACAAAAAGCTTTCGAGCCTCTTCACATGGCACTTCCTACAAGTGAGTTGTGTATGCATTTAGTTCAATTTAGTAGAGTCATAATAATTAGAGTCATGATAATTTGTGATGGTTTCTCAAAAAAACTTACAAGAGGCTGACCACACTGCACCATAAATGGTGTTATGGGAGCTTCCCATATATCCACCTCAAAACAATGAATTAGATTTTACGTACTTACTGTTGTCACATGGGCAGTTGTTGGTTTCATGTATGGGATACAAAAGTTAACTGAATATGCTTCCATGAATCATAAACTAGCTGTATCTCCATACCATCTTTCCCAAAAAAAAGTACTCTAAACTTTTTCCTCCAAGGTATTTAAATAAACAAAACGTAATGCACCTTTTATTGAGTAGGTGATTGCAAACTGATACCACGCATTTCCAAACACCAATGAACCACCATCATTCCATACTTCTACCAATGCTTCCACCCCCGTTGAGGAAATTAGTTCTAATGGATTATCCAAATGGTGCCACCATTTCGTCACAAATCCTTGAGGGATAACCTACAAAAACATTTTGTATGTTTTAGTCCAACTTAATCATTTCTATAAATAGGTTACTTTCGATCTATTGTATTTATAAATTCATCAATTTCTCATTACTCGATTGAGGAGTACAAGCACGCGTTGGAAAGCTAAGGAACCGAGCTACAATTCTTGTGTTGAGCTCAAAACCCAATTTTGATGTCTTGAAGATTAAAACAGCGAAGTACTGAAAAAGTACTATGTAAAACGGGTTTTGGGCCAAATTTCAGTTTGTTAACGGGCTTTTATCTAGTTACCCATTTAGGGATTTAGGTTTTTCGTTTTCTCAAAGACTAAATACACTTTTCAGAGCAGTCTTGGGTCACTTACTCATTCCTATTTTCAATTTTACGTTATGTGCCCTAACCTTCATAGAAGCTTAAGTCCTATATCAATCTATTGGTGAAGGGTGTCGCTTGTAAGGATTTTGAGAGCAGTATTGGGTCACTTTTCAGAGCAGTCTTAGGTCAATTTTACGTTACGGACTTAATGTTTATTTCGTTTTTATGGTTTTAATTCTTTGTCTATCAATTTCATCTCCGTAATTCTTGCTGCAAATTCGGTTTGTGTTTTGCTTATTTACTCAAACTCTGATTTTCTTATGTGATTCGTTTTATGATTCGGTTTTGCTTAATAACTTAATCATGATTCTGTTTTGCAACTTTCATTATTCAAACTATTTTATCGCTTGTTTAATCTAGTTTGGATAGGAACTGATAGACTCTATGACGCTTGTATATAGGATTGATAGAATTCAGTTATGATGTTAATTGTGTTACTGGCGCTTGTTCACTATCACAATTGATTGAACACACTATTTTGACGCTTGTTTTAAAACGGTGTGAATTCGTATGAACTGATTAATGCTTGATTAGTTAGTTTATGATCAATCAAGAATTATCAAACCTTGCACGAGTCTTTATTTTAGAACCGATGAGAAATCCAAGAAACGCACTTGAATCCAATGGATTGATTATCTATCTTTAATTGATTTTCTTTATTAAACATCAAAATCTTCTCTACAAAACCCCCTATTTTATTGTTTATTTTGGTTCTTGATTTAGGTAATTTCAGTATTTAGAGGTTCTCGAGAGACGACCAAAGTTAACTTACCTTGTACGACTGCTTATCAAATTGGCGCCGTTGCCGGGGATCTCTGATTAGGAATTACTGACTTAAGAACCTCACTAACCACTAACCTTTGTTTTTTTTAGTTTTGTTTCCTTGCACTTGCAGGTTCTATCGGTTTCGGCTCCGTACAGTTCTATCTCAGATTAGATGAAGAAAAATCAGTTTTCAGGTGACTTAGTCAGATTTTCTCGAACATTAGTTAGTAAATCTGAAAAAAAATCAAGGAGTAGGACTCCCTAAAGGGAGCCTAGGCCAAAAAATCTGAAATTACCTCTTTTACATTTCCTTTTTAACTTTTTTAATTTTTCGAATTGTCAAAAAAATCCTAAAAAATTTGCGTAATCTTCTTTTGATTTTATTAGATATTTAGTACAGTTTTTACAATTTTTAGATTAGGCTTGATTCGTTTCTGTCACGACCCGATTTGGTCCATGACCGGCGCACAGACTACTAACGAAATCTGGCAAGCCTTACCAAAATCAAGTAGACCTAAAGATCCGTAATCATCTCAAAACCTGTACTAGTTTATATTTCAAAGAAATTTCTAACAAAATTTCGGCAGAATCTCCTTTGAAATATGGACATTCCCAAAACAACGTATAAACCTGTATAACAACAAAACAACTGTACCAACCAATAAAGGTCCTCATAGAGGCCAACAAAATCACATCTAATTGATGCCAGACAACTCAACATTGTAACAGAGCCACTACAGATTTTTCCAATCTTATGTAAGGACACAAAGAATATCACAAGTATCATTGCTAACTATCTCTGAATCAAAAGAGAGCATCACCTAAAAGTAAGATTTTAAACTCTAAAAGGTGCTCAGTTTGACACGAGCCTGGAAATCTAAAACATATAAGAGAGACGATGTGAGTCACAACTCAATGAGCAAATAATGAAGAGCATAACAAGCGGGACATGATAAATTATATTTTAAAACGATTTGAAAAAAATAGTCTAACCAAGTAATCAACTAAGTAGTATAAATCAAATAATAATAATAATGACAATAAGGGGTAATACTTATACAGAACTAAAATAGGCTCCCCGCCGATAAATGTAAATCATAGGCTCCCCGCCTGAAAGTATCAATATTAGGCTCCCGGCCTCGAAAACAATAAAAGGCTCCCCGCCTCAAAATATCAATAATAGGCTCCCTGCCTAAAAATCAATAATAGGCTCCTCGCCTCGAAATCAATAATAGGCTCCCCGCCTCAAATATCAATAATAGGCTCCCCGCCTGATAGGTTAATCATGGTGCACCAAGGCTAACATATACTGCTGTTAGCATGCAGTGTTCTGACAAAGTTTTACCCCAAATCGTTTTGGAACTCCAATAAAATGAACTCATGAATAAAAACCTCTCAATCAAGAAATACCATAGTGCATCAGTAGTTTTAAGATATTACTCCCAAATATCCTTCCATTCTTGAAATCATGAATTCATAAAAATCTTAAAATTCAAGTGTTCAGAATATTCCGATAGGATTCTCAAGTTCATGTTATCAAACCATAAAATAATATTACCATGTCCCAAAAAAAAGTGTTTCAAATAAAGGGTAATGAAGTTTTTAAATTGATAAATAAAGTTAGATAGAGATTTAGTCAAATAGATATAAAATAAGTTTAAAGAGATAAATAGGACTTGTTATAGTCCCAATTTTTTCCTCACTGACTTTCTAAGTCGCTTCGAGATGAATCAAGGACCGACACCGATAGGATGAATTATCTTAACTAAATTGTACTTGTGTGAATCATCTCATAGTCTTTCAAACACTTCTATCTCTCTCTAACCTTTCTTTCCATTATCCTTAGTTTTCTTGCTCTGCTCCTTACTGATTTCAATCTACACACCTTGCCTTCTATTCCTTAGCCAAGCATGTCACTAAAACAGCCATAGATGCACTCCATTAAATTTCCATTTTCCTTTGCTTCAACGTCCCTCTCTCTCTGTTTGGATTCTCACTCTGTTACGACTTCTTCCACTAATCTAGGAATGGCTTTACTTTCAATAAAGTTATAGTGTGTGTGTGTCTTTTTAATTATTTTATTAGTATTGTCTTAGGATTCCTTTCACAATAACAGGTGCTGGACTTTTCTAGAAAAGAGTAGTAATAAAATTTTATAATATCTTATCTATTATCACTGTGGTAATTAACCATATCAATATGTTATTGTTTTGGTGGTGAAAAGATCATACCAACATGTCTCAGATATTTCGAAACTCTTATTTGTTCTAACTTTCTTTTATATTATATTTATATCATGATGTAATTAATATAGACAAAGTTGATTTTATGTAAATTATATCTAGATTTTCTTTTAAAATATCCGGAAATTAGATTTATATGTCCTTCGATAATTTCTTTGTTTCGGTTGAAAATCACACTGCGAAATTAGAGAGCGTTACATTTCTCTCCTCCTTAAAAATTTCGGTCCCCGAATTTAAATACTCTTGCCTAAAGTTTCAAACAAATGATAATATTTCGACTTCATAACATCCTTTACCTCCTATGTAGTCTCCTCGCAAGAATAATTCCTTCAATTCACCTAAATCGATTGTTGTTGGAGCATATTGGATGAATTAGGTAACTATGTTCTCAACACAGACACAGGAAAATTTTGGAGAAGGAATTTGAGTTCGGTTGGAAGAGTTGATTAGTATGCCACAACACCAACTCACTGAAGGATCTCAGATGGGTCTACATAACAACGAAGGGTTTCTTTCCTTCCAAGCCCCATAATCCTTCATTGGGGAAATTTGCAAAAGTAAGTGGTCACCTTCCATAAACTCTAATTCCGGACAATGATGACCCAAATAAGCCTTTTGCCTATTATGTGCAGCTAATAATCTCTCACGGATAACCTTAACCTCTTGAAAGACTCTTATACCAAATCTGGGCCCAACTAGCTATCTTCCCCCTAACTCAACCCATCCAATAGACTATAACAATCCATAATCTCTTCAATAATAAACTTACAAGATTTCATCCTTCATTTTACATTTGACCTCCAAAATATTATCCATTTAGATTGACTATTAACAAAAATACCAGCTAGAGTAACACCGATCTTGATGTCTATCACTACCTAAACAATCCTCAAAATTTCATATCAAATATTATCGAAGTCAATCCGCCATATCAAAGTTTCTCCAATATCTTAAACCTCAATCTCTAATAATCTCTAATAATCAAAACTCTATTCCTAAGCCTGAGTAAATGATATAGTTTTGACTAAAAAGGTCGATGAGGTTGCCTAGAAATATATTACTACAAACTTCCTGCAAAAATCCTTACATTTATCCATCCACTGAATGATATAATACTTATAAGTCTAAATAATATTTTACTTACTGAAATCATTTCATCAAACTAGACTAAATTATAACATGTAACTCATGGTCCTTAAGTTTTGACACTCACGCTTAAACCCGGAAATTACCTTTTATCACTATCCCTTTCTCATCCATTCGTCTTATATTCTTTCTATAGTGGATCACATCGTTTAACTATTATATTACATATCCTACAAAAAAACTATCTTAGGTAATTGTCACTTGTCCACATCCCTGACTTGTACATTTGAGAATCTTGTAGTTACCTTATCTATATCTCACTCCTTGAGGACAAAAATGTCTCACATCATTGCTATAACCTATACATATCTTACAAACACTTCTTTCTCTCAGTCCACTCTTATGGTGCCATGTACTAATTTTGATTCACTTTCTAAACCATTCTTTTAAAACCATAAATTCTTGACCACCATAACTTACAACCTCATCTTAGTTATGTTTGGTTTGAATTCCATAATAAAAGAGTATCATTTTTGTGTCAAGTCCAAACATCAATACCATCTACTAGGAACATACCATTCTAACATACTAGTGTAATTCATACTGTTTTAAAGGAATTCCATACAAATAAAACTTCAGTAACCAGAACCTGTGACAAATGTCTACTTCAAGCCATGTAAATTTTCAGAAGGTTTCAACTTCCTTTGAATCTTAATATTTAACTTAATCTGGTGCTCTAACCTAAAACCCTTTTTATCAGGAACACTTAATCTGCATAATTTGCAAAACCTAATGGTCATCTACCTCCAAATAGTATACTACCTAAATAACTTATAATTAATCAGAGAATCTCAAAATCTCAAACAAAAATCAACACCAATAAATTCCAAACTTAAATCCATAACTTCCTCTTTGTAGCTTATCAAATATGTATTGCTAAATTTGAATTCCTAATTCTCATTTCCAACCCTTAGGCAAAAATCAATAAATTTTCACGTCAACCTTTGCCAAATACATGACATATACAAACTATTGAATCCCAATTTTATACCAAGTGATTCCTTCTCACATTAAAGAAAATATTGTTCTCTAAGAGAAACTAACTACAAGACTCACCTATTCCTTAAAATCATAGCCTTGAATGAGTAAGAAACAAGTAATTAACCTTACAAATTTTAAATCTCTAAGTTATTTCAAGACACCATATCTTACATCCTATACATATAATCATACTTAATGATCTCCCAATCTCTATAAACCTTTAAAATATAATCTTGCTTCTAATATATTTCTCTCTCCAATTCTCTTGTCCCTTCTCTTCACTTAATTACCAGAGATACTCTTCACATATAGCTATACCATATGGGTTTATATCCATCTAAACATAAATTGTTTTTCTTTATCTATGATCAAGAATCTCCTTTGAAAATATTTACCTATCCAAGTCACCCACCCGATAAAATGCCATTAATAAAATCAAGAACTTTCATTTCCTCCTTTAAAAGTTCTTTGTAAAAAGAGAATCTAACCATTACTAGATTCATTGCTATAACTTTGTAGATTCTATTACCCCTTATCATCACTACATCTGGCTTATAATAAAAATAAAACTTAACTTTCAATCTCCACTCCTCAATATTACTGGTAGCAAACTTAAGAACATCCACTAATCATCTATGAATGATTTCAATAAAGTTTTATGTTTCCAAAAAAAATTATGTATGATCCAAATCCACTAATAACACACAAGATATGCTCTAGATGCTTTTAGGATTCACTATGATTTCTCAATAGTTCTTAAGGTATCTAACTTCGACATTGTTTGTTCGCGACATGTTTGAAAAGGTCAAATATCAAACACCAAAATTCATCTTCTTAATTACTAATTACATCCAACTTATAGCATCCAAAAATTTACCGCCCTTAAAAATCAATATCTATGTACAAATAATCCTCTTAGGAATAACAATTTCAATCATCAACCAAATTCCATTTATTACTCATAACCAAAAGTGGAGACATTACCTTTCTGATATAGGGTATTTGAAATCGTATATCTATGTTTGAATATTCCACATTCCAATATTGTGAGAATAATAAGGGACAAAATCTATCAAGGGTTCACATAAATTAATATTTCCCTCACATCCAAGCCTACCCAAAGCTCTATCTCCAAACTTCAAAATTCCCAATGAGTTCAATTATATCTTTCTCCCATGATGGATCCTCACTCACCTAAGGTATACCTATACAAATTTCTTATTAGTCTTTTCATATAATAGCTACAATTTAGTAATATGACTACACCATCGAATTAATATACTATCTTATGTGTCACACTGAATTCACGAGTTCAAATGACCTTCTACAATCAATTTTTTTCCTTTGACATTTACTTAACTTTGATGGCCAATTAAAAAAAAACTTTGACCCCTCTCAATACTAGTTACAACAAGAACAAACACAACACTAAGCATGGTTCTTATAACCTAATATCATTCTATTATTTTCTTTACTGATTTCTCTCATCACACCTTCAGTAAAGCAACATTTCAGTTTTAATCCCAATAAATTTCTCCATCTCTATCCACATGTACTTCTTATAATCAACTTGTTCTAATATTCTCATTATTATCAATCACGTCCAAAGATCAAAAACTTCGAAGTCAATAACATTCAAAATTCTAAGTAAAGAAGACCACATAAAACATAATATTCAAATCATTAATATTTTAACACCTTAGAAATTATTTGGACACTAAAGAGAAACTTTTATCATATCCTACGACATCCAACTAATGACAAAGGAAGAGAACTATCAGTGACTCACAAGATGGGGAAGAATATAAGAGACTCTCGAAGAGAAATGTACAATCCTAAAAGATCTTTAATAGGGTCCCAAAAGTGACAATGGCCGGGTACATTATCACAATCACGACTCTACTAAAGGTCTTTGGCTCTGTTAAATGATAAGACATAACCTAAGCTCTGATACCAACTTTGTCACTACCCGATTTGGTCCATGACCGGCGCACAGACTACTAACGAAATTTGACAAGCCTTACCAAAATCAAGTAGACCTAAGATCCGTAATCATCTCAAAACTTGTACTAGTTTATATTTCAAAGAAATTTCTAACAAAATTTCGGCAGAATCTCCTTTGAAACATGGACATTCCCAAAATAACGTATAAACCTGTATAATAACAAAACAACTGTACCAACCAATAAAAGTCCTCATAGAGGCCAACAAAATAACATCTAATTGATGCTAGACAACTCAACAATGTAACAGAGCCACTACAGATTTTTCCAACCTTATGTAAGGACACAAAGAATATCACAAGTATCATTGCTAACTATCTCTGAATCAAAAGAGAGCATCACCTAAAAGTAAGATTTTAAACTCTAACAAGGTGCTCGGTTTGACTCGAGCCTGGGAATCTAAAACATATAAGAGAGACGATGTGAGTCACAACTCAGTGAGCAAATAATGAAGAGCATAACAAGCGGGACATGATAAATTATATTTTAAAACGATTTGAAAAAAATAGTTTAATCAAGTAAGTAGTATAAAATAAATAATAATAATAATAATAATAATGATGACAATAAGGGGTAATACTTATACAGAACTAAAATAGGCTCCCCGCCGATAAATGTAAATCATAGGCTCCCCGCCTGAAAGTATCAATAATAGGCTCCCCGCCTCGAAATCAATAAAAGGCTCCCCGCCTCAAAATATCAATAATAGGCTCCCCGCCTCAAAATATAAATAATAGGCTCCCCGCCTCAAAATATCAATAATAGGCTCCCCGCCTTAAAATCAATAATAGGCTATTATTGATATTTCAAGGCGGGGAGCCTATTATTGATTTGGAGGCGGGGAGCCTATTATTGATATTTCAAGGCGGGGAGCCTATTATTGATATTTGAGGCAGGGAGCCTATTACTGATATTTCGAGGCGGGGAGCCTATTATTGATATTTCCAGGCGGGGAGCCTACTTCAGTTCTGCATATGTATTACCCCATTTACGACTCTATACGATTCACTTATTTATGATTTTTATGAAAATTACTTTATGATCAGTATTATCGTGTCCCGCTTGTTATGTCCTTTGTTATTTACTCACTGAGTGGTGACTCACATTGTCTCTTTATTCTGTTTCAGATTCCCAGGTCATGTCGAACTGAGTACCTTTGTTAGGACGTAGTCTCTTATTTCTAGGTGATGCTCCCTTTATGTTTTGGAGAGCCGCTAGTTACGCTAGCTGTTTGGTCTTTTTTGTCCTTCTGTATTTAATCTATAAAAATCTGTAGTGGCTCTGTTGCATTATTGGGTTGTCTGATAGTTGTTAATTGTGCATTTGTTGGTCTATGTGAGAACCTGTACTTGCTGGTACCTTTTGTTTTGAATAGACAAGTGTATGTGTTATTTTTAGATGTCCATATATTGGAGGAGATTCTGCCGAATTTTTGTTAGAAGTTTCTTCGAAATATAGACAATAATAAGATTTGATATGATGAACATTCTTTTGATCAGCTTGAATCTGTTGAGGCTTGCCAGATTAGGGTCATAATCTGTGCGCCAGTCATGGTCCAATTTGGGTCGTGACATTATCATACTTAAGTATTTTCTAATTATATATAAGTTATAAAAGACCAAAGATGTATCATATATCATCAATTGAATTGGACACATACTAAAAGAATGGATAACTACTATGAACTAAAAGAAACAACTTAATTGTAATGACTAATTAAAATATTCAGCACTTGGTGAACTCACAAAATCTGGTAAAGAAATACAGCTCAGCTAACATATCACAAAGTTGCACACTTCATATTCTTAGGGGCCTGAAAAGGAAATTCTTAAAAGTCAATCAATTAAATTAATACGAAAACTGACAAACCAATAACTTAAATAAGAAAAATAACAAGAACTTTTAACAAAGGAAGTTGAATGTCTTCATTTCAAAAACATTCAATTTTATTAAGTGCCTTTGCAATCCCCAAGTTTTGAACACCATGAACAATTTGGTATATGATAGAATATATGATAGAATATATGATAGAATGAAAAAGATGACCTGTTCCAAAACATAACCTCGAATCAGAGTAAAAAAAAGAGAACATATATATTACTATTCGACTCCAATCCATTCCAAAAGTTCATGAAACTAACAGTTTGAGAAAAAAGTAATTTTAAGTTTTAATGGTTATGGAAACTACAAGATGTACCATGCCACTAGAAATACAATCAAGTGACTTACCCATATCACATTACAAGCATTAATATAGCTTCACTTCCAGCTACAGAAGAAACTGGCCATACCAAATTGATCCAATTTCTCATGAAAGCAAATTGGCCACCTAAGGTCTTTTGAAGTCGTCTAGCCTATAAAGTCATCAACAATAACGAATCCAGCTGGAGCACCCAAACCTTTGGATAGGTAAACCTAGTTCATATATATTCAAAAGAATATCAATTTGGTAAGACTTATGTTAGAAGAGCCTTTTCATGAATCTTGTCGAATAAAATAAAGGAAAAAGAAGAAACACACGGATACTAAATCAGCTGCTTGAACAAGCCTATCCATAGGAACACCAAGTGCCTGAGAAACAAAAAATTTCTGTCCAATATTTGCTTATATATACATGATGGCAGAAAGGATAAACATGATCAAGGCATTTTCATTATGAAACAAAAGAACTGAAAGATAGATTTCATTATGAATCAATGATCAAAGTAAACTAAAACATCTCATTATCTTTCAACATTGAAATTGACAAATCACCAAACCAATTACAATCATATGGATATTCATAATGCAAATATACAAACCTTGGATTGCCTTTGCAAGGATAGGATAGGACAAGTCCTGAAAAGCAAATCCACATGGAATAATCACTAATACTGCCTCAAGGCTTGCTATAGTTCTAATGAAATAATCACTAATACTGCCTCAAGTTCAACCCAAGCTAAACAAGCAAGAAGCTACATTCTAATGAAATTTCTATATTCCATATTTTTACAAGAAGAGTTCAGAACAATATACGTTTAAAAAATAATGTTTCCAATCATATGTGATAAATGGTAAAAACTAAAAAGCAAAACATTAATAGAAAGGAGAAATAATAAAGTCAGCTACAACGAGTCTAATGCAACTTACATGCCCATTGACAGCTGCAAAGTGAAGAGTTCTCCTCCCACTGAGATAATCAACTTTCATAAACTGTTATTGAATCTAGTTATTCTCAAACTGAAACTTTAACCATGTAACTAGGAGAATATACTTAAAGTGAAGCCCAATGATTCGATTCCAACAGAACACGTAGTTTCAACTATAAGGCTCAGAAAGAAGAAAAAAAAGGATGACAGACCTCACATTGCATCGGCAGAACAGAAGGGTCTGTACAACTTCCTAATGACCATATCTACAAGCTTGCATCAAAGGCGTCTACAAATCAATGATCAAAGTAAACTAAAACATCACATTATCTTGCCGGCATCTACTGAACAAGCACCAGATTCATTTTCTGTCAAGTGTGTCAACCAAACGAAACCCTTGGCCTGAAGGTCTTTCTTCTAATTGGCATTATTAACACAAACATACATTCCTCTTACATCAAATTGATATTGAAAAAACCAAAGATGACAGCTAATAATTAAAAATAGATACAATTAATTCCTAACAATTATGAAACAAAACCATTCATTCAGAGCTATTGATTTAAAAACAAATACTCACAAGATAGATAGATACAATACAATACAACTAGTAAACATGATAAACAAAAGAGAGTCATCCAAAATCATAACAAACTAAATCATATCACCGCATTCTAAGCCCAATTCAGCATCAAAAAAAGAGAAAAATAAAATCAAAAGAACCAAAAAATAAAACAAGAAAGAGGAGAACCTTTAGTTTTTATTCAAATCGTTATGTTTGGTTACTCTCTGGTGAAGACGACCTTTAGTTCTGCCGTTGAGTAAACACCATGGCTATGAATGTAACTGTGAATCACCTGCTAGGGTTTCAGAATTTGAAGCAATGACGAAGACAAAAACTTAGGGTTTCAAAGTGTTGTTTGCACTGAATCGTGATGTCTGGATACCTAAGATTTCGAAGATTACTCTCTAATGAATCGTGATGTGATTACCTAAGATTTCAGAGATTAGAACTTAGTTTGCGAGAGCGAGAGTGAGAGTGCGAGAGAGCAAGGCTACGACGTGAGCGAGAGCAAGGCGACGGTGACGGTTGGCTAGAAGGAAGTGGAGGTTCAGATCGAGAGTGAGAACCTGTTCAAAGTGAGATATACAGCAACAAGCTCACGATGAACGAAAACGAACTTAGGGTTTCAAGTGGTGAAAACGAAAACGAAGGGAGAGGAAGAAAGAGTAAAGATGCTTACCATTTGAAAATGAAAACGAAGTGACTTCTGAACGAAAACAAAGATTAAAGATTTCTGGACTGAGCTTGAAGTTTCTGAACGAAAACGAAGCTTCTGAACAAAAACGAAGCTTGAAAACGAAAACAAAGTGACTTCAATGATGAGTTTGTCGCAGATCCTTCAAAAATGGAGCATCGCTTGTGTGAGGAAGAGAAGGGTTTGTGTGAGGAAGTGTGAGGAAGTGTGAGGAAGAGAAGGGCTTGTGTGAATCGCGTAAGCGGGTTCTCTTTTGTGCGAGAATTGAAATTGGGATTTGACATTTAGCATCGGTTCTTTTAACAGCCGATGCTAAATGTACTTGCCTTGGACGTTTAGCATCGGTTGTTAAAATCGGTTCTTTTAACAGCCGATGCTAAATGTACTTGCCTTGGACATTTAGCATCGGTTCTTTTTAACAACCGATGCTAAATGTCCAAGGCAAGTACATTTAGCATCGGCTGTTAAAAGAACTGATGCTAAAAGTCTAACATGAACTTAAACTTTTGCTCGTAATTTCAAAAATGCCACCGGTTACACATTTAGCATCAGCTGTTCAAACAACCGATGCTAAATGGTGCTTTCTAAACTCATTTTTGCACTAGTGTCCCCAAATTGAAACGTATCAAAGAAATTCATACTCCATAATGAAGAACGTCACGCATCATGGATTCACAAGGCCCTCGATGTTGTTGCTGAGCACAAAAATTGGTGCCAGACAACACAAACAAAACAAATAAAATCAAAAAAATAACTCAACACATGCACATAATCATTTTTCTTATGTATGTAGGATATCACACGGGACATGGAGTTCATTCCAAACTCTTAATTTTAATTTTCGAAGCGCAAACTCTTAATTGAATGTCCAAGACACAAATTCATTAATATAATGAAAGTAGGATATCACACGGGACATGGAGTTCATTCCAAACTCTGTTGATCATGTTGTTGAGCAAGAGAAGTCCCACGTTCGTATTATTGACGTTGCACGTAATAAATATTTACGATTCATTCATGCCCTAACAATCAAGAACGATATTCACCCTCCTCCTTCGCCAACGCGTGCGAAGCACGGGTCTTGGGTCTAGTTATTTTAATTACTTTGATGTTTGAATTGTTTAATTAATTGTGGATTGAGGATTGGATGATAATCAAGTTAATTGCTTAATAATCGAATGGTAATTTTATGAATTGATTGTATAAATGTGAAATTAGCATACCATGTGTGCTTGTTTGCTAGTTTAAGTAAATTCCATTGGGTAGTGTTTGAACAAAAGTTAAGGTGCCAATAGTATTAGTAAGGGTGAAATGGGAATTTCCATACCCAATTCCCTTAACTCTCAGCTCATTAGACTCTCACACACACTCACACAACACACACAAATTTGAAAGAAAAGAAAAGAAAAGAAGAGAGAAGGAGAGAGAGAGAAAGAGAGAGAGAGAGAACACGAGCGAAGGAGATAAAAGATATTGAGAGAAAATCAACAAAAACCCACATCTTGAAATGTTCCATGGCTGAAGTGGAACCCCAACCTCTCATTTCACGTTTTCATCACTAAAAGTTAGTGAATCAAACATTAGCTTTAGAAACTTTAGACACAACTTCTCTCCATTTTCATCTTTTCTTTGAAGCCAAATTTATATTGCATGCAAGACCATGGGGTTGGAGCAAGCTTGGATGATTATGCATGCTTGTTCTAGGAGATGATTTGGAGTATTAGAAAGCTACATGGTTGATTAAGTGGAGTGGAAGGGAGTGAGAAGCTTGGTTTTCGAATTTGGGAACCTTAGGAGTTGTTTAGAGCATCAAGTTGTTGATTTTGTTGATTGATTGGTTGTGGTCGCCTCTTCATGTGAGTTCCTCACTTTAATCTTTGGATTTTCAAAAATGCATGTTGGTTACATTGTGTGTCTTGATTTTATGAAGTTGCATGTACTGGTTTTTCTGAGTAGTGGCATTTTGATGAGTGCGCAAAATTGTTTTCTTTAAAAATTGATATTCATGTTGTTGTTGGAAATCCATGTTATAATTGATGTTTTAAGGTTGTGTTTGATGGTGTTTTTAGCAAACAATCACTAGTTTTATTAGAAGGTTTGTGAGATCAAACTAGAAAAATCTCAAAGCAATTGCCTTTGAATTGCTCATAGTTTTTGTTTCAGAAAATGTAGAAAAGGGGACGATTTGCAATGATTAACAGAATTGAAAAGAAAAGAAGCAGTAAATGGTGCATGAATTGTAAAGAAAAGACAAATAAATTGCATTGAATTGTAAAAAATGGTACACGATCACGTACAGCGATTCTTCCACTCGTTTTTCGCTCTGGCTTGGAAGTTAGAGTTTCAGGAATCGGGTTGTGTATTGTGATTTGCGACCTCTGTTTCTTCTCAGAAACAGTTATTTATACAAAGGAAAAGAGGGGGAAAAACTGAACTAAGTAACTGCCTAGAAATTTGAAAATTAATAACTGCTACTCCTACTTTCGACCAGAACCGCTCTATCACGCTTCGACCAACTGCTAGTCTTCAGCGCATAACTGCTCTGTTTTCTGTCTGTCGAAAGCTTGTGTCCATTTTCCTCTCTCTTGCTTTTGCTTCCCCGGAAGCTTGTCGAGTTTACCTTGCGCATGACCATTTTCTCTGTCGAAATAATTTGGTCTTCGTCGAAATATAAGTCAGGCCTTGTTGACCATTTTCAATGAAGCCTGTTGAAATTACAGACTAACAAATTGCCCCCCAAAAATGTCTTTTTCGACTGAACTTGAGGAGGAAGAAGAGAAAGACATTTTTGAATTCACCATCGAAATAACTTTGCACTTGAGTAAAATAGCTGTATACCTGATGTCACCACTGTTAAGTGTTGTTGACGTTACTCCTATATTGGTGTATTACGTGGCCTTCAACGTTTTACTTCTCAGTAAATGCCTTATCTCACCATTTCCTATAAGGCTTCTCCAATTCTTCCACTTCTTTTACCTCATAAGTTGCCATCAATAATCCACATTCAAACCTTGAACTTGAACAGCCTGTAATTTCGGCCTTTGACTATGTTTACTGATTCTCTGTTTTAACTTTGAATGGTTCCACCATCTTCCGTTACGTTACTAACGCCGTAATTAAAGTGATGCCTCACTTCTCGGAACGCCAAACTCGTAACCAACTGACGCTCTTTCATACTTCTCCTTATAAATAGAAGAGTTTTGTTTCTCATCTTCACCACTCCATGATTTTTCCTCTTTTCCTTTCCCGTTCCAGGATCATTCCCTTTGCTTTGAGTCTTCCGCGTAACCTCATCTCTCATAATTGCAGTGAGGTTGCCTGGAGGTTCAAAGTGATGGTTTTTGATCTCTGCGAATTATGGCTTTGCTCCTTTTTTCTTAATGTCACTTGATCTTGCAACTTTCTGAGTTTATGCGGGAGACTCAAAGTGGGAGCAGGAAGATTCATCAATATCTCCTCTCTGAAGGGCTTCCTGAGGTTTACCAAGCAAGGAAACGCCCAGTTGAAAGGCTTACAAGCCTAACGCGCAGACGAAAGAATGACCCCCCGAACGACGGGAAGCGTCAACGTGGTCAAAGAAGACCACCCAAAAGAGAAGTTACTTGGTCGTAAAAGACCAACTGCAATTCAGCATTTTATTTATGCCTAGTTTATTTACCCTTTCGGCACTATGTAATTCACAAATGCCTCCTTTGGCACATGTAACTTGGCAACATTATAATGAAATTTCTTCCATTTTATTCTTGAGCAATTTTTATTCTGTGCTTTCGACAATGTTTTGGCAACTTAAATGTCATGTTTTTACGCTTTCTTTATATTTATTCCAGCGTTATTTTAACTTCTTGCAACATTGGCTTATACTTTTTCAAGTATTTGCCATTTATACGCAAAATTCTTTCATCAGCGCCAATCTCTTTGACCTCATATGCGCCGTTTGAATAAACTTGTAAAATTTTAAATGGTCCTTCCCAACTTGGGGACCATTTACCAAAGACTCTATCTTTTTTATCCACAGGCAATAGGACCTTCCATACTAGATCACCTGAATCAAAGGCTTTAAACTTAACCTTTTTGTTATAAGTTTTAGCTACCCTCTCTTTCTGTCGAATAAGCATATCTAAAGCTAATAACCTTTCTTCGTCTAAATCAACCAATTCATCAAGCATCATATTCCAATAATAATCAGAGGGAATCTCCCACTGTCTTTGAATTCTTGTTGATTGTAGACAAATTTCAACAGGCAACACTGCATCGTGTCCAAATGTTAGCCTATAAGGAGTAGTGTTGATAGATTCTTTGGGTGAATTTCGACAAGCCCATAATGCTTGATCAAGGGTATTATGCCAATTTTTTGGTTTCTGCCCGACATGCTTTTTAATCAAATTAATAATAACTTTATTGGCAGCTTCTACTTGTCCATTGGCTTGCGCATAATATGGTGTCGAAGTTAATAACTTAAAACCATTTTCAGAAGCAAACTCTATCATTTTTCTACCAGTGAAAACTGATCCTTGATCTGTAGTAATGGTTTCTGGAATTCCAAACCTATAAATGATATGATTTTGAATAAACCTTATCACTGTTTCTTGATCAACATTGGCTAAAGGTATAGCTTCAACCCATTTGGTGAAGTAATCAATTCCCACAAGGATATATCTATGGCCCTTCGACGAAGTTGGCTTTATCTCTCCAATCACATCTAGAGCCCAACCTCTAAATGGCCAAGGTTTGACTATGGCATGCAATTCATTTGCAGGTACATGTTGTATCCCAACATGCTTTTGACACTCTTGGCATCCCTTAGCAAATTCTATGCAATCTTTCAGCATAGTTGGCCAATACATTCCTTGTCGAAATAATAACCACTTCATTTTGTGGCCTACTTGGTGTGAACCACATGCTCCACTATGTGTATCAAAAACTGCTAAATATGCCTCATTTTCACTAAGACATTTTAATAGTACTCCTTCAGGAGTCTTTTTAAACAATTTGTTTCCAATTATCACATAGCTCAAAGCTCTGTATTTTACCTTTTTATTGGTATTTCTTGTGGGATTTTGCAAATATTCCACAATAGGCCTTCGCCAATCATTATTGGTCATATTGTCAAGAGCAAAAATTTCTGCTAAGTCAAAGTCACCAAAAAATTGACGTTTTTCGACAACGGCTAGTTCCTCGTTTGTTGCCCCCCCAGTTTTTGGTGTTGACAATAGTGACGAAGAATAGTCATTAGAAATGATTTTATCCTTTATTTCAATTAACTCTTCCAGGCTTTGTTTTGAAACTTTATAGCCTGAAGCAATTTGTGCCAATTCATTTGCCACTTGATTATCAATTCGTGGTAAATGTTCTAAGTGAACAGACTCAAATCTTTTTAACAAAGCATTGGCAACAACAAAGTATCTGATAAGGTGCTCTTTAATGCATTTGTACTCCCTTGTCAATTGTTTGACAACCAACTCAGAGTCACCTTTTATTTCGACATGACTTGCCCCCAGCTCAAGTAAAATTTCAAGGCCGACTATTAAAGCCTCATACTCAGCTTCATTATTGGAGCAAACATCTCGAATTTTAAACTTATACTTCGTTGGAATGTTAGTAGGAGATATTATTAAAATACCAATCCCAACTCCATGTTTATGGCTTGAACCATCAAAGTACAACCTCCAAGGATATACGTCTACAAAACTTAATGTTTCTTCGACAACAGAATGGTCTACTATAAAATCAGCAACCACTTGTCCTTTAATGGATTTTAGAGGTTGATAAGTTAAGTTGTATTCTGACAAAGCCAAAGCCCATTTACCAATTCGGCTATGCATTATTGGTTTCGACAGCATATGCTTAATAACATCAAAATGCGAATAAACAGAAACATCAGCTGGTTTTACATATTGCTTTAACTTTGTACACGAGAAATACAAACAAAGGCACAACTTTTCTATAGGAGTGTACCTCGTTTCGGCATCATTTAAGACCCTACTGAGGTAATAAATGGCTCTTTCGACACCACTATCATCCTCTTGTGCTAACATGCTACCTATTGTTCTATCAGAAGCTGCTATATACAATTTGAGCACTTTGTGTTTAATGACAGGCAACAAAATTGGTGGTTTCATCAAATAAGACTTGATTTCGTCGAAGGCTGCTTGATGCATTGGTTCCCATTTGAACTCTTCTTCCTTCTTCAGTCTTAACAATGGCGAAAAAACTTGTGTTTTGCCACTTAGATTTGATATAAATCTTCAAAGGAAATCGATTTTTCCCAGCAACGACTGAAGCTCCTTTTTGGTCGAAGGGGCCTTCGTTTCCATAATTGCCTTAGTCTTATTTTGATTGATTTCAATGCCTTTTTTGTGCACTATAAAACCCAAGAAATCACCTGCACGTACACAAAAGGCACATTTTAATGGATTTAATTTCAATCCATATTTCCTCCTTCTTTCAAAAGAACGGCGAAGATGGTCTAAATGACCACTTTCTGAGGAAGATTTAACCACCACATCATCTATGTATACTTGCATAAAATCATCAATAAAATCATGAAACATAGAATTCATGGCCCTCTGATATGTAGCACCAGCATTCTTTAATCCAAAGGGCATTACTACCCATTCATAAACACCCAATGCCCCCGGACATCTAAAAGCAGTTTTCGACACATCCTCTTCAGCAATGAAGATTTGATTATACCCAGAATAACCATCGAGCATACTAAGATAATCAAATCCTGCTGCTGAATCTATTAGCATTTCTGCCACAGGCATTGCGTATTCATCCTTGGGAGTTGCATTATTTAAATCCCTAAAGTCTATGCAAACTCTAAGAGTCCCATTTTTCTTTATTACAGGAACTATATTGGCTAACCATTCGACATACCTGGCAGTTCTGATGAATTTGTTTCTGAATAGCCTTTCGATTTCCTCTTTGATCTTGGCCAACACTTGAGGAGCAAATCTTCTTGGCACTTGCTTCACTGGTTTCTTCCCCGGTCGAATTGGTAATTGCATTTCCACTACTTCTCGACTTAACCCAGGCATTTCGTCGTAATCCCAAGCAAAGCAGTCTTTGAACTCCCTTAGCAATGTGATGGCTTGGATTTTTAGAGAAGCATCAATATTTGCACTAATATAAGTTGGCCGTTTTATTGAGCCATTTCCCAAATCAACTTCTTCTAACGGGTCTTGAGCTTGCATATGCTTTGCCGAATCTCTAGGATCCTTTTCAAAACCTAATGGATCATCATCATAAATGCAGTCAAGTCTTTCATCTATGACTATGCCATTTCCTTCATGTAACTCACTGGCTTCGACAGCCATTGTTTGTTGAATAATTTCGGCCTCTATAGCCGCGTTAAACTTGTTTTCGGCCATATAAGCCGTAATTTTGTCCCATGCATTGGGCACTGACATAAGAACATTTTCAAGAACCAGTGTTCCACCCCGTTGGTCGAAGAACACCATCAGGATAAACACTATCATCTCCCATTATTTCTCTTTCCCAAACAAAACCATAATTTGGGTCAAGATGAACTGAGGCAAAAACATTATCCGCAGGAACATATGCCTCATTAGAAGATGAACATGGCGCGATCTTCGCCATTTGCTTCTCAAAATTTTCCTTGGTAATTTGGTTCACATCAGCACGGAAGTAGCTCTGATCGGCTTCAACATACTCTACCAAACCATCTTCCTTCCACATCACTAAACGTTGATGCAAAGTTGAAGGGACAACACCAACTCCATGGATCCACTCTCTACCAAGGAGTAAATTAAAATTCGCTTTAGAGGCTATCACTAAGAACAATGTAGTCCTCTTTATGGAACCAACGATTAAGTCCACCTCAGTGGCCCCCAAAGAATGGCCAGTTTTGCCTTCATAGTTGCTTAAGACAATGTTATGTGGCCTGAGGTCAGTGTCGAACTTACCAACCTTCTTCAAAAGACCATGTGGCATTAAATTCACTGCAGCTCCACCATCCACTAACACTTTGTTAATTCCAACACCATTGACTTTGGCTTGGACATACAGGGGTTTCAGGTGGTTTTGCATACTCATATCTGGCTTCTCGAAGGTAGCCATTTGGTCTTCGACACAACCATTGTTCATCACATAGTAACACATTGGCTTATGACGAGCCATATCCTCTGTAAAATCCTCTTCAACATCATTTGGTACTGTGATAACATCGTACTCAAGAGGCAGTATTGATACCACATTGCAAACAACATCGAAATCATCTTCAGAATCATCAAAATCAGACTCCATGTTTTCATCCATGTCGAAATCAGCATTCTCTTCTTTCACTGTTGACAATGGAGGAAATATTCTTTCAAGAGCAGGCCTTCTTGGCTTTTCTGTTACTACAGCCTTGCCTTTGGCCTTATTCGCTGCACACACATGACTAGCAACATCAGCATTCCTCTTTGTGGCAACTTCAGCTTTGTGAACCTCACTCTTCGCCACTATTATGCTGCGTGGGACTTGATTAATGTCAATCGTACTGCGTGGAACATGGTTATTAGCCAAATGACTTGGAACCTTGTTAATGTCAAAGTGTGCCTTCTTCTTCTGTTGTCTTTGGTAACGACGCCACTGTGTTCTAGTCATGGGGTTCTTACCCTTATAGTTATTCTTATAATTAAACTTAACAGCATCCGTATCTGGCTTGACAGCTTTAGCACGTTGATTATTGGGCACCCAGGCTTCAACAGGAGCACTAGCACTTGGGACAAAGGATTTATTTATTGACAGCTTCAAATACCCTTTCGCTGAGGACTTTTCCTTAGCAAATTGTCGTTTGCTTGTTGAAGGCTTTGTTGACACATTAGCCTTATAGCCAGGAAGATCTCCTTTTGCAAAGTCAAATTTTGGCCTGTTGTCAAGCCATTTTCTTTTACGTTGTTGTTGACCCTGATAACCTTCGACAGCTTTAGCTGCTTCTTTGTCGAAGACAGCGCTGCACCTTGGGCAAAGCATAACTTCAGAGTTATTCCACTTACACCGATTGAGGAAATCTATCAATTCTTCCTCAGCCTTTGGATACACAGCATGTATCTTCCCATCATATTCTTTTAGGGTCACTTCCTGTTTCTTACCTTCAGCATACATAAAACCTTTTAATTTTTCGGTGGCAGTCTTGACACACTTAGGAGGGTCTGCCATTTGAGCATCCACCATGCCTACATCAGCTTCGACAGGTTCAGAATACATAGCTTCAGCCTTAGGCAATGGATCAACATCAATCTGCATAGGAGCTTTCATTTTCTTATCAGCAAATTTGAGTCTTCCTTCGTCAACTGCTTTTTGCACAATATCCCTGAAGAGCACACAACGGTCAGTGTTATGTCCCAAAAAATTATGGAACTTACAATAACCCTTTTTCTTTCTTTGGTCAAGAGTTGGTGTTTTAAGGCCTTTAGGCACTAATATTTGACCATCAGTTACTAAAAGATCAAAAATTTCATCACATTTAGTAACATCAAAAGTATAAGTCTTAGGCATAAATCTATCATTCTTAGGCTCTACAGGGTTATTCCCATTCGCAGGCCTTAATAATTTACAGGTATAAGGAGGACCAGGCTTAAGTTCAGCCACGTCTATCTCCTCTTCTTCGACATTACTATATGTAACGTCGAATTCTTCTTCGACATATGCCACTTTTTCTTTTTTATGATACCTATTCGACCTAGATTTTTCCTCTCTAAGCCTTTCAACTTGTCGAACTCTATCAGCCAATTGAGCCATATCTCTCAAATGAGATGTGTCTAATTTCTTTCTAATTGAGTAATCAAGGCCACCAGCAGCCATTTCGACAAGCTCATGTTCAGGGACTTGTGTGAAGCAACGAGATTTCAACAGCCTAAATCTGTTTAAGTAATCATCAATAGTTTCAGGCATTTTGCGCCGAACACTAGCCAATTCTTTAAGACTAATTTTCGACTGGCCCATGTAAAACTGTGCATGGAATGCCTTTTCTAATTGCCCCCATGTGAACATAGAACCAGGGGGTAAGGTCGTGAACCAAGTGAAAGCATTTTTAGTTAGAGAGTTTGGAAAATATTTCATCTTCAAATTCTCATTTTGTGCTAAGTCCCCAGCCTCAGTCAAGAAACGAGCAATGTGTTCGACTGTGGACTCATTTGTATCACCACCAAACTTAGTAAACTTGGGAACTTTCCATCCCCTTGGTAACTCAGTTTGTAATACGTATTCACATAATGGTGATACGAAGTTAGGCCTTTGTAAACCTATGTTAAGGCCATTTTGCGCCAAAATAGTTTCGACTAAAGTAGCTATATTGTTTTCTGCGCCAACATTGTGTTGTTGCACTTGTCGAACAACTTCATCAGCGTTCTGGTGTCTATTTACCAAAACTACTTCAGGGACGTGGTTTACTGCCCCTTGTAGTTCGCCTACAATTGTGGACGCTTCGACTGCAACTGCTTCTTGGGGGTTAACTGACGACGCATTACCCGCAATAATAGGAACTTGCCTATTATTAACCGCTGGAGCCCCAAAGAAATCTGCAATCCTACTCATCTGATTTGCCAACATCTGGTAACTGTCATTGGTATTTTGAATCAATGGATTGAAAACTGTACCAATTTGTTGGGTAAGCATATTAACCATATCGTGATTACTCTCGTCTACTTGCTGTCTTAAGGCCAACAAAGACGTATTGGTTAATGCTGGGGGATTCTGACCAAATACACTCTCAGAAGAGACATGTGTAGGGGAAAAGGTCGAAATATGTGGCATTCCAGTAGGCATGCCATACATTCCCAAAGGAAATGGGGGTAGATGCACGTTATTCAAACGTGGGTCTAAACCGTTCCCATTGCCATGTAAGGGCTATGAAGCCCTGCACTTAACGGCAAAGACATAGGCAAAGATGCCATTTCTGACTGCGTTGAACCAACATTAGTCATTGATAATGAAGGAACGGTTGTCGACGATGATGGTCCTGCGCTAATGCTCGCAGAATCCATTGTTGTTCCTTGACCTTGTGAAACCACAGGGTTGGAACTAGACGCATTATTCGTACTAGAACGAACCATTTTACCACTTCTTAAGTGCATACAACAGCGAATACAAATAAGAGAGTACGAAAATGAACAAAATCAAAGGCAATGTCCCACTGGGCGTGCCAATTTGTTTGCTGGTGTTTTTAGCAAACAATCACTAGTTTTATTAGAAGGTTTGTGAGATCAAACTAGAAAAATCTCAAAGCAATTGCCTTTGAATTGCTCATAGTTTTTGTTTCAGAAAATGTAGAAAAGGGGACGATTTGCAATGATTAACAGAATTGAAAAGAAAAGAAGCAGTAAATGGTGCATGAATTGTAAAGAAAAGACAAATAAATTGCATTGAATTGTAAAAAATGGTACACGATCACGTACAGCGATTCTTCCACTCGTTTTTCGCTCTGGCTTGGAAGTTAGAGTTTCAGGAATCGGGTTGTGTATTGTGATTTGCGACCTCTGTTTCTTCTCAGAAACAGTTATTTATACAAAGGAAAAGAGGGGGAAAAACTGAACTAAGTAACTGCCTAGAAATTTGAAAATTAATAACTGCTACTCCTACTTTCGACCAGAACCGCTCTATCACGCTTCGACCAACTGCTAGTCTTCAGTGCATAACTGCTCTGTTTTCTGTCTGTCGAAAGCTTGTGTCCATTTTCCTCTCTCTTGCTTTTGCTTCCCCGGAAGCTTGTCGAGTTTACCTTGCGCATGACCATTTTCTCTGTCGAAATAATTTGGTCTTCGTCGAAATATAAGTCAGGCCTTGTTGACCATTTTCAATAAAGCCTGTCGAAATTACAGGCTAACAGGTTGTTAGAACATGAATTGAAACTAATTTTGGTCATGTTTTGAGTTGAGGATAGTTTGGTTTGAGTATTGGAACAATCGGAATGGGTATTTTCGAAGAAAAGCTTGATTTTCTGTGATGTCAAAAGAGCACGACCGGTACGCCCAAGAGCACGACCGGTGCAAGTAACTGGTGCTCAAATTTTTTAAAGTTCCCGGAATCACGACCGGTGCGCCTGTGCACACGACTAGTGGGTCCCCCATTTTTTTCTAAGTTATAAAATCCCTGTTTCCTCTTTGTTTTAGTATCCAACTCGCTTTCGATCCTAAAATTAACTGCAAATACTACAGGAATGCTATGTTTGTGATGATTGAGATAATTGATGATGCTATGATATGGTTCCGTATAATTTTCGTTGTTGTTTTCGGAAACGAGTGTGACGAACTATGTAGTACATAAATAAGTACGTATGTATATAATGTATAATCTAATTAGAGGCATAAAACATTATGGGATGACGATCCCAAAAGGTTTAATAGCATATTTGGTGGAGGGAAGTCGTGAGCCCGAAAACCAAGGCTCTCGCATTACTCAACAATGATTGTCTGCGTTGAGATTGAAGAAATAATCTCCCGAGTTGTGCTAAGAGGATAAGAGGAAAAGATAAATATAAGAAAACATCGAGAGTTATATAGTGACGCAATGCCGAGGAGCTCACTGGGATTTTATAAATCTCATCCTCTATCTATGTTGTGTTTGACAGATAAGAAATTGAGGAAACACAAAAGTAAGAGGAAGTTCGTTGAGCTTAGCTACAAAGTTTCCCATGATCATTATGTTATAATGTAACCTTTTATTGAGGATTAGGATATGTATTTAAGTTCCTCTAAGATTCGATTAAGTAGTCTTCAGTTAATTGTAAAATTGTATTGTAAGTTTGACGAAGTTTGCATGAAATATGATTGAAAGACTGTTATCGTATTGGTAAATTGGACTCCTATAAAGTATAAGTTTAAAGTTTTTAATCCAAACTTAGATTTTCATATCTCTTATTTAGAAAAATGGCTAACATTCTAGACGTTATGACGTCTAAAATTAAGGATGTTAAATTAAATAAATTGAGCTCGTTCCTAACATTTTTAGATTAACAACCACTAAATATTTTACTACGTTAATATTTTAATTTCTTATCCTCACAAACAATTTAGTCCTTGTTAAATTTATTAATTAGTCCATTAAGTTGATATTCAATCACAATCTTTGAGTTTGACAATCAGTTTTACGGATTTTATTTTCTTGCAACTTACAAGAGCCTTTTGATGCTTGTTTCGGGGTCGAAGGCGTGAATATGCAGATTGAGTTAAGAATACTGCCATTAAGACTTGGTAGCATTTCCAAAGAATGACTTTGTGACCTTGCTAGGGTTTTCCGACAAAAGGAAATTTTTTTTGAAAGAAAAACATTATTTTGGGAGCATATGCTTGACTCGCTTTTCTGTATAGGCACGGTGTAGCATTACGAACACAGGACATACATTAATTTCGGAAAACGATTCTTTAGGTAATCTCATTATTTTGGAGCTTCAGATGATTGCTTCAATATTATTTCTTTTTTCTTAATTCCTCATTCAAAAACTTCTATTAGTAAAGACTAATAACAAATGTTAGTGAAGATATTAATAACGCAAAAACATGGTAGCACGAAATGCAAACTTGGACTAGATGATCTCCTCAGCAAATAGAGACAACCTATGTGAGCATTGACCATTTACATTTTGGAAGCCATTAGTATCACCATGTCTTGTTCCGCTTGTAGAAATTGAAAGGTAAAGAGCTTTCTTTGGAAAGAGTAGGTGTGGTAAATATGTTAGAAGCATCCATATGTTTTATATTTTTACTTGTGAGATGAACTTTATTGATTGTAGAAAGCATGTTCATAATTGGTACTAAGAGAAATCATTCACACGGATATGCACTATTGGCAGTGGTCTATGCATGCCATCCTCGATTCAAAACCTCAAAGAATGACTTCTCTTGGTACCAACCATCAACATACTTTCAAAATTTACAATCACTAATGTTCATCTCACGAACAGAAATGAAAACCATTTGGGTGCTTTTAAAATCTTTACCAAACCTACAATTCCTAATGAACCACAACCAACACTGTTACACTTTCCAAATGACCTCTTTCGCTTTCATTTCCAACAAGTGGAACAAGAAATGGTACATATGAATATCATATCTCTCAAAAATATGACCTAGGTTGCTTATTGCACCTTAATCAAAGAAATCACAATCGTTTGGATAGTTATGTTTTCTTTTCCACAAAGAATATAGGAAAACTCATCAGAGAAGGTGACATTGTGTACGATATCATTGGACACTTCCATTTTGTTGGACCTGTAACAACAATTCAAGAATTTGGATATTATGTATTGTGGATCAAGGGTCAATACGAAATGGAATAGAAATAAAATATAAAAAAGAATTGACAGTGCCAGATTGTTTTTGTGTGTGTGTGATACAAGGTTAGTACACTGAAGCCCAAAGTCACCATCGATATTCCCCTCTTTAGCATCACCATAATCAATTCAATATCACAAATACGTGTCTAAGAAATTACTGGGAATTACTGGTGCTGGTTCCGCTGCCTCTGACTTCAACAAACCATTCCAGTTTGAAGGAGCTCACTTCAAATGTTGGCAACAAAAGTTGCTTTTCTCCCTGACTGTGAAAAAGGTTGCCAATGTTTTGACTAATGAGATTCCAATGTCTAATGAACTACTGAACAGGATGAACAAGCCAAAACTGCAAAAGAAATACTCCTATGGAAGGAGCATGCCTACCTCTGTAAGAACTTTATTCTTAATAGACTTGCTGATGATCTTTATGATTATTACAGCACTTGCAAGTCTGCTAGGGATGTCTGGAATGCTCTGAAAAAGAAATATGATACTGAAGAAGCGGGTGCTAAGAAATATGCTCGTAGGCGCTATCTCAACTTCAAGATGACAGATGAAAAATCTGTAGAGTAGTCACATGAGATTTAGAAAATAGCTCATGAAATTATCTCTGAAGGCATGAAATTATTATTGATAAACTTCCTTTTGCTTGGAAGGATTTCAAGAATTCTCTCAAGCTCAAGACCAAAGAGTTTTCTCTGGAAAGTTTGATTACCCGACTCTGAACTGAGGAGGAATCTCAGAAACAAGATCAGAAAGATGAAATCTTGTTTGTTTCAAACAACAGAGCAGGAGCGCTTCTGAAGCCAACTGACAAACCTTTCAAGAATCAGAACCGTAATCAAATTCAAAAGAACCGCAACAAGAATGGAAACCCTCCAAAGTCCCCAAATCCTAAGCCTCAACCACTACCACAACCTAAGAATGATGTTGCTCCTCCATTCACTTGTTACAATTGTGGGAGACCAGGTCATATGGCACACAGGTGTTGGAACAGGCCTAATCCTGCTCCGCAGGCTAACTTGACTGAAGAGCAACTTATTGCTATGACTTCTGAAATCAACCTTGTTGGTGGATCTGAGGGATGGTGGTTGGACACAGGATCATCCATCCACGTGTGCAACAATCGTGCTATGTTCAAAACATACACTACTGTTGGTGATAAGAAAGTGTTGTTGGGCGATGCTCACACCACTAGTGTTGCTGGTATTGGAGATATGGAACTGAAATTCACTTCTAGAGAGATTCTGATCCTGAAAGATGTGAAGCACACTCCAGAGATAAAGAAGAATCTAGTTTCTGGTTTCCTTCTAAATAAGGCAGGGTTCACTCAGACTATTGGGAGGGATTTGTTTACTTTGACCAAAAATAATGTGTTTGTTGGGAAAGGGTACGCCACTGATGGCATGTTTAAGCTGAATGTTGAAACGAATAAAACGTCTCCTTTTGCTTATATGCTGTGTGATTTTAATATTTGGCATGCTCGTTTTTCTCATGTTAATAAGCGCATTATTTCGAATATGAGCAACTTAGGATTAATCCCTAAGTTATCTTTAAACGATTTTCAAAAATGTGAATTTTGTAGTCAAGCAAAAATTACGAAAACATCGCATAAATCAGTAATGAGAGAATCTGAGCCCTTGGATTTAATTCATTCTGATATATGCGAATTGGACGGAACGTTAATCAGAAATGGTTAACGTTATTTTATCACTTTTATTGACGATTGCTCAGATTACACTTGTGCATACCTTATGAAAAATAAATGTGAAGCGCTTGACATGGTCAAAGTGTTTGTAAACGAGCTTAAAAATCAATTTAGCAAAAAGATAAAGCGTTTTCGAAGAGATAGAGGAACTGAACATGATTTCCAATTGTTTAATGATTTTTATAAGTCAAAGGGAATCATACATGAAACGACCGCACCATATTCTCCCGAAATGAATGGTAAAGCAGAAAGAAAGAATAGAACTTTTACCGAATTGGTAGTTGCTATTACGCTCTATTCTGGCGCTGCATCTCACTGGTGAGGGGAAATTTTGTTAACTGTATGTTATGTCTTGAATAGACTTCCAAAGTCTAAGAGCAAAATTTCTCCTTATGAGATCATAAAGAAAAGACAACCAAATGTGTCTTATTTTCGAATCTGGGGTTGCTTGGCCTATGTCAGAATTCCAGATCCAAAAAGAAATAAACTTGCCAGTAGAGCCTATGAATGTGTATTCATTGGGTATGCAGTAAACAGTAAAGCTTACAGGTTTTATGACCTTAAACCTTAAGTGATCATAGAGTCAAATGATGTTGACTTTTAAGAAAATGAATTCCCTTTTAAATCTAAAATTAGTGGGGGCACCGGAACTAGTCAAGTTTCTGTGCTTAGGAACATTGAAAACAACAAACAAAGGGAAATAGAACCTCGAAGAGGTAAGAAAGCACGTGTTGCCAAGGACTATGGACCCGACTATTTGGTCTATATGTTAGAAGAGGATCCAACTAGCATTCAAGAAGCATTGTCTTCTTTGGATCCCGATTTGTGGCAAGAAGCCATCAATGATGAGATGGATCCCCTAGAGTCTAACAAGACATGGAACTTAGTGGACTTGCCTCCTGGTTGCAAACCCATTGGTTGTAAATGGATTTTGAAAAAGAAACTAAAACCTGATGGCACTGTTGATAAATACAAAGCTCGCCTTGTAGCCAAAAGTTTTAGACAAAGAGAGAATATAAATTTCTTCGATACATATTCACCTGTTACAAGAATCACATCCATAAGGGTACTAATTTCATTGGCCGCAATTTACAATTTGGAAGTTGTTAACACCCAAAAATAAGTAAGTTGTAGGCCGATGGCTAAGAGAGGAAAAAGGGAATTATGGTGTGAAGGCAAGCCACTTGACAAGAGAAGATAAGGTATTTGCCAAAAAGAGTGAAACCAAAAGGAGGTCCTTGGGTCGCACTAAATGACAAAAAACCCCGAGGGAGGGCTACGCCCGAGGGCCAGTGAGCCAAGTCGAGGGAAAGTAACTGCCCCAGCCTATAGAGTACCAAGGCCTAGGTGGCTCGGACGCGTGCATCATTACCTAAAATGGGCCAAGGCAGTCGAGCCACCATATGGCCGAGGAAAGCGGGGGTTGCTTGGAAGGCAAGACACAGCACGAAGAGAGAACGTGGGAACGGTTGAAGTTCAAGCGAAAGAGTGAGGCCGAAAAACACTGAGCAACAAGCACTTACCCCACTAACCGTGCCAGTGGGATCGTGGGCAGTGATTCCGCTTTGTTGAGTGCCTATGAAGCAATGAGAGCAGTTGATCTTAGATCAATCCAACGGCAGGCAAATGTTGGCTAGCATTGTGGCCGACGAGGGCCTGTGTATATATATAGCAATAGAGTGAAATGTACAGACATACATCAATCAATCAAACTCTACATTTATTTCAATTTATCTTCCTTTACCGCATTTACTTTATTTTACTTTATGCATTAGCCATAGTATAATCCAACACTCGCGTCCCATCTCACCTTGCCTGACCCTTTCTAGAGGAGTCAGGAAACCCATAGTTGAGGAACAAAGTTCCCTCCTCGACGCAATTGCTTGAAGAAAAGAGGAACCAAAGACTGTCCAAACCTCTGGCCAACACCACGGCTAGGACCTAAGAGTTTGACGAAAATAGAAGTACACCAAATGGATGTTAAAACTGCCTTTTTAAATGGTGAATTAGAAGAAGAAATCTATATGAAACAACCTAAAGGGTTTGTAGTTCATGGGCAAGAACACAAGGTCTGTAAGTTGGATAAGTCTCTGTATGGTCTCAAGCAAGCTCCTAAACAATGGCATGAGAAGTTTGATAATTTGATTATATCGAATGGGTTTAAAGTGAATGAAAGTGACAAATGCATTTATTACAAAACTGAGAATGACATTTGCACTATCATATGTCTCTATGTAGACGACTTACTCATATTTGGATCAAACATTCATGCTGTTAATAAGGCGAAATCACTATTGTGCAACAACTTTGATATGACAGACCTCAGAGAAGCTAGTGTAATACTTGGTATTAAGATCACTAGGTCCGAGAAGGGAATTTCTTTGGATCAATCTCATTACATTGAGAAGATCTTAAAGAAATACAATTACTTTGACTGTAAACCTGCAAGTTCACCATATGATCCGAGTGTCAAGCTTTTTAAGAACACTGGAGACAGTGTAAGACAAACGAAAAATGCGAGCATCATTGGCAGCCTAAGGTATGCCACTGATTGTACTAGACCCGACATTGCCTATGTTTTGGGATTGTTAAGCAGGTTTACTAGTCGACCTAGTATAGAGCATTGGCATGCCATTGAGAGAGTCATGAGATACCTTAAAAGGACTATGAATCTCGGATTACATTATCAGAGATTTCCAGCTTTACTTGAAGGGTACAGTGATGCTGCTTGGAATACTCTACCAGATGATTCCAAGACAACTAGTGGCTATATATTTAGTTTAGTTGGTGGTGCTGTCTCATGGAAATCTAAGAAACAGACCATATTGGCTCAGTTGGTTAAGAAGCTTACAAGCAAAGATTCCCTTTTGGGAAAACCGATGCCAGCTGTGTTGATCCACTGCAATAGTACCGCGACTATTGCAAAAACAGAGAACTGTTATTTCAATTGTAAAAGACGACAAATACGTCGTAAGCACAATACTGTGAGAGAATGTCTCTCAAAAGGAGCAGTGAGAGTGGATCATGTACGCACTGATCAGAACTTAGTTGATCCTTTGACGAAAGGATTAGCTAGGGAGAAAGTCCAAAACACGTCTCAAAGGATGGGACTACTACCATTAGAATCATGAGTCGCTCACAATGGTAACCCGACTTAAAATACTGGAGATCCCAAGAATTAGATTCAATGGGTAATAACAAGTTGTGAAGTGATACGAGATGAACATGCTATCATAAGTAAAGAAGCATGATTCCTGAAGCAATGTAAGGTTGAGGTAATAAAAACTCTAAATGAGATCTATACTCTATGTGGAGTGGAGTACCTAACTACAGAAGTACTCTTGATAGACTCTCCCTTATGAATGTGGAAGTGGGTCTGCTTCCTATAGAATCGTTGGCAGGATTCCTAGAGCGTTCACTAAACCGGGATAGACGTGCAGGGCCAATAAAAGCACGGGCTTATAAGAATACATCCATGGAAAAGGTTGTGTGTGGTTTTGATGTTTGAGATAGAGTTCAAGACTATGAGTCACTCTTTTTGAATCGAAATCCTAACCGCTATGCCAAGGTTCAAGTCGTAGACACCTTTGTTTTTGCACAATCTTATAGAAGCGTTTGACGCTATTTCTAAAACTTCTTTTTAAATTCAAGTGGGGGATTGTTGGAATTTTTTTGGGATTGTGTGAATTGAAAAAGTCCCACATTGCTTGGAATAGACACTATGTGAGTGTTTATAAGTGGGAATCTCATCTATTTGGATTGGGGCTCAAGGGGTGCCCAATTTTGTGGATGGGAGAGGACACACACAAAATGACCACAACGCGCGCCGCCGCTGGGCAGGGCTTGGGCTGAGTGATGTACTTATTTTTTCGGAAAATATTTTTTATTTGACCGTTGGCTTTATTGAACAAGCATTGAACAACCAGATAAAAAATAATGGTTTTTTTCATTCAATTTGCAACGGTTTTGTTTGTTTAGATCTGTTGGTTTTTAATTCCCTATCAACTGCTACCTCTCCCAACTCCTATAAAAGGAGTGCTTCTCCTCACATGATAGACACACCAAACACTTGAAGATCAAGAGTTTTCTCTTCAAGTGTTTCTCTCTTTTCCGTAAAATACTTTCTTGTTCTTTAGAAAGCTAGAAGTATTTCCAAGCTAAGAGTGGCTTTTATAACCATATTGAAGGTGTATATCTTAGAGCGAATTCCTCACTGTGCAGTGAAAATTCGTAACAGTTTGTCTGGGCTGTTTCATCCTGGGGACGTCATAGTTGATAGCCTGCTTGCACCTTGGAGCAATGCCACGAAACGTCTTAAAGAAAGCGACCTAGTCCGTGACTCATCCAAGTAATCTCTTCGGCTTGATTTCGTAAATAGTGTTGTTTGGGGGAAAGTTCTGGCTAGGAAAGACTTGGTTCTTAATGTTGAACCAAGGTCAAACACTCGTTGTTTTATATGATAACAAATTACAATCTGTTTAATGATTATAGTTGAACCAAAGCAGAGGGCATGATATCTTAAAGTGTAGCAGCACGACATGATATCTTAAAGAGTAGCAGCGCGACATGATATCTTGTAAGACGCCTCAAAGAAGAAGCTGCTCAAGCGTTCAAGACTTATGTGTTATACTGCTTTGCATAGGACGCATGTAAGATCCTGTCACTTCTGCTTTATGACTTTTGTAGTTGAGAGATGATCTTTTAAAATAGAACTGTCTTGGAAAAATATTTTATATAAAAGCATGATTAATCAGGTTAGGCACAAAGTGTTTTAAAGAAATATTTTGAATAATGATTAGTTGTTTTTTAAAGAAAATAGATTCATGAGTTAGTGTTTTAAAAGAATTTGTTTTTGAAGTAAAGAATCGATTCTTGACTTGGTACTTTAGAGCTAGAAATCGATTTTGAGCTTGTTAGTTTAAAAGAAGAAAATCGATTCTTCACTTACCGTCACATTCTTTCTTCACGTTCTTCATCTAGGTTTCAAATCGCTCATCTCTCTCAACTACATCGTGTTATATTGCTTGAGTGATTGGATCCTAGTTTTAATTTGTAATCGTTAATACTTGGTTGTTGTGAAATCCTGGGAAGTTTTCTTGGGTAATTCAATCGGGGAGATTGAATTGTAGCAAAATCCTTAGCGGGGAGCTTGTGTTCTCAATTTGGGGAAAATTGAGATTGGTGTGGTAGCTATAGCGAAGTTGCTTGCTTGTAAGACGTTGAAGAAGTATCTTCTCATATAGTGGTTATTAACAAGTCCGAAGGTTGCAAAGCCGGAGGCCGAGGACGTAGGGCTTTTATCCCAAACCTCGTAAAAATCACGGTGTACACCTATCCCTTATCTTTACTTTGCGTTTTTCTTTTATAATTGTTAACTGTCGTCGCACTTGCTATTATCACGCGCAAATTTGATTATCGTTATAATTATCTTTCCTTTTGATATTACTGTACTTAGCTTTCAATATCAATGTAACTATTCCTGTCATTGTTATAGCTTGCTTAGGTATTGCATATAGTTTAAATCATCTTTTCCGCATTCGATTTAAACTTGCATCGTTAACTTTTCGAAAATCCAAAAAGATTTCATTTTTAGCATATAACCTTATTCACCCCCCCCCCCCCCCCCCCCCCCCCCCCCCCTCTCTAAGGTTATCATATAGTCCAACAATTGGTATCAGTAGCTAGAAATTGCATATAGAGCTTAACATCTCGCAATTTTTGATTATGGGTTCATTTATGAAAGAGGGGATATCTTTCAATAGGCCACCCCTGTTCGATGGGACTAACTATGACTATTGGAGTAGTCGAATGAAATGTCATATGCAGGCTATAGATTTCACTTTATGGAGGATCATTGTTGATGGACCACTCATTCCTATGAGAATCTAGATTACTAAACCTGGTGTTGCTGCTGACGGAGATACTACCAAATCTCAAGCCACTGGTACAGCTGAGGAAGTACCTATTGAAGATATTTAAGCCATTGACTTGAGTGAGCTGAGAAAGCCTAAGCTAGAAAAAATATCTCTCAATGCCGAAGCAATGAATATTCTTCACCTATCTCTATGTGAAGAAGAATATGGAAGGGTGAAAGGATGTCAGACAGCAAAGGAAATTTGGGACTGTCTGGAAGCGACACATGTTGGTACGAGTCAAGTGAAGGATACAACGATTAGAGTTCTCACTTCTGAGTATGAAGCTTTCAAGATGAAGGAAGGTGAATCTGTTGCAACTATGCACCAGAGATTGAACCTAATAGTTAATAACTTGAGAGCACTTGGGAAGAAGTATTCAATGAAGGATTTGAATGGGAAGATTCTTGCATCCTTGACTAGTGAGTCTTTCCCAAGACTTGTGCTATCACTGAAGCCAAAGATATTGGCACTTTACCTCAAGAAGACTTGATTGGGTCACGTCTTGCATTTGAGGTGGTGTTGGCAGCTAAGAAGACTCAAGAAAAAGAAGCGGTCAAAGAAAGGAAGTCTCTTGCTCTTGCGGCTTCCAAGACTCCTAAGATGGCAAGGAAAGAGGTTGACTTTGATAAAGAATCTGATGATGAAGACATGCCTATGTTGGCCAAGAAATTCAAAAAGTTCATGAGATTCAACAGGTTTGGGAAGGGTGACTATTCAAAGAAATCTGGGTACAACAAAGGAGATAGTTATGAGAAAAGAGATGATCAACCAAAATGTTTTGAATGCAACAAACCGGGCCATCTCAAGGTGAAATGTCCAAAGCTAAAGTCCAAGTACCCACAAAAGAAAGCCATGAAGGCTACATGGGACGATATTGACACTGAGGGTGAAACAGATGAAGAAGAGGAGGTTGCAAATGTTGTTTGTCTTATGGCAAATGTCACCCCTAAGGTAATCATTTCTAACCATAGTTTTTCTGATTCACTTGAACATGATGACTTATTTGATGATGCGAGTAGTAGTCAAGACTTGAGTGAGGCTTTTGACGCTCTTTATAATGAACATGAAACTCTTTTGATACAATCTAAGGATTTGAGAAAGAGCAACAAAAGCATGCTCACTCAAATTGAGACTCTTGAGAAGGAAGTAGCTAAGTTGAAGAATGAGCTACATAAAGCTAAACCTTTCAACCTTGAGCTTCTTGAGCTTAAACAAAATTTTGAAAAAGTCAAGGTTGAAAATGAAAATTTAAAAGAATCCTTTAAAAAGTTTGAGGTTGGTGAAAAGACCTTAATCAAGTTACTTCACTCCCAACATGAATATGTTGATAGGAGAGGTATTGGGTATGAAGGTAATTCCACCTCCTCTGATTTGAAAAAGAAAGTGATTTTTGTAGCTGCCACTTCAAGTAAGACACCTACTATTTTCTTCTGCACTTATTGTCAGAAAGGGAATCATATCTCTCATAGATGCCCTAATCGTAGATTGTGTGAGCTTGGTACCCTTATACCTGCTTGTAAGAAACCAAGGTGGATTGTGAAAATAAACCCCCTGAAGACTAACCCCCAAGGACCCAATCAAATTTGGGTACCTCGTACTAGTTGTTAGTGTTCCTTTTGCAGGTTGGTTAGTCATCCAAGAAGAAAAATGTGGGGATGGTTGACAGTGGGTGCTCGAGGCATATGACTAGTGATGCCTCACTATTCTTGAAGTTGAGCAACAAGGCCAGTGGATCTGTGAAGTTTGCCAACAATGAATCTGCTCAAGTAATAGGTAAAGGTTGTGTGGGTAAGGAAAACACAATCAAAATTAAAAATGGTTTACTAGTTGATGGTGTAAAATTTAACTTGCTAAGTGTCAGTCAATTATGTGATAGTGATTTTGATATGCGTTTTTCTGTTGATAAATGTGTTATTTGTCATAGGACTTCTAAACTTTATATTACTGGCTTTCGAGAAAATAATGTGTATTATGTTGATTTTGACAATGTGAGTGATGATATTGTATGCATGCCTTCCTTGCTTGATGATGTGAATCTGTGGCATAGACGTCTAGGACATGCTAGTATAGAACTTTTATCTAAGTTGTGTAAGAATGAGCATGTTAGAGGTCTACCCAAGCTAAAGTATGAAAAGGGTCAATTATGTGATGCATGTCAGCTGGGTAAGTTGCATAAAACTTCTTTCAATTCAAAACCTGTTATTTCCACTAACAATGTGCTTGAATTGCTCCATCTTGATTTATTTGGTGAGATTGATGTTGTAAGTCTAGGAGGGGCCAAGTATGACTTCGTGATTGTAGATGATTATTCTAGGTATACTTGGGTCATTCTACTTGCAAATAAAAGTGATGTTTTTAATGAGTTTGCTAAGCTGTGCAGAAAGTTACAGAATGAGAAAAGCTTAGCCATCAAGGAAATTAGAAGTGATCATGGAGGAGAGTACGAAAATTCATCATTCAAGACTTGGTGTGAAAAGTATGGTGTTCATCACAACTTTTCAGCTCCAAGGACTCCTCAACAAAACGGTGTGGTGGAAAGAAAGAACAGAACCATACAACAGATGAGCAGAACAATGTTGAACGAGCACAACCTTCCCACGTATTTTTGGGGACATACAGTTGATACAGCATGCCATGTGCTCAACCGGGTATACCTGAGGCCATCTCTTAACAAGACGCCATACGAGTTGTGGAATGGTAGAGCTCCAAATATTTCATACTTCAAGTTTGTTGGAAGTAAGTCCTACATTCTCAACACAAAGGACAAGTTGGGTAAGTTTGATGCAAAATCAACTGAAGGTATCTTTATGGGTTATTCAAGTCATAGTAGAGCATATATTGTTTACAATAAAATTTATAAATGTATGCAAGAATCAATACATGTTTCTTTTGATGAGACTAACCCATTTGCTAAGAACCCCATCCAACACTCTAGAAATAAGCATATAGACATAAGGCATCATTTCATTAGAGACCATGTTTCTAGGGGGAGCATAGCATTAAACTTTGTAGGCACCGATGACCAACTAGCAGACATCTTCACGAACACTAGCCGAAGCTCAATTTTGAAAGATCCGGAGAGAGCTCAGTATGCTTGATTTTGCCAGCCTGTGATTATGTGATGTATTTTTGAGGTGCTATGTGCTTGTTATATTATATGCTATGTGTCTTGTGTGTATTCCCTCCTTTTTGATGAAAACAAAAGGGGAGAAAGTCTTGATGCTTGTTTATTTAACTCACTATGTTTGGTTCTCTTGCGTGTTAGCTGTTTATTTTCTTGATGCTTATGCTTAGGGGGAGCTTATACTGTTGTTTATTGTTTATCGCCTCCCTATATGCATAAGGTAATTTGTTATCATCAAAAAGGGGGAGTTTGTTGAACCAAGGTCAAACACTCTTTGTTTTGTATGATAACAAATTACAATCTGTTTAATGATTATAGTTGAACCAAAGCACAGGGCATGATATCTTAAAGTGGAGCAGCGCGACATGATATCTTAAAGAGTAGCAGCGCGACATGATATCTTGTAAGACGCCTCAGAGAAGAAGCTGCTCAAGCGTTCAAGACTTATGTGTTATACTGCTTTGCATAGGACGCGTGTAAGATCCCCTCACTTCTGCTTTATGACTTTTGTAGTTGAGAGATGATCTTTTAAAATAGAACTGTCTTGGAAAAATATTTTATATAAAAGCATGATTAATCAGGTTAGGCACAAAGTGTTTTAAAGAAATAGTTTGAATAATGATTTGTTGTTTTTTTAAAGAAAATAGATTCATGAGTTAGTGTTTTAAAAGAATTTGTATTTGAAGTAAAGAATCGATTCTTGACTTGGTACTTTAAAGCTAGAAATCGATTTTGAGCTTGTTAGTTTAAAAGAAGAAAATCGATTTTGAGCTTGTTGGTTTTAAGCTAGAAATCGATTTTGAGCTTCCGTTTTTAGAGAAGAAAATCGATTCATGGCTTTATAGTTTAAAGAGAAGAATCGATTCATGACTTGTTTTTTAAAAGAGCTTGTTTTGGAGAGAAAACAATCGATTCATGACTTTGTGTTGTTAATGAAGAAAATCAATTGTGCACTTCCTTTCTAGAGCTAGGAATCGATTTGTGACTTCCTCCTTAAAGAGGAAAATCGATTTCCCACTTAAGCAAGCAAGCAAACGATTCCTCAATCTTTCTACTTAAGCATGCAATCGATTTGTGCCTTGCCATTTAAGCAAACAATCGATTCTTATTTGTTTTTTAAAGAAGAAAATTGATTTCTCTCCTATTTATTTTAAGCAATCAATCGATTCTTCACTTATCACAATTGTGTTAAAAAGTGCTTCAACGGTCATATTTTTACAATCCCTATAAATAGGATTGGGTTTTCACGATTGTTTTTTAACACAACACACAAATCAAAAAGAAAAGAACGCAAACACTCACCGTCACATTCTTTCTTCACGTTCTTTTTTCTCCCACATTGGCAAGAAATCATGAAACTGGAAAATGCCCATCTCCGGGGCAAAGAAAAAACTTTATCTTTGCCATTTGAAAGTCAACGGTATAATGGAGCTAAATTTGAGGTCTATCCATAGAATCTATGCATGAATTTGAATTAAACTTTCAAAAAAAATCAATGAAAAGGAGAAGATGAATTAGAATTAAGATGAAAAACAAAGTGAGGATCGCCACAATTTCCAAAAAAGAATTGATAAGATCAAACAAAAATCGCCACAATTTACATATGAAAATGATAAGATCCATCGAATCGCCACAATCTTGAAATGATTGATAAGATTCTTGAAAGAAGGAGTCATGATCGCCACAATTGCCTTGAGAAATTGATAATATCAACTGGATCGCCAAAAGCTGAAAAGCATTGATAAGATCAATTGAATCGCCACATCTTTCACGTGAAAGTCATAAGATTAATTGAATCGCCACAATCTTGACATGATTGATAAGATTCTTGAAAAGTTCTATGAAGAACCTAGAGGAGCACCTTGCTCTCACTCTCATCCATTTTACAAATGATTCTAATCTCCTCTAAAAGTACAACAAGGTCACCTATATATGAGTGTGACCATTTACCTGAAAGAATCAAATGGGTCAAGGCCAAGTCTAATTGACCCATGACTAAAAGAAAGAAGAGAGCACAATAGAAGCTTTAAAATCAACTTTATAAACTATACAATTTTTAATAATATAAATAAGAAATACAAGATAATTTCTAAAATTACTCTTAAGTTAATGACTTGAAAATATCATTGTTTCTCTTTGTACTCTTCATTCCTAGTCCGCATCATTTCTAGCTAATAGAGACCCCAGACGCCAAAGTTAGCTAAGAACCTTCTCTTTTCTTCCTTGTATTAGATCTCTTCCGTGTTGGAATTGCCTCTGTGTCCATAGTAAGATTAGAAGCTTCTCCAATCTTGATTGAACAATTTCTTCTCATCCTGGTTGGACGTATAGTGCTACAATCATAGACAATGTATGACAAACTATATAATATAATTATAAACATTGATATATGAAAAAATAGCTTGAAAATTATTATAGTACACTAATGGATAAATTGGCAATTTGCTTATGTATGTTTTGCTATACCTTGCTGGTGTTGCTTGTTGATCCCCACTTATGTTTTCATTTCTTGCCACATTGCTCAAAACCTCATTCAATATTGGATAAATTGGAAATTTGCTAATGTATGTTTTGCTATACCTTGCTGGTGGTGCTTGTTGAGCCCCACTTGTGTTTTCATTTCTTGCCACATTGCTCAAAACCTCATTCAGTATTAAATGTAAAATCCCATATGTTTAAAACCTAAATAATGAAATAATTGTTAAACAACAACTCAAAAAATAATGTCGTTAACTAGCATTTATCACTTTAGAGATCAACTTTACGTTGTACTATTGATAAAAATAGTTTTTACACACTCATTTAATAGTTTAAGCTTTTAGGTCAAGTGGTTGTTTGGCAAGTTGCGAGAAGGAAATCACTCATACTGACCTGAATTAACTTCATCACCACCCATGTGAAATAGCTCAAATGGAAAAGTCATTCTCATATCTGTAAAATTTAGAAAAACGAGAAAAAAAAGGCTAACTACAACCAACACAATCAGTTTTTCCAAAGTGACTTCTTTCGTTTTTATTTCCAACAAGTGGAACAAGAAGACTTAAGTTGTTTACTGCACCTTAATCAAAGAAATGACAGTCGTTTTGATAATTATGTTGTCTTTTCAACAAAGAACGAAAGAAAACTCATCAGAGAAGGCGACGTTGTGCAAGATATCATTAGAGATTTCCTTTTCGTTGGACCTGTAACAAGAGTCAGGAATTTGGATTTTAAGCCTTGTGGATCATCTGTCAATTCAAAATGCCATTGAAATAAAAAATAAAAATGAATTGAAAGTGCCAGAGTGTTTTTTTGTGTGTGTGTGTGATACAAAGCATATATACTGAAGCCCCTAGTCACCATCAATATACCTCTAGCATCATCATAATCAATTCAATCTCACAAGTACATGTATAAAAACATATAGGTAAGCAAAAGAATAATATAAGCGAAAACCAACTTTTGTTATAGGCAAAACCAAGTTGGTGACCGCGAATAGAGATAGAGCATAAAAGTTTCTGGAGAAGATTTCTCATTGCAAAGGAGTAGTGTGATGGTGATGAGTGCAACCATATATTTATAAGAAAGTCATTACAATCCAATTGTCAAATGTGTAAAGACGTAAAAGGGGTTGGTTTGACATTAAATTTTCAAATTTAATTAATTTAGGATAAAGTAAGTAAGGTTAAATAGCAACAGTAATGATTTTATATTATTCAACTTTAGGTTCATTCAATTACCGATGTGTCTACTCTATATTATAGACCAGATACGTCGGTTATTCAATGAATCTACAAAGTGTTTTTTTCTTATAAATAAGTCAAGAGGGAGTGTATATGTTTTTCTTATTTTCATTACGTTCTCTTTAAATGGATGATATTAAATTTTAAGAAACCTAAAAGAGAAATTATTAAATTAGAATTAATGGTTTATAGTTTCTTACTTTTTTAAAATTTGGTATTTTTATTGTAAATTAATAAATTATGGTGTAATAAGGTAAAATATTTAAATATCACCTAAAATAAGGTAAAATATTTAATTGCGAAACTTACTAAATATATATTGGAGGATTTAATTTAAAACTGAAACTTCATTAAGACTAATACATGGTTATATTTTAAACCATTTAAATAGTTATAAAATATTCTTAATTTATATCAAAATACTATATTGCTGTTGTAATAGTCAAATCTACATATATCTAATAGTCAAAATACACCAAAAAATATTATTTCTATACTAGTTGTGATTTAGTCGTGTGTTTGTTCATGGATTATTGATTTTTTTTTTTACATATATCTAATTTATAAATATATGTAGAATTTTAATAATAATAAATACAAATTTATGGTATGTATTGTTAAAAGAATATACCATAAATAACATATTTATATCGTCAAAACAAATAAATAGCATAGTTATGGTATGAACTTAAAAATTTATATTATATAAATCATATTTATCGTGCCATCGAGGGTGAGGTGCCAACTAAGTCTGTCACTCATGTACTAGTCAAATCTACTCTCTTATAATCAAAACAATTACTAGCAAAATGACATCCATAGACATCTTCAAATTTTGACCATTAGCGAAAATTACGGGTAAATTGGTAACTGAATCGCTCACGCTTTGCCAGCGGTGACGCTGACGCGCTATCAGCTGCCACGCTAACGCGTTGTGAGCAGATATTTATCTTTTATTTTTTTAAAAAAACTATTTTACTTTTCAAAAAAACTGTTTTTCTTTTTTTAAAAAAATGTTTTTCTTTTTAAAAAAAATGTTTTTTAAATAAAAAATTTTCTTCATCATTTTTTCCAGTTTTTTTGTCATAAAAATTAAATTTTTACCCCTTTTTTACTAAAAATAATTGCTCACAATTTTTATAATTTAGTCAAACTACTAAAATTAATTATTTTTTAAACGGTCATATTAATCATTTTAACCACTATCCATTGTCAAAAAAAGAGGTACCCGTAACAAAACTTAAGAATTAACTTTTTTTTTGGACAAGTTTTTGACAAAAAAAGAATTAACCTTTTTATAAATAACAAAATATGATTAAATTAATATTAAGGCATATAGAAAAAAAATAAGTCATAATACGTGACAACGGGTGCGGCAATGCGAGACAGACAATGGATTCGACAACAAGAGCTACAACAGGAACATGAGTTGGAACGAGAGTGACAATGGGAGCGCCAACAGAGCGCCATTGTGGGTGCATATTTTAAAAAATCTTATTTTCTTTTTTCTTCATTTTTACTCCAACTAAAATTTATTATTTACTATAATCTCTCTATTAAAACTAGGCTTAACTACAGTTTTGGTCCCCCAAGTTTCACCAACTCACAATTTTGATCCTCCAAGTTTTATTTTCACGAATTTGATCCCCAAGTTTCCCAATTTGTAAAATCAGCGTCCCCCACTAATCTGGTCAAAATTGATGCTAATCTGTCCACCACTTAAACTACGTGGAAGCCAAGCTGGCATGCCAAAGTGTCTTTTTTATATTAAAAATTGTTATTTTTATTTTAACATTTTGTTTATATATATATATATATTTATATTATATTTACGAAATTAGAAATTAAGAAAAAACATATAAACAAAATGTTAAAATAAAAATAACAACTTTTTAATATAAAAAAGCCACTTTGGCATGCCAGCGTGGCTGCCACGTAGTTTAAGTGGTGGACAAGTCAGCATCAATTTTGACCAGATTAGTGGGGGACCCTGATTTTACAAATTAGGAAACTTGGGGGATCAAATTCGTGAAATTAAAACTTGGGGGATCAATATCGTGAGTTGGTGAAACTTGGGGGACCAAAACTGTATTTAAGCCTTAAAACTATTAGGATCAATCAATTTAACCACTTTAACCCCTAGCAATTGGCAGTCCAAACATTTTGACCAAAAAAAATCAATTTAACCACTAAAAATTGTAAAAAAAAAAAAAACTTTAGCCACTACGAAATATTACAAAATAACTACCTGCTTTTAGCATTTGAAGCACTGACCGTGCACACAACCACAATTTCGGTAAATCGTGCTATTCAATTAACCTAGTCCGCGACCCATCCCAGTAATCTCTTCGGCTTGATTTCGAAAATAGTGTTGTTTGGGGGAAAGTTCTGGCTAGTTAAGACTCGGTTCTTAAGAGTGTCCATTGTGACCCACCTCTCTTTCCAGGGAACCTAGTCAGAATAACATTTCCTACATGTTGATTCTTTGTGTTTCTTGTTTTAATTCTCCTTTGAGTTTGTTGCTATTAAACCCAAAAGAATTGTTCTCCTCCTTGATAATTTCTTGCTAACAACATTTTCCTACCTATCGAGTCAATGTTTTTCTTGTTTTAGTTTTCCTTTGACTTTGTTCCAATTAAACCCAAAAGAATTGTTCTCCTCCTTGATAATTTCTTGTTAACAACATTTTCCTACCTATCGAGTCTTTGTGTTTCTTGTTTTAGTTTTCCTTTGAGTTTTTTCCTATTAAACCCAAAAGAATTGTTCAACTCCTTTATAATTTCTTTTTTCTCCCACATTGGCAAGAATTCATGAAACCGGAAAATGCCTATCCTTGGGGCAAAGAAGAAAACTTTATCTTTGCTATTTGAAATTCAAGGGTATAATGGAGCTAAATTCGAGGTCTATCCATAGAATCTATCCATGAATTTGAATCAAACTTTCACAAAAAAATCAATGAAAGGAAGTAGATGAATTTGAATTAAGATGAAAAACAAAGTGAGGATCTCCACAATTTCCAAAAAGAATTGATAAGATCAAACAAATCGCCACAATTTCCATATGAAAATGATAAGATCCATCGAATCGCCATAATCTTGAAATGATTGATAAGATTCTTGAAAGCAGGAGTCATGATCGCCACAATTGCCTTGAGAAATTGATAAGATCAACCGGATCGCCAAAAGCTTAAAAGCATTGGTAAAATCAACTGAATTGCCACATCTTTCACTTGAAAGTGATAAGATTATTTCAATCGCCACAATCTTGACATGATTGATAAGATTCTTGAAAAGTTCTATGAAGAACCTAAAGGAGCACCTTGCTCTCACTCTAATCCATTTTAGAAATGATTCTAATCTCCTCTAAAAGTCTAACAAGGTCACCTATATATGAGATTAACCATTTACCTAAAAGAATCAAATGGGTCAAGGCCAAGTCTAATTGACCGATGACTAAAAGAAAGAAGAGAGCACAATAGTAGCTTTAAAATCAACTTACTAAACTATACAATTTTTTTACTATAAATAAGAAATACAAGATAATTTCTAAAATTACTCTTAAGTTAATGACTTGAAAATTTCATTTGTTTCTCTTTGTACTCTTCATTCTTAGTCCGCATCATTTCTAGCTAATAGAGACCCCAGACGCCAAAGTTAGTTAAGAACCTTCTCTCTTCTTCCTTGTATTAGATCTCTTCCCTGTTGGAATTGCCTCAGTGTCCAAAGTTAGACTAAAAGCTTCTCCAATCTTGATTGAACAATTTCTTCTCATCCTTGTTGGACGTATAGTGCTACAATCATACACAATGTATCAAAAACTATATAATTTAATTATAAACAATGATATATGAAAAAAAAAAGCTGAACCTCATTCAGTATAGGATAAATTGGAAATTTGCTTATGTGTGTTTTGCTATACCTTGCTGGTGGTGCTTGTTGAGCCCCACTTGTGTTTTCATTTCTTGCCACATTGCTCAAAACCTCATTCAGTATTAAATGTACAATCCCATATGTAGAAAACCTAAATAATGAAATAATTGTTAAACAACAACGCAAAAAATAATGTCGTTAACTAGCATTTATCACTTTAGAGATCAACTTTACGTTGCACTAATGATAAAAATAGTTTTTACACAATCATTTAATAGTTTAAGCTTTTAGGTCATGTGGTTCTTTGGCAAGTTGCGAGAAAGAAATCACTCATACTGACCTGAATTAACTTCATCACGACCCAAGTGAAACCTCAAATGGGAAAGTCTTTCTCATATCTGCAAAATTTAGAAAAAAGAGAAAGAAAAAAAGGCTTAACTACAACCAACACAATCAGTTTTTCCAAAGTGACTTTTTTCGCTTTTATTTCCAACAAGTGGAACAAGAAGACCTAAGCTGCTTACTGCACCTTAATCAAAGAACTCACAGTCGTTTATAAAGTTATGTTGTATTTTCAACAAAGATCAAAAGAAAACTCATCAGAGAAGGTGACATTGTGCAAGATATCATTAAAGACTTCCTTTTCGTTGGACCTGTAACAAGAATCAGGAATCTGGATTTTAAGCCTTGTGGATCATCGGTCAATTGAAAAAGCCTTAGAAATAAAACATAAAAACGAATTGAAAGTGCCAGAGTGTTTTCGTGTGTGTGTGTTTGTGTGTGATACACGACTAGTATACTGAACCCCTTAGTCACCATCAATATACCTCTCTTTAGCATCATCACCATCAATCTCCCAACTACATGTATAAAAACATATATGTAAGCAAAAGATTAATATAAGCGAAAACCAACTTTTGTTATAGGCAAAACCAAGTTGGTGACCGCGAATAGAGATAGAGCATAAAAGTTTCTGGAGAAGATTTCTCATTGCAAAGGAGTAGTATGATGGTGATGAGTGCAACCATATATTTATAAGAAAGTCAATACAATCCAATTGTCAAATGTGTAAAGACGTAAAAGGGGTTGGTTTGACATTAAATTTTCAAATTTAATTCATTTAGCATAAAGTAAATAAGTTTAAATAGCAACAGTAATGATTTTATGTTACTCAACTTTAGGTTCATTCAATTACCGATGTGTCTACTCCATATTATAGACCAGATACGTCAGTTATTCAATGAATCTACAATGTGTTTTTTGCTTATAAATAGGTCCAGAGGGAGTGTATATGTTTTTCTTAATTTCATTACTTTCTTTTTAAATGAGTGATATTAAATTTTAAGAAACTTAAAAGAGAATTTATTAAATTAGAGTTAATGGTTTATAGTTTCTTGCTTTTTTAAAATTTGGTATTTTTATTGTAAATTAATAAATTTTGGTGTAAAAAGGTTAAATATTTAAATTTCACCAAAAATAAGGTAATATATTTAATTGCGAAACTTACTGAATATATATTAGAGGATTTAATTTAAAACTGAATTTTAATTAAGACAAATAAATGGTTATATTTTAAACCATTTAAATAGTTATAAAATATTCTTAATTTATATCAAAATACTATATTGCTTATTGTAATATATTCAAGTAAGTGTTTATTGACTTAACAATTAAGTATAATAAATTTCACTTTTAAAATATAGTTTAATTGAAAATCATTCCATATTAATTTTATATACTTAGAATTAATATCACATATGAAAGAATCGCGTAGAAAAAGAAGATTATATAACTTTATTGTATATTAAGATAAGAATTCACATTTACTATATATGAATGAATACACCAAAAAACATTATTTCTATACTGGTTGTGATTTAGTCATGTATTATTTCATGGATTATTGATTTTTTTTACATATATCTAATTTATAAATATATGTGGAATTTTAATAATAATAAATACAAATTTATGGTATGTATTGTTAAAAGAGCATACCATAAATAACATATTTATATCGTCAAAACAAATAAATAGCATAGTTATGGTATGCACTTAAAATTCATATTATATAATTCATATTTATCGTGCCATCGAGGGTGAGAGGCCAACTAAGTCTGTCACTCATGTACTAGTCAAATCTACTTTCTTATGATCAAAACAACTACTAGCAAAATGACATCTATAGACATCTTCATATTGTGCCATTTGGCGAAAAATAACGGTAAATTGTTAACTTCAACAATAAAAGAAAAAAAACAAATTTTCGCAGCTTTTTAAAAAAAAAACGAATCGCTGACCCGGTGTCAACTGTCACGCTGAAGCGCTGTCAGCATATTTATCTTTTATTTTTTTTAAAAACTGTTTTACTTTGAAAAAAGAAACTGATTTTCTTTTTTTAAAAAAAAACTGTTTTTTAATGTTTTTTAAATAAAAAATTTTATTCATCATTTTTTCAGTTCATTTTGTCATAAAAATTAAATTTTTACCTCTTTTTTACCAAAAATAATTACTCTCAATTTTTATAATTTAGTCAAACTACTAAAATTAATTATTTTTCAGAAGTGTCATATTAATCATTTTAACCACTATCCATTGTCAAAAATAGACGTACCTGTAAAAAAACTTAAGAATTAATTTTTTTATAAATAACAGAATATGATTAAATTAATATTAAGGCATATAGAAAAAAATAAGTCATAATACGTGACAACGAGTGCGGCAATGCGAGACGGACAATGGAATCGACAACAAGAGCTACAACAGGAACATGAGTTGGAACAAGAGAGACAATGGGAGCGCCAACGTGGGTGCATATTTTAAAAAATCTTATTTTCTTTTTTCTTCATTTTTACTCCAACTAAAATTTGTTATTTACTATAATCTCTCTAATAAAATTATTAAGATCAACCAGTTTAACCACTTTAAGTCCTGGCAATTGCCAGTCCAACCATTAGACAAAAAAGAATCAATTTAACCACTAAGATTTGTAAAAAAAACTCTAGCCACTACGAAATATTACAAAATAACTAAACGAATATGATTTAACTAATATTAAATCATATAGAAAAATACGAGTTACCATGTGGCAACGGGAGCGACAACGAGACACTAGCGATGGGAGCTGCAACGGGAGAGGCGACGGGGTGGTAACGAGAGAAACGAGAGAGGCGACGGGAGCGCCAATGGGAGGGCCAACGAGGATGCAAACGGGAGGGCCAACGGGGATGCATATTTTACCTCTAATGTACAAATACATTATTATATCTCGATGTAATTCTGATTGTCAATCTCCTTTAATTTCTTCGACTCAATATAATTTGCATTTGTATGTTATATGACATAATACCTATCTCTTTCCACTTTAAATTTCAAATCATACATTTTGGATATTGTTCACAACTTATGAATATCTTCCAAATTATTATTATGACTTCATTACAATACACTGACCATACAGTATCACCCGTGCGTATGCACAGGTAAAATACTAGTTGACTGTGAGATAAAATATAAAATGTGGTGAATGATTGAGATTGTAGCAATTAGCATGAAATCCAAAACATTCATAACTTTTGATGCTATACCCTTTTGGATATTCAACAGGCACAGCAAAGAGGGACTTTGTTGATCCCACACCATAGAAGCCACTCTCTTTAGATTAAAACTATTAAAAATGTGTACCAAAAGTAGCATATCTATCATATTCTTTTTTAAGATGAAATACAATAAAATAGACAACATGTATGAAAATGCATCATATAAAAGTGCTATTTATTGTATTTATTTTAAAAGTGGTTACCATAAATAATTATTTTATGATTCACACTTTTATTATTTACTTTTAACAAAAATGATTTCCTAACTTAATATTTAAATAAGGAATCATGTTTTTTGGGACATTGTCTTTTAAATACTACACTTTTTATTGTTTAAGATACCCATGTATTAGATAAGCTTTGACGAGTGAAAGTTGGACGACTTTTATTAGAGAGTTAGAGCACATGACCTCTACTAAGAGACATAAACTCAAGGAACTTTGACATGAGAAATCCCAAAGTTAAATGTACTAAACTCTTTGTATTAAAAACAATATGATAAGATAAACAAATTAAAGACATTTATAAAAATTAAAATATAAACAATTTTCGTCTTTGTGTGATGCTTAATTTCTCACATTCGGCTTACATGCAATACGCGAATCGTTTATATATGACGCTTGTTTGAATGTTAATATGTTTTCGCAACTCATAACTATTCGGGTTATTTAATCACTTATTTTACTTAATTTGAGTAGGAATTGATAGAGTGTAACATCCTAGACTACTTCCAGAACTGTCGACTGCCCCCACGAACCAACACGAGTCTTTTCAGCATGCGTTGTCCTCACTTGCATACTTTCTAGAAAACTTCCCAGAGGTCACCCATCCCACTACTACTCCAAGTCAAGCACGCTTAATTGTGGAGTTCTTATGGGAAGGGATCCTGAAAAGAAGATGCACCTTTTTGTATAGGTAGTCCAAATCAATTCTTTTAAGCCTTGCTTCAACTGTACAGTCTCATACCTGCACAGCCTCGGGATCCCTCTCATTCCGGTGTGTCTTCGGTTCATTCACGTGCCCCTACGCTGGAAGCTGCCAGGAGCCGCTCTTTGTCCGTGCCACCTTTTTGGGCACCGAAGATCACTCCCCGCCCTCGTCAGCCTCGGATGTCACATGCCCTCCATCTTCCACTTGGTTCATCCTCGAACCACACCATACTGGGTGAGGTCTGCTGCTCGGATACCGTTTGTAACATCCCAAGCTTCTAGTCGACATTAGAAACCAGAAATACTACTTATAGCGTTTCAGAGATGGACTTAAATAACTTGGATTAAGTCAAACCGAGCAACTAACAATAAAGACCGACTTAGGATGATAGGTTTAACAAAATAAGTTCAATCAAAATGAAAAGATTTAATACAAATCATCCGATATAGTCACATTAGTACTTAATCCAAATAAACAAGTGCATAACCTAATACATTACTAACTTTGACTATAAACACTAAACATAAACATTAGCATAATATGATGCTAATCTTCATGCGGGGTCCTTGATCTCGCCATTGAATTCTCTAAACTCTATAACACCCTAGTATTTCTAAACAATAGAAATACCAAAACATACATTTTAGTTTACATCAGAGTACAAATTTCCTGCTTAGATACACCTAATTGCAAGAATAGCGGAAATGATTACATAACTCAAATTAAAAACAAGTCATATTATCGATTACAGAGACAACACAGGAATCAAAAATCAAGATAAAAGAACTGGTCTTTAATCTTCTCCGTGAACATGTCACATAAGCATGCCTTATAGCTTTCCTCGTTCCCTGTTTCTCTATAAAAACAACAACAATGATAGGGTGAGATAACATATCTCAGTGAGTTCTACCGTGACCCCTAACATCTAGGTTCAATAATAAAACCCATAGCATTTGTAGTTAAATTTATAAACTACTTGCTTTTAGCATTCGAAGCACCGATCGTGCACACAACCACAATCCCGGTAAATCGTGCTATTCAATTAACCTAGTCCGCGAGTCATCCCAGTAATCTCTTCGGCTTGATTTCTAAAATAGTGTTGTTTGGGGGAAATTTCTGGCTAGTTAAGACTCGGTTCTTAAGAGTCTCCATTGTGAACCACCTCTCTTTCCAGGGAACCTAGTCAGAATAACATTTCCTACATGTTGATTCTTTGTTTTTCTTGTTTTAATTCTCCTTTGAGTTTGTTGCTATTAAACCCAAAAGAATTGTTCTCCTCCTTGATAATTTCTTGCTAACAACATTTTCCTACCTGTCAAGTCTATGCTTTTCTTGTTTTAGTTTTCCTTTGACTTTGTTCCTATTAAACCCAAAAGAATTGTTCCCCTCCTTGATAATTTCATGTTAACAACATTTTCCTACCTATCGAGTCTTTGTGTTTCTTGTTTTAGTTTTCGTTTGAGTTTTTTCCTATTAAACCCAAAAGAATTGTTCTCCTCCTTTATGATTTCTTTTTTCTCCCACATTGTCAAGAATTCATGAAACCGGAAAATACCTATCCTTGGGGCAAAGAAAAAAAACTTTATCTTTGATATTTGAAATTGAAGGGTATAATGGAGCTAAATTCGAGGTCTATTCAAAGAATCTATCCATGAATTTGAATCAAACTTTCACAAAAAATCAATGAAAGGAAGAAGACGAATTAGAATTTAGATGAAAAGCGAAGTGAGGATCTCCACAATTTCCAAAAAGAAATGATAAGATCAAACAAATCGCCATAATTTTGACATGATTGATAAGATTCTTGAAAAGTTCTATGAAGAACCTAGAGGAGCACCTTCCTCTCACTCTCATCCGTTTTACAAATGATTCTAATCTCCTCTAAAAGTAGAACAAGTTCACCTATATATGAGTGTAACCATTTACCTAAAAGAATCAAATGGGTCTAAGCCAAGTCTAATTGACCCATGACTAAAAGAAAGAAGAGAGCACAATAGAAGCTTTAAACTCAACTTACTAAACTATACAAGTTTTTTTAATAAAAATAAGTAATACAAGATAATTTCTAAAATTACTCTTAAGTTAATGACTTAAAAATTTCATTGTTTCTCTTTGTACTCTTCATTCCTAGTCCGCATCATTTCTAGCTAATAGAGACCCCAGACGCCAAAGTTAGCTAAGAACCGTCTCTCTTCTTCCTTGTAATAGATCTCTTCCGTGTTGGAATTGCCTCAGTGTCCAAAGTAAGATTAGAAGCTTCTCCAATCTTGATTGAACAATTTCTTCTGATCCTTGTTGGACGTATAGTGCTACAATCATACACAACAAACTAAATAATTTAATTATAAACATTGACATATGAAAAAAAAGCTGAAAATTATTCTATTACACTAATGGTTAAATTGGAAATTTGCTTATGTATGTTTTGCTATACCTTGCTGGTGGTGCTTGTTGAGCCCCACTATTGCTCAAAACCCTCATGCAGTATTGGATAAATTGGAAATTTGCTAATGTATGTTTTGCTATACCTTGCTGGTGGTGCTTGTTGAGCCCCAATTGTGTTTTCATTTCTTGCCACATTGCTCAAAACCTCATTCAGTATTAAATGTACAATCCCATATGTAGAAAACCTAAATAATGAAATAATTGTTAAACAACAACTCAAAAAATAATGTCGTTAACTAGCATTTATCACTTTAGAGAGTAGACGAGTTTGTAGCTAGGTCATGGTGGTTGTGTGGTGGTGGTGGTGGAGGTGGTGGTGGTGGTTATGTGGTGATGGTTGTTTGGTGGTGGGGGTAAATTCGTAGATGAGAGGGGGTAGAGGAAGAGGAGAGGAGGTTGTGGGTAATGGTGGTTGTGTGGTGGTGGTGGTGGTTGTTTGGTGGTGGAGGTGGTAGGGTTCGTGTAAGGAACAGGAAGAAGTGAGGTGAGGAAGTGTGAGGAAGTAGTGAGAAAGAAGAGGGAAATAATAGATAAGTAATTTCTGGAAAAAAAAGTTAAAAACATTAGCGAGGGAATTGGGCTTAAAATCCTTCGCTAATTAGGCGCAATTCCCCAGATTTTGAAACGTTGAAAATTAGCGAGGGAATCAGGAAAATCCGTCGCTAAATGGCGCACAATTCCCCATATTCTGAAACGGTCATTTCAGGTAGCGAGGGAATCAACCAATCCGTCGCTAACTTTGAAATTCAACGAGGGACCTGTTTCCCTCGCAAAATCCGTCGCAAATCCTCACGTTTGCGAGGGAAAGTTGTTCCCTCGCTATAATCCCTCGCAAATCCTCACGTTTTTTGTAGTGATTAAGATAAGAATTCACATTTACTATATATGATTGAATACACCAAAAAATATTATTTCTATACTAGTTGTGATTTAGTCATGTATTAGTTCATGGATTATTGATTTTTTTTAAATATACCTAATTTATAAATATATGTGGAATTTTAATAATAATAAATACAAATTTATGGTATGTATTGCTAAAAGAGCATACCATAAATAACATATTTATATCGTCAAAACAAATAAATAGCATAGTTATGGTATGAACTTCAAAATTCATATTATATAATTCATATTTATCGTGCCATCGAGGGTGAGGGGCTAACTAAGTCTATCACTCATGTACTAGTCAAATCTACTCTCTTATAATCAGAATAATTACTAGCAAAATGACATCCATAGACATCTTCATATTTTGCCATTTGGCGAAAAATAACAGTAAATTGGTAACTTCAGCACTAAAAAAAAACAACTTTTCGCCGATTTTAAAAAAAAAAACTGAATCGCTGACGCAGTGTCAACTGTCAAGCTGACGCACTGTCAGCAGATATTTATCTTTAATTTTCTTTAAAAACTGTTTTACTTTTAAAAAAGAAACCGATTTTCTTTTTTAAAAAAAACTGATTTTCTTTTTTAAAAAAAAACAGTTTTTCTTTTAAAAAAACTGTTTTTTTATTGTTTTTTAAATAAAAAATTTTATTCATCAATTTTTTCAGTTCTTTTTGTCATAAAAATTATATTTTTACCTCTTTTTTACGAAAAATAATTACTCACAATTTTTATAATTTAGTCAAACTACCAAAATTAATTATTTTTTAGAACGGTCATATTAATCATTTTAACCACTATCCATTGTCAAAAAAAGACGTACCTGTAACAAAACTTAAGAATTAATTTTTTTATAAATAACAGAATATGAATAAATTAATATTAAGGCATATAGAAAAAACTAAGTCATAATACGTGACAACGAGTGCGGCAATGCGAGACGGACAATGGAATCGACAACAAGAGCTACAACAGGAACATGAGTTGGAACGAGAGAGACAGTGGGAGCGCCAACATGGGTGCATATTTTAAAAAATCTTATTTTTTTCTTCATTTTTACTCCAACTAAAATTTATTATTAACTATAATCTCTCTATTAAAACTATTAAGATCAAACAATTTAACCACTTTAAGTCCTGGCAATTTCCAGTCCAACCATTAGACCAAAAAAAATCAATTTAACCACTAAGAATTGTAAAAAAAAAATCTTTAGCCACTACGAAATATTACAAAATAACTTACTTTTAACTAAACGAATATGATTTAACTAATATTAAATCATATAGAAAAATATGAGTTAACATGTGGTACCGGAAGCGACAACGAGAGACTGGCAATGGGAGCTGCAACGGGAGAGGCGATGGGGTCATAACGAGAGAGGTAACGAGAGCGCCAATGGGAGGGCCAACAAGGATGCAAATGGGAGGGCCAACGGGGATGCATATTTTACCTCTAATCTCCAAATACATTATTATATCTCGATGTAATTCTGATTGTCAATCTCCTTTAATTTCTTCGACTCAATATACTTTGCATCTGTATGTTATATGAAATAATACCTATCTCTTTCCACTTTGAATTTCAAATCATACATTTTGGATATTGTTCACAAATTATGAATATATTCCAAATTATTATTATGACTTCATGGCAATACACCGACCATACAGTATCACCCGTGCGTATGCACAGGTAAAATACTAGTTGACTGTGAGATAAAATATAAAATGTGGTGAATGATTGAGATTGTAGCAATTAGAATGAAATCCAAAACATTGATAACATATTATGCTATACCCTTTTGCATATTCAACAAGTACAGCGAAGAGGGACTTTGTTGATCCCACACCATAGAAGCCACTCTCTTTAGATTAAAACTATTAAAAATGTGTACCAAAAGTAGCATATCTATGATATTCTTTTTTAAGATGAAATACAATAAAATAGACAACATGTATGAAAATGCATCATATAAAAGTGCTATTTATTGTATTTATTTTAAAAGTGGTTACCAAAAATAATTATTTATGATTCACACTTTTATTTTTTACTTTTAACAAAAATGATTTCCTAATTTAATATTTAAATAAGGAATCATGTTTTTTTGGACTTTGTCTTTTAAATACTACACTTTTGATAGTTTAAGATACCCATGTATTAGATAAGCTTTGACGAGTGAAAGTAGGACGACTTTTATTAGAGAGTTAGAGCACTTGACCTCTACTAAGAGACATAAACTCAAGGAACTTTGACATGAGAACTCCCAGAGTTAAATGTACTAAACTCTTTGTTTTAAAAACAATATGATAAGATAAACAAATTAAAGACATTTATAAAAATTAATATATAATCAATTTTCCTTTTTGTGTGATGCTTAATTTCTCACATTCGGCTTACTTGCAATACGCGATTCGTTTATATATGACACTTGTTTGAATGTTAATATGTTTTCGCAACTCTTAACTATTCGGGTTATTTAATCGCTTATTTTACTAAATTTGAGTAGGAATTGATAGAGTGTAACATCCCAGACAGCTTCTAGAACAGTCGACTACCCCCATAAACCAACACGAGTCTTTTCAGCATGCGTTGTCCTCACTTGCATGCTTTCTAGGAAACTTCCCAGAAGGTCACCCATCCCACTACTACTCCAAGTCAAGCACGCTTAATTGTGGTGTTCTTATGGGAAGGGCTCCCGAAAAGAAGATGCACCTTGTTGGTATAGGTAGTCCAAATCAATTCTTTTAAGCCTTCCTTCAACTGTACAGTCCCATACCTGCACAGCCTCAGGATCCCTCTCATTCCGATGTGTCTTCGGTTCATTCACGTGCTCCTACGCTGGAAGCTACCAGGAGCTGCTTTTTGTCCGTGCCACCTTTTTGGGAATCGACTATCACTCCCCGCCCTCGTCAGCCCTAGATGTCACATGCCCTTCAGCTTCCGCCTGGTTCATCCTCGAACCACACCGTACTGGGAGAGGTCTCCTGCTCTGATACCATTTGTAACATCCGAGGCTTCTAGTCGACATTAGAAACCTGAAATACTACTTATAGCGTTTCAGAGATGCACTTAAATAACTTGGATTAAGTCAAATCGAGCAACTAACAATAAAGACCAACTAAGGATGATAGGTTTTACAAAATAAGTTCAATCAAAATGAAAAGATTTAATACAAATCATCCGAAATAGTCACAATAGTACTTAATCCAAATAAACAAGTGCATAACCTAATACATTACTAACTTTGACTATAAACAACTAAACATAAACATTAGCATAATATGATGCTAATCTTCATGCCGGGTCCTTGATCTCGCCATTGAATTCTCTAAACTCTATAACACCCTAGTATTTCTAAACAATAGAAATTCCAAAACATACATTTTAGTTTACACCAGTGTACAAATTTCCCGCTTAGATACACCTAATTGCAAGAATAGCGGAAATGATTATATAACTCAAATTAAAATCAAGTCATATTATTGATTACAAAGACAACACATGAATCAAAAATCAAGGTAAAAGAACTAGTCTTCAATCTTCTCCGTGAATATGTCACATAAGCATGCCTTATAGCTTTCCTCGTTCCCTATTTCTCTGTAAAAACAACAACAATGATAGGGTGAGATAACATATCTTAGTGAGGTCTACCTTGACCCCTAACATTCTCTCGGTTCAATTATAAAACCCATAGCATTTGTAGTTAAATTTACAAATTACTTGCTTTTAGTATTTGAAGCACCGACCGTGCACACAACCACAATCTCGGTAAATCGTGCTATTCAATTAACCTAGTCCGCGACTCATCCCAGTAATCTCTTCGGCTTGATTTCTAAAATAGTTGTGTTTGGGGGAAGTTCTGGCTAGTTAAGACTCGGTTCTTAAGAGTGTCCATTGTGACTCACCTCTCTTTCTTGGGAACCTACTCGGAATAACATTTCCTACATGTTGATTCTTTGTGTTTCTTGTTTTAATTCTCCTTTGAGTTTGTTGCTATTAAACACAAAAGAATTGTTCTCCTCCTTGATAATTTCTTGCTAACAACATTTTCCTACCTGTAGAGTCTATGTTTTTCTTGTTTTAGTTTTCCTTTGACTTTGTTCCTATAAAACCCAAAAGAATTGTTCTCCTCCTTGATAATTTCTTGTTAACAACATTTTCCTACCTATCGAGTCTTTGTGTTTCTTGTTTTTGTTTTCCTTTGAGTTTTTTCCTATTAAACCCAAAAGAATTGTTCTCCTCCTTTATAATTTCTTTTTTCTCCCACATTGGCAAGAATTCATGAAACCGCAAAATGCCTATTCATAGAATCTATCCATGAACTTGAATCAAACTTTCACAAAAAATCAATGAAAGGAAGAAGATGAATTTGAATTAAGATGAAAAACGAAGTTAGGATATCCACAATTTCCAAAAAGAATTGATAAGATCAAACAAATCGCCACAATTTCCATATGAAAATAAGAAATACAAGATAATTTCTAAAATTACTCTTAAGTTAATGACTTGAAAATTTCATTGTTTCTCTTTGTAGTCTTCATTCCTAATCCGCATCATTTCTAGCTGATAGAGACCCCAGACGCCAAAGTTAGCTAAGAACATTCTCTCTTCTTCCTTGTATTAGATCTCTTCCCTGTTGGAATTGCCTCAGTGTCCAAAGTTAGATTAGAAGCTTCTCCAATCTTGATTGAACAATTTCTTCTCATCCTTGTTGGACGTATAGTGCTACAATTATTCTAGTATACTAATGGTTAAATTGGAAATTTGCTTATGTATGTTTTGCTATACCTTGTTGGTGGTGCTTGTTGAGCCCCACTTATGTTTTCATTTCTTGCCACATTGCTCAAAACCTCATTCAGTATTGGATAAATTGAAAATTTGCTTATGTATGTTTTGCTATACCTTGCTGGTGGTGCTTCTTGAGCCCCACTTGTGTTTTCATTTCTTGCCACATTGCTCAAAACCTCATTCAGTATTAAATGTACAATCCCATATGTAGAAAACCTAAATAATGAAATAATTGTTAAACAACAACTCAAAAAATAATGTCGTTAACTAGCACTTATCACTTTAGAGATCAACTTTACGTTGTACTAATGATAAAAATAGTTTTTACACAATCATTTAATAGTTTAAGCCTTTAGGTTAAGTGGGTCTTTGGCAAGTTGCGAGAAGGAAATCACTCATACTGACCTGAATTAACTTCATCACGATCCTAGTGAAATAGCTTAAATGGGAAAGTCTTTCTCATATCTGCAAAATTTAGAAAAAAGAGAAAGAAAAAAAGGCTTAACTACAACCAACACAATCAATTTTTCCAAAGTGACTTCTTTCGCTTTTATTTCCAACAAGTGGAACAAGAAGACCAAATTTGCTACTGCACCTTAATCAAAGAAATCACAGCCGTTTGGATAGTTATGTTTTCTTTTCAACAAAGAACAACAGAAAACTCATTAGAGAAGGTGACGTTGTGCAAGATATCATTAGAGACTTCCTTTTCGTTGGACCTGTAACAAGAATCTGGAATTTGGATATTAAGCCTTGTGGATCATCGGTCAATTGAAAAAGCCATGGAAATAAAAAATAAAAATGAATTGAAAGTGCAAGAGTGTTTTTGTGTGTGTGTGTGTGATACACGGCTAGTATACTGAAGCCCCTAGTCACCATCAATATACCTCTCTTTAGCATCATCATAATCAATTCAATCTCACAAGTACATATATAAAAACATATATGTAAGCAAAAGATTAATATAAGCGAAAACCAACCTTTGTGATAGGCAAAACCAGGTTGGTGACCGCGAATAGAGATAGAGCATAAAAGTTTCTGGAGAAGATTTCTCTTTGCTAAGGAGTACTGTGATGGTGATGAGTGCAACCATATATTTATAAGAAAGTCATTACAATCCAATTGTCAAATGTGTAAAGACGTAAAAGGGGTTAGTTTGACATTAAATTTTCAAATTTAATTCATTTAGCATAAAGTAAATAAGGTTAAATAGCAACAGTAATGATTTTATATTATTCAACTTTAGGTTCATTCAATTACCGATGTGTCTACTCTATATTATAGACTAGATACGTCGGTTATTCAGTGAATCTACAAAGTGTTTTTTGCTTATAAATAGGTCTAGAGGGAGTGTATATGTTTTTCTTAATTTCATTACTTTCTCATTAAATGGATGATATTAAATTTTAAGAAACTTAAAAGAGAATTTATTAAATTAGAATTAATGGTTTATGGTTTTTTACTCTTTTAAAATTTGGTATTTTTATTGTAAATTAATAAATTATGGTGTAATAAGGTAAAATATTTAATTGTGAAACTTACTAAATATATATTAGAGGAATTAAGTTAAAACTGAATTTTCATTAAGACTAATAAATGGTTATATTTTAAACCATTTAAATAGTTATAAAACATTCTTAATTTATATCAAAATACTATATTGATATAATTACAATGAAGTATAATAAATTTCAGTTTTAAAATATAGTTTAATTCAAAATCATTGCATATTAGTTTTATATACTTAGAATTAATATCACATATGAAAGAGTCGCGTAAAAAAAGAAGATTATATAACTTTATTGTATATTAAGATAAGAATTCACATTTACTATATATTAATGAATACCCCAAAAATTATTATTTCTATACTAGTTGTGATTTAATCATGTATTAGTTCGTGGATTATTGATTTGTTTTACATATATCTAATTTATAAATATATGTGGAATTTTAATAATAATAAATACAAATTTATGGTATGTTATGTTAAAAGAGCATTTGTTCCGGACTGGGCCAAACTTATGGCATTTGGGCCCAACCCATTGTTGCCTTTCGCCGCACCCGCATCCGCATCCAACGGACCAAATCCGATCATCTGATCCAACGGTGCGGGCATGGCACCCTGCTCTATAAATATGGGACTCGCTCACCATTTCCAGGTACGCTTTCCTTTCCGGTCTCGATTACCTCTTCACTTCCGTTGCTGACTTAGGCATCGGAGTGCTTGCAGGTACCCCACCCGAGGCGCGGGAGAAGCACACCTCGGCCAAACCGAGGTCCAGTCTCAACAACCCGAAGTCACCCTTCCGTCCTCGCGGCGTGTGCTCATCCGAGGTAGCTACTTGTACTCCGGTACCGAACAACATTCAATATATTTTGTGAGCAAAGTACTACAAGGAGCCGAGTCCCGGTACCAGAAGATAGAAAAGGTGGCTTTGGCCCTGGTCATTGCAGCCAGGAGACTGAGACCCTACATCGTTGCTCATCAAATTGTGGTGAGGACGGACTAACCGATCCGCCAAATCCCACATCGCCCCGACCTTGCGGGGAGAATCATCAAATGGGCAGTAGAATTATCCGAATTCGGCATTAAGTATGAGGCTCGATCTGCTCTCAAAGCCCAGGTCCTAAGTGACTTCGTCGCAGAAATGATGCCATCCCAACGCGAGACGGATGGTTCATCAAATTCGAGGGGCAGCGATGTCGGCCTCATCCTGGAAAACTCCGAGGGACTGATAGTCGAGGTCTCCCTCAGCTTCGCGTTCACCAACTCGAACAACCAGGCGGAGTACGAAGCCTGCATTGCTGGTTTGAAACTGGCTTCGGACTTCGAAGCGAAGATCATCGAGCTAAACACGGATTCACTGTTAGTAGTATCTCAGGTAAAAAGCGAGTTCGTGACAAATGAACCTATCCTGCAACGATACCTAACTCGGGTTCGGGAGTTACTCCTCCGATTCAACCAGGCGGAACTCAAGCACGTACCTTTAGCTGAGAACGCACGGGCTGACGTGCTGGCGAAGCTAGCCAGCACAAAGCCAACAGGCAATCTCCGGAGTATCATACAGGAGAACTTGACGAAACCAAGCGTAGACCTATCTCCGACTACCGTTGCTGAGGTCAATGCCATCACCAACGGGCCGAGTTGGATCCAACCCATCAGGGACTACATCGAATCAGGGGTCGAATCAGATGACCCAAAGGAAGCCACCGCGGTCCGACGATGGGCTACATCCTATACGATCATAGATGGAAAACTCTACCGGCGCGGGTTCTCTGCTCCTCTCCTGAAATGCATTGAAGGGAACGTGGTCAGTTATGTGCTGGAAGAAATCCACGAAGGGATATGCGGATAGCACCTCGGCGCTCGAGCCCTGGCGAAAAAATCCCTCACGGCAGGGTACTACTAGCCAACCATGACAAAAGACGCTTTCGACTTCGTCAAGAGGTGCCACACCTGCTAGAGGTATGTCGACGTCCATCATGCTCCACCAGCTGAGCTCTCCTCCTTGTCGGCAGCGTTGCCTTTTAGTCAATGGGGTATAGACCTCCTCAGACCTTTCTCCTCCGATCGAGGCGGAGTAAAGTATCTAATTGTCGCAGTCGACTACCTCACTAAATGGGTCGAAGCTGAGCCACTCGCCCAGATAACGACCAACAATTGCATCAAGTTTGTCAAGAAGAATATCCTCACCCGCTTCGGAGTCCCTTCCGTGGTGATTACCGACAACGAAACACAATTTGCAGACAAGGGCTTTCAGAAGTTAATGAATGATCTAAACAACAAACATCACTTCACCTCGGCTGAGCACCCCAAACCAATGGACAGGTGGAGTCAGCAAACAGAGTCATCCTCAAAGGACGGAGAAAGAGGTTGAAAGGGGCAAGGGGGCCTGGCCAGATGAGCTTCCTTATGTCCTCTGGGCATATCGGACTATCCCGCACTCTACTACCAACGAAACCCCCTTTAGACTAACGTACGGGACCGAGACCGTCATCCCAGTCGAGGTCGGAGAGTCTACTTGGAGAACGTTGTACCCCCTCAGCAACGGCGCCAACAGCCAAGCCACAAGGGAAGAGCTCGACCTCGTGCAAGAGGTCCAGGATAAAGCTCAACTTGTCGAGGCCGTCGTAAAAGCCCGCATCGCCAGACGATACAACCAGAGAGTCATCCCCCAGGATTTCAACCTCGGAGTCCTCGTCCTTAGACGTGCAGATGTTGGCAACAAGAACGCCAGCGAAGGTAAGCTTGCACCCAATTGGCAGGGACCATACCGGGTCGCAGTCAGGAAAGGAATGAGAGCATACCGCCTGGAGACCCTCTCCAAAGAGCTGATACGTACCCCGAACCTGGAATGCTACCAAGCTCAGATTGTACTACAGCTAACTTCATGTAACATTCGGACCAACAGTGTCCCTGAATAAAAACACTTCGAAAAGAACAATTGTTTTTCCTCATTTGCAGGACTTGGAGCAACATCAGATCTGTCCAAAAGACAACGCCCCTCTCATCCGAATCCGACACCGAGCTGGCCACTCGGCGGACAATGGCACGAGGCGAGGCCGTCGAAGAACGACGCACACGTCCTCCCTGACTCCGAGCTTAAATGCTCTCTCATGGGGTGCGCCTAAGTCCACAGCGACTCCGTCCTCCCTGACTCCGAGCTTAAATGCTCAGTCAGGGAGCGCGCAACGGTCCACAGTGACCCCGAATCTACTCTTCACAAGCCAGCCTCCTTTGCAGCTTGGCTTAAATTCTGAGACGAAGACCGAAGGAAGAAGTCCCAGGCTGCTTCGACCCCGGTCTAACGAGCACCTGCCTTCTCCCGAACTCTGAGTTTCGATGTTCAGTTCGGGACCGAGGAAGAAGTCCACAGCGACTTCGAAAAATCTTGACTCCGAGCTTAAATGCTCAGCCAAGACACAATTGACTCCGACCTTGAATGCTCAGTCAAGATTTACTTGATTCCGACCTTAAATGCTCTGTCAAGCCTTTTTGCAGGAATTCGCAAGACAACGCAGATCCGACCTCATCAAGCCAAGCCTGACCCTGGTCAGCTTGACCTCGGCTTGGGGGGCCATTGTTCCAGACTGGGCCAAACTTATGGCATTCGGGCCCAACCCATTGCCGCCTTTCGCCGCGCCTGGATCTGCATCCAACGGACCAAATCCGCTCGTCTGATCCAACGGTACGAGCACGACACCCTGCTCTATAAATATGGGACTCGCTCACCATTTCCAGGTACGCTTTCCATTCCCATCTCGATTACCTCTTCCCTTCCCTTGCTGACTTAGGCATCGAAGTGCTTGCAGGTACCCCACCCGGGGCGCGGGAGAAGCACACCTCGGCCAATCCGAGGTCCAGTCTCAGCAACCCGAAGTCACCCTTCCGTCCTCGCGGCGTGTGGTCATTCGAGGTAGCTACTTGTACTCCGGTACCGAACAACATTCAATAAATAACATATTTATATCCTCAAAACAAATAAATAGCATAGTTATGGTATGAACTTAAGAATTCATATTATATAATTCATATTTATCGTGCCATCGAGGGTCAGGGGTCACCAAGTCTGTCATTCATGTACTTGTCAAATCTACTCTCTTATAATCCAAACAATTACTAGCAAAATGACATCCATAGACATCTTCAAATTTTTGCCTTTTAGCGAAAAATAAGGGTAAATTGGTAACTTCAGCACTAAAAGCAAAAAAAACAACTTTTTGCAGCTTTTTAAAAAAAAACTGAATCGTTGACGCGTTGTCAGCAGATATTTATCTTTTATTTTTTTAAAAAACTGATTTTCTTTTTAGAAAAAAAACTGTTTTTTTAAATAAAAAATTTTATTCATCATTTTTTCCAGTTTTTTTGTCCTAAAAATTTAATTTTTACCCCTTTTTTACTAAAAATAATTACTCACAATTTTTATAATTTAGTCAAACTACTAAAATTAATTATTTTTTAGAACGGTCATATTAATCATTTTAACCGCTATCCACTGTGAACAAAAGACGTACCTGTAACAAGACTTAAGAGTTAACTTTTTTATAAAGAACAGAATATGATAAAATTAATATTAAATCATATAGAAAAAAATAAGTCATAATACGTGACAACGGGTGCGGCAATGAGAGATGGACAATGGAATCGACAAAAAGAGCTACAGCCGAAACAGGAGTTGGAACGAGAGAGACAATGGGAGCGCCAACAGAGCGCCAACGTGGGTGCATATTTTAAAAAATCTTATTTTCTTTTTTTTATCATTTTTACTCCAACTAAAATTTATTATTTACTATAATCTCTCTATTAAAACTATTAAGATCAATCAATTTAACCACTTTAGGTCTTGGCAATTGCCAGTCCAACCAATAGACCCAAAAAAAATCAATATACCCACTAAGAATTGTAAAAAAAAAAAAAAAAACTTTAGCCACCACGAAATATTACAAAATACCTTGCTTTTAATTAAACGAATATGATTTAACTAATATTAAATCATATAAAAAACATAAGTTAACATGTGGCAACGGGAGCGACAACGAAAGACTGGCAACGGGAGAGGCAACAGGGTGGCAACGAGAGAGGTAACGAGAGCGCCAACGGGAGGGCCAACGAGGATGCAAACGGAAGGGCCAATGGGAATGCATATTTTACCTGTAATGTCCAAATACATTATTATATCTCAATGTAATTCTGATTGTCAATCTCCTTTAATTTCTTCTACTCAATATAATTTGCATTTGTATGTTATATGACATAATACCTATCTCTTTCCACTTTGAATTTCAAATCATACATTTTGGACATTGTTCACAACTTATGAATATCTTCCAAATTATTATTATGACTTCATGGCAATACACCCACCATACACTTTCACCCGTGCGTATGCACGGGTAAAATACTAGTTGACTGTGAGATAAAATATAAAATGTGGTGAATGATTGAGATTGTAGCAATTAGCATGACATCCAAAACATTCATAACATTTTATGCTATACCCTTTTGCATATTCAACAGGTACAGCGAAGATGGACTTTGTTGATCCCACACCATGGAAGCTGATCTGTACATTTGAGTGTTGGACCGCAGTTTCTCAGGTATCAAATCTCTGTGCTCTTCTGGTCGTGCTCCAAACTAAACTTCCGGGGGAGGGTGTACCTGCGAAGACACTCCAACGCCCAAGTTAGGAGCGAACGGGTAGAATATAAATCTGAATGAATAGTGTGTACCTGACAACTGACGCAATGAATGCTTATATAGGGAGCGCGAATCACGCCCGGCCGTTGGATGATCGTACGGATTCATCTGCGCCGTTGATTCGCGCTTTCACCCTTTAACCCATTCTTGTCTGGGCCGCTCCTCGTTTCCATGGCTGAAGTGGGACCACTTTCCACAGCCCTCGAGGAATTTTGCTCGGTCAATCGTACATATTGACAATCTTGCTCCTACCTTTATGACGCGTGGCCCCTTTTCATGAAGCGACGTTTCACATCCTTTCAAGGATCATTAATGGTGCCTCAAAGTTCAAAAAGGCGGCGCCTGGTTATGATGATGGTTCAGCTTTCAAGGCGCGTACAAGTGAAAGGTCACGACGTTTCGCTTGCTTGCTCCATGAATGTTATAAATATGCTGCCCCCCTCTCCTCATTCTTCACTCCTTATCTTGAAGCTCTGAAAGCGGTCATACTTTTGCTCTCGAGGTGAACAACAGTTTACTGTCTCAACTGGCCAGGTGCTCACCCGTGCACGACTTCCAACTCAGGCGATTTCACTCGTCTGGTCGCTTGATTTTGCTCATCAAGGAGTATTCTAGTCCGAAGTTTTCTCCTACTCCAGGTATGCACTTTCTGCTCGTTTTTCTTTAGTTTGCTCGATTATTCGTCGGGTAGAGTGAGGAGGGGGTGAGCCTGACTTCCCTCTCCTTGCAGGGTAAGGCAGTGGCGCGAACAAAGAAGACTGCTAGGATCTCCGCTCGTCGAACACTGTCGACACCGTTCAATCTCTTCGAGTGAACCCTGCGCCTCCTCCCGTTCCGACCAATGAGGTGCTGCCTGAAGAGCACGATTGGAGGGGTAGGCTTGATGATGACCGCTCTTGGATTTCTTCGGCTATAACCAACGAGCGCTCAGTCTTTCCACCAGGTGATGAGATGTTGCCGCTTTTCACTAAGTTAATTGGTTATGGCGACCAGGAATGGCTAGCCGAGGATGTGCCGGCTCACGAGCATGCTGCCATGATCCCGACCTCTCTAAAATTTATCATGTACACCAATGTTCTCCGAGATTTGAGGGTGCGACCTCCCTTTACTTTCTTTCAGAGACGCGTCCTGAGAACCCTTGGGGTCGCCCCCTCCCAACTTCAATTCAACGCTTGGGCGCTTGTTAAGTCTTTCGAGATAATAATGGCCGCGCTCGACCGGGAAGTGAATTGCCGTCTTTTCTTCTCCCTATTCGACGTCAGTCGTACCGTGGAGATGAAGAGCGAACCCAGACGATGGGAACAAGTTTCTTTGAAGGGGCGAAAGGGCACGATCAGACTCTTCAAACCTTTCTGCGAATCGGCCAAGCCTTGGAGGCATGCTTTCCTTTGGGTCGTCCCAATCAATGATCGGGCTAAAGAGATGGTGGGAACTGTGGACGCTGAAGGTCATATTAGTTCGATGAAATTCCCTCTGGGCTGGTCGCACTCACACTATGACCGTGATACCATCCACTATAGGCATCAGAGGAGGCTGAGCGATTACGATATTGAGAGCATCTTGGTGCTAGAGACCCTGGTTACTTGGCTGCCCAAAGGGGTTTTTCCTTGCAACAAATTTGCTTGTCTTAGGACGTCTGAGCAAGCTGAAAATAAACTTGGTGTACTTTAACTTTTTCTTTTGTTCGTTAGCTTTTGATCGCATTTCTACCTCGTCTTGCTTCTAACCCTTTCTCTTTTCAGCTGAAATGTCAGGCATAGGCTTTGAAGCCCTTTTGGCCAAGACAAAATCAAGGAAGCAGAAGAAGGTGACCTTTGCTTCTCCTTTCAACCTCTCCACGCAGAGGGCAATCATACCAGCACTAATGCTCCGGATCCCATCAGAACTCCGCAGTTAAGCGTCCTTGGGCGAGAGTAGTACTGGGATGGGTGACCTCCTATTCGTGAAAAGGGAACGAACCCGGCTTCAAAGAAGAGAGATCGGGCTCCGAATTCCGTGGACGCCGTCGCGATCGACCTTGATCCTCCCCATAAGAGAAGAGAAACAAGGAGGTCGTCCTTAGATTTGGACGATCTCCAGGATGTCGATTTGGAACGCCTTCGAGCAGACCCTCTGATGTTTGTTGCAGAAACTGCCCAGGCCGCTTCTCAAAAGCTTGTTCGTTATAAATCTGAGGAGGCTGGCCGTCAAGCAGGTATGCGCTTACTCCATAGAAACTTATGGTTGGAGGGTGACCTCTTGGATAAAACTGACAAGTATAAGTCCGCTCTTGGTCATATTACAGATTTGCGGGCAGAGCTCGAGTGTACCAAGAAAAAGCTTGAGGATGCCGAGGTCGCCCTCCAACCAACGAAGAATGCACTTGGCTTGGTCACTTCTGAACGTGATGCGGCCATAACAGCCAAGGTAGATGCTGAAGCCCAGCTTGCCACCGCTACTGCCCGTTTGACCGAGCAATCTACCAAGGTGAATCAGTTGGAGGGGGAGGTGGTCTGTCTAAAGGAAAACTTGAAGGTCGTCGAGGACGAGCGGGATCAGACCAAGGGCGAGCTAGAGGCCTTGGAGGACATGACTATTTCAATCGCCAAAGGGTGTTTCGACGAGGCTGTTTCTCTGATTCAGTATTGCTATCCTTCTCTGGAGATTAACCCTGAGATCGTGAGCAACGATCATTTCTTGAGGAATGGCCAAATCGTTCGTCTTGCGGAGAAAGATGAGCATGGCAACGTCATCCAAGAAGAAACCGTCATCTACAGCCGTCCTGAGTGACTAGCCCTTTTTTTTGTATTTTCAACAAGTGCACTTTATGTTTTTTTGTAATCTTTATGGAGCCCGCGCGCTTCTATGATCGCATTTTTTCTTGTAAGCTTTTTGGAGCCCGGCTTTCTCCGGGCAGACTTTAATGTTAACTATCTTTACGTTTTCTAAGTTGATTTACTTTGCTCGGGGCCTACGGGCTTTTATAATACTGTTTCAGCCCTCGTTGGGCCGATCTTCATAGGGATCCCTGTAAACAGCTTACCAAGTTTCTACTTGAGATTTAGCTCATTTACCGGGTGTGTTCGTACTTAAGATCGCTTAAGTTTCCTCCTAAGCAGTTTATCAAACTCGGTTTGAACTTAACTCGCTTAAGAGGTAATTGGTTAAGATCGCTTAAGTTTCCTCCGAAGCAGTTTATCAAACTCGGTTCGAACTTAACTCGCTTAAGAGGTAATTTGTTATTGGGTCGGTCAACATCTTTTAAAGAGAATCAAATTAAGAAATACCTTCGCCATTCAAATGACGGGCAAGCGGGCCTCGATAAAAAACCCCGTAGGGAAAAAGAGTGTCCCGCTCGTTTGATTTTTTATTCATTGTTCAAGTAACAAGACATTTTTACAAACTCTCAAGTGAAATATCTTCTAAGATTTGCTACATTCCAAGTATTTGGAATGATGCTTCCATCTACATTCTGCAAGATGTACGCCCCTTTTCCCGTCTTGGCCGCCATTTGGTAAGGACCGTCCCAATTCGGGGCAAGCTTTCCTTGACCGGCATTTATTCGGCCAATATCTGCCCTTCTTAAGACGAGCTGCCCTTTTTTGAAGGCTCTAGGAACGACCTTGGTGTTGTGTCTTGTGGCCATCACTTGGTTTACTAAGGCTTCCCTGAGGGCAGCCTTACTCCGTAGCTCTTCCACTAGAACGAGCTCTTCTCTGGTCACCTGTTCGTTTTCTGATGGCTGCATAGGATTGTTCGTTCTCCAGCTTAGTTCTCCCATTTCGACGGGAATCAGTGCATCCGTTCCATAGACCAGCTTAAAGGGGGCTTCCCTAGTGGTTGAGTGTGGGGTCGTTCTATACGCCCATAATACTGAAGGGAGTTCTTCCGCCCACTTCCCTTTAGCTTCATCTAGCCTTCTTTTGAGGCCCCTCAGGACGAATCCGTTGGCTGCTTCTGCCTGCCCGTTCGTTTGCGGGTGTTCGACTGACGTAAAACGCTGTTTAACGCCTAGTTCCGCTAAGGCTTTTTGAAAGTTCCGATCGGTGAACTGTGTGCCGTTGTCCGAGATAACGACCTCGGGGATCCCAAACCGCACCAAGATGTTCTTTCTGACGAACTTGAGGCAATTCCTTGAAGTAATCGTGGCTAGTGGCTCGGCCTCGATCCACTTGGTGAAGTAGTCAATTGGGACGATCAGAAACTTCAGCTGACCAGGGGCGAGTGAGAAAGGTCCTAACAAGTCGATACCCCACCATGAGAATGGCCATGGGGCGATCAAATTGCTGAGCTCGGCTGGAGGTGCGATGTGAATGTCGGCATGCCTCTGGCACTTGTCACATTTCTTCACTAGGTCTCTTGCGTCCGCATCCATGGTCGGCCAATAATAGCCAGCCCTTAATGCCTTTTTTGCCAGCGCTCGCGAACCCATATGATTCCCACAGATGCCTTCGTGGATCTCCTTTAGTACGTAATTTGCTTCTGTTGGGAGGAGGCACTTGAGCAAGGGCATAGTGAATCCCCTTCTATAGAGCTGCTCGTTTATGATCGAGTAGGATGTTGCTCGTTTTCGAACGAGCGCAGCCTCTTTAGGGTCCACAAGTTCTTCCCCATCCTTTATGCAGTTAAAAATAGGGTCGATCTAGGTTAGGGCTGAGTCAATCTCATACACATCTGCTCCCAGTGTGGCCTCCAGCGTTACGCTTGGTTGAGATAGAACTTTTTGTAATACACTTCTGTGGTTGCCAGGGTTCTTCGTACTTGCGAGCTTGGATAAGATGTTCGCCCTGGCGTTCTCTGCCCTAGGGATGTGCCTAACTTCGGCGTATTCGAATTCCTGCATCAACTCCTTGACTTTTGCGAGGTATCTCTGGAGGATCTCGTCTTTGGCCGAAAAGATGTCTTTGATCTGGGATACTGCTAACAACAAGTCTGATCTGATTTCCACTTTCTTTACCTTGAATTCCAGAGCGAGCAACAACCCAGCCAAACAGGCTTCGTATTCAGCCTGATTGTTGGACTTTGGAAAAGAGAAAGACAAGGAGACCTCGATAGTCGTTCCTTGCTCGTTCTCTAGGATCAAGCCAGCTTCGTTGCCCTTGCCGTTGGACGACCCATCAACATCCAGCGTCCATATGTCATGGACCGGGTCCTCCGTTCCTGGAGTCAATTCTGCAACAAAGTCGGCCAAGATTTGTCCCTTAATGGTCGACATGGGTTCGTATTTGATTCCAAATTCGGATAACTCTACTGCCCACTTGATCATTCTTCCTGCCAAATCAGGTCTATGAAGGATCTGTCTGATCGGCTGGTCGGTTCTCAGAGCGACCTGGTGGGATACAAAATATGGCCTCAATCTTCGAGCGGATACGACTAGAGCTAAAGCCAACTTCTCAATTTTTTGATATCTAAGCTCTGGCCCTTGCAGCACCTTACTAACAAAGTAGACCGGGTTTTGCTTTGTCCCTTCTTCTCGTACCAAAACAGCGGCAATAGCCTCGTCTGTAATGGATAGGTATAGATAAGGCGTTTCCCCGGGCTTAGGAGTTCTCAAGATCGGTGGTTCTGCCAAGGCCGCCTAAAGTTGTTCGAGGGCTTGGTCGCATTCGGGCGTTCAGTCGAACGCGATCTCTTTCTTCAACAATCTGAACAAAGGTAAGGATTTGTTTGTGGCTTTGGACACAAATCGTGAGAGAGCGGCAATCATGCCATTTAGCTTCTGTATCTCTTTCTTGGTCGTTGGCGGCTTCATCTCAGTCACTGCTCGACATTTGTCCGGGTTGGCTTCAATCCCTCTTTCGGTGAGATAGAATCCAAGGAATTTGCCGGCCCTTACCCCAAAGGTACACTTTTCTGGGTTGAATCTCAACGAATTTTTTCTGGCTTCTTTGAACACTTCTCCTAAGTCGTCTATGTGTGTTCGATTTTCCTTACTTTTGATAATCATATCGTCCAGGTATACTTCCACCATCTTCCCTATCTGATCGTGAAAAACTTTGTTCATCATGCGCTGGTAGGTCGCTCCCGCGTTCTTCAGCCCAAAAGGCATTATTCTATAACAGAAATTTCCCTTGTTCGTCATGAATGCGGTCTTCTCTTGATCTGGTGGATGCATGGCAATTTGATTGTACCCAGAATAGGCGTCCAGGAAGGATAAGATTTTGTATCCACTCGCATTATCTACTAGACGATCAACGCTGGGGACGGGGAAAGCGTCCTTCGGGCACGCTCGGTTGAGGTTAGTATAGTCTACGCACATTCTCCATTTGCCATTTGCCTTTTTAACCAAGACGACATTAGATAGCCACGTAGTGTATTTTATTTCTTTTATGAAGCCTACATCGAGCAAGTCCTCGACGGCCTTGGACGCTGCTCGCGCCTTCTCTTCTTTCTGAACTCTCCTCCTTTGGGCAACCCATTTCGCTCATGGGTTGACTGCTAAGTGATGGCATGCCACTTGCGGGGGAATTCCGGGCATGTTCGCCGCGCTCCAGGCAAATAGATCCGCGTGGTCTTTTAGGCATTGGACGAGCTCGTCTTGAGTCTCAGGGGATAGATTCTTTCCAATCTTGATTGTCTTCTTTGGGTCGTCCCCTAGTTGCACGTGACAAAACTCTCCATCTGGCTCTGGTCGCTTGATTCTGTTCTTCAATTCTTTGGTCAAAAGGTCGTCTCCTTCTTCCTCCTCACTATCTGGGTCACAGCGAGCATCAAGATCTGCCAAATTCACCTGTTCGCTACCTTTCATTGCTTCTTCTATTTCTCGTGCTACTTTTTTACCTTTTTCCTTTAGTCCCAGGAGGAATGCTCGCTTTGTGGACAGTCAGTCTGCTGAGACAGTTGCGACCCCCAGATTTGATGTAGAACTTCATCTTCAGATGGACGGTTGACGACACTGCTTCTAAACGGGCAAGGGTTGGCCGCCCAATGATACATTGATAGACCGATTTACACGGCAAAATGATGAAATCCGCTCTGACTGTCTTGCAGAGGGGATTCTCTTCAGTATCATATCCAAAGGTCACCATCAGCTCTAGCCGTCCTATGGGGGTTGTCGAGGCACCATTGAACCCGGTGAGAACTGTTCCTCTGTATGGCCTTAGGTCGTCTTTTGAAATCTTCAACGCGTCTAACAGGTCTTCGAATATTATATCCGCTGAACTACCTTGGTCCACTAATATCCGCCTAACTTCTATGTTCGCCATTACAGCGACGATCACCAAAGGTACTTCGTAGTTGGGTGTTCCGTTGATGAGGTCCTCGTCTCCAAAGGAGATGGACGGTCGTACGAAAGGCGGCCGTGGGGTGGACGTCGAGGCAATGCTCATGATCTTGTCCCATCTTCTTTTGATCGATCTGTTAGTCGAGGCGTTCGTGGGGATTCCTCCGGATATGACCATAGCGACCGGTCTTCCCTTCGACTTCCTAGCGCATATGCTATTCTCTTCATCATCGTCCTCCTCTACGACTTTGATCATTTCATTTGCTTCTGCTTTTCCCCTTCTGGGTGAATAGGTAACCTTCCGTTCTTCTCGTGCTTCCGCATGATATCTTTTTACGTACCGAGTTAACTTCCCTCTTCGGATCAGAGCTTCCACATCATCTTTAAGAGCCATGCAGTTGTTTGTGTCATGCCCGTTACTCTTGTGGTACCTACAATATTTTTTCGAGGGACGCTGCCCATCTTTGAGCACGAGAGGTTCCGGTGGTTTAACATCTCTGAATTCTGCGTTGGCACACTATGCTAAAATGTTCGCGTACGAGGTATTTAGCTTAGTGCGTTCAGCGAATCTCTTGATCCTACTTTCCCTAGTCGGGCGGTTATTGGCGCACTCTTCTTTTGCCTTTATATCTTTTTCTGATCGCGAGTATTGGTTCATGCTCGCCTCAGCAGCTTCAATAGCGGTCGTTCTCTCCTCATAATTCATGAACCTTTGGGATCGTCTTAGGAACGTCTCTAGGTCCCTGGGAATGTGGAGTCCTACCTCCACTTCAAAACGACTTCCTCTTAAGAGGCCCGTTCTCAAGAAGAATAACCTCTGATTATCGTCCAAGTTTCTAACTTGATCGGCTTCTCGATTGAATCTTTCGACATAACTTCTCAAAGACTCATGCGGGCTTTGTCTGATGGCGATCAACACGTCCTTGGATTTTGGCTTGATCCTGGAGGTTGTAAAGCGGGCGGTGAACACCCTAGCCATCTGCTCCCAAGATGAAATGGTGTTGGGCTTTAGCTCGGTGAACCATTCCAACGCCGACCCTTCTAAAGTAAGGGGGAAGATTTTGCATTTTACAGGTCCGGGCGCTCCGCGATATATCATCATAATATCAAATTGTTTTAAATGGGCGTCCGGATCTTTTACGCCGTTGTACATCTTAAGGTCGGTTGGAGGTTTTTCCAACGAGCGTGGGATGCGAAAATCATCTATTTCTTTCGTAAATGGTCCAAGGCTGGTATCCCTCTTATTTTGACGACACAGTCGCTTTTCTGGGTAGCTTGCTCCACGACCGTGGTTGGAATAATCTTTTGACCGATATGAGTATCGCTCGTTAGGTCGGCTTCGAGAACGAGTAGGTGAACTGGTCGAACCCCGAGAGGAACCTTCGTGCGATGATTCTTCAGGCCAGTAAGTGTAATCAGATGTGGATGGAGTCTTTCTCGGTAGGGTGGCCGCTCCTCCTCATCCCCTCCTCGGGGGTGGAGATCGATGGACCAGCTGCCTTCGCGGAGGCGATCGATGAGGCCTTGAAGGGCGTTCTCGTACAGCCGAAGTGCCCTCATAATGAGGTCGCTGCTCTGGGGCCGTGTGTGCTCGCCTCGAGGCGATCTGATCTTCTATCTGCGTGAGGCGGTCATTGTTGCGATTCAGAGCCTGGTTTCGGTCCTGCAGTAGTTCTCACAGCTCTTGGACCAGGTCGGCAGGAAGCTCTACGGTGACCGGCTGTGCAGGGACGGTGTTGTTGCCTTCACAACCCTCTGGTGGTGATTGAGTCGGGATCTCGGACACGCTTCGTAAATGAGCCGTGGCCTTTGGTCAGCCCGGAGGTGCCTTCGGGGGAATCTTCGAGATTGGTGGAAAGCGCGCGGGCTCCCACTGTGGTCGCCAACTGATCTGTACCCTTGAGTGTTGGACCGCAGTTTCTCAGGTATCAAATCTCTGTGCTCTTCTGGTCGTGCTCATAACTTAACTTCCGGGGGCGGGTGTACCTGCGAAGACACTCCAACGCCCAAGTCAGGAGCGAACGGGTAGAATATAAATCTGAATGAATAGTGTGCACCTGACAACTGACACAATGAATGCTTATATAGGGAGTGCGAATCACGCCCGGCCGTTGGATGGTCGTACGGATTCATCTGCGCCATTGATTCGCGCATTCACCCTTTAACCCATTCTTGTCTAGGCCGCTCCTCATTTCCATGGCTGAAGTGGGCTTCGGCCCACTCCAGAACAGAAGCCACTCTCTTTAGATTAAAAATATTGAAAATGTGTACCAACAATAGCATATCTAGGATATTCTTTTTAAAGATGAAATACAATAAAATAAACAACATGTATGAAAATGCATCATATAAAAATGCTATTTATGGTATTTATTTTAAAAGTGGTTACCATAAATAATTATTTTATGATTCACACTTTTATTATTTATTTTTAACAAAAATGATTTTCTAATTTAATATTCAAATAAGGAATCATGTTTTTTGGGACTTTGTCTTTTAAATACTATACTTTTTATTGTTTAAGATACCCATTATTAGATAAGCTTTGACGAGTGAAAGTTGGACGACTGTTATTAGAGAGTTAGAGCACATGACCTCTACTAAGAGACATAAACTCAAGGAACTTTGACATGAGAACTCCCAGAGTTAAATGTACTAAACTCTTTGTTTTAAAAACAATATGATAAGATAAACAAATTAAAGACATTTATAAAAATTAATATATAATCAATTTTCCTTTTTGTGTGATGCTTAATTTTTCACATTCAGCTTACTTGCAATACGCGAATCGTTTATATATGACGCTTGGTTATATGTGAATATGTTTTCGCAACTCTTAACTATTCGGGTTATTTAATTGCTTATTTTATTTAATTTGAGTAGGAATCGAAAGAGTGTAACATCCCTGACTGCTTCTAGAACTGTCGACTACCCCCACATACCAACACGAGTCTTTTCAGCATGCGTTGTCCTCACTTGCATGCTTTCTAGGAAACTTCCCAGAAGGTTACTCATCCCACTACTACTCCAAGTCAAGCACGCTTAACTGTGGAGTTCTTATGGTAAGGGCTCCCAAAAAGAAGATTCACCTTGTTGGTATAAGTAGTCCAAATCAACTCTTTTAAGCCTTCCTTCAATTGTACAGTCTCATACCTACACAGCCTCAGGATCCCTCTCATTCTGGTGTGTCTTCGGTTCATTCACGTGCTCCTACGCTGGAAGCTACCAGGAGCTGCTCTTTGTCCGTGCCACCTTTTTGGGAATCGACTATCACTCCCCGCCCTCGTCAGCCCCGGATGTCATATGCCCTCCAGCTTCCGCTTGGTTCATCCTCAAACCACACCGTACTGGGAGAGGTCTCCTGCTCTGATACCATTTGTAACATCCGAGGCTTCTAGTTGACATTAGAAACTTGAAATACTACTTATAGCGTTTCAGAGAAGAGATGCACTTAAATAACTTGGATTAAGTCAAACCGAGCAACTAACAATAAAGACAGACTAAGGATGATAGGTTTTACAAAATAAGTTCAATCAAAATGAAAAGATTTAATACAAATCATCCGAAAAAGTCACAATAGTACTTAATCCAAATAAACAAGTGCATAACCTAATACATTACTAACTTTGACTATAAACAACTAAACATAAACATTAGCATAATATGATGCTAATCTTCATGCCGGGTCCTTGATCTCGCCATTGAATTCTCTAAACTCTATAACACCCTAGTATTTCTAAACAATAGAAAATCCAAAACATACATTTTAGTTTACACCAGTGTACAAATTTCCTGCTTAGATACACCTAATTGCAAGAATAGCGGAAATGATTACATAACTCAAATTAAAATCAAGTCATATTATCGATTACAAAGACAACACATGAATCAAAAATCAAGGTAAAAGAACTAGTCTTCAGTCTTCTCCGTGAACATGTCACATAAGCATGCCTTATAGCTTTCCTCGTTCCCTATTTCTCTGTAAAAACAACAACAATGACAGGGTGAGATAACATATCTCAGTGAGGTCTACTGTGACTCCTAACATTCTCTCGGTTCAATTATAAAACCCATAGCATTTGTAGTTAAATTTACAAATTACTTGCTTTTAGTATTTGAAGCACCGACCGTGCACACAACCACAATCTCGGTAAATCGTGCTATTCAATTAACCTAGTCCGCGACTCATCCCAGTAATCTCTTCGGCTTGATTTCAAAAATAGTGTCGTTTGGGAGAATGTTCTGGCTAGGAAAGACTCGGTTCTTAAGAGTGTCCATTGTGATCCACCTCTCTTTCCTGGGAACCTACTCGGAATAACATTTCCTACATGTTGATTCTTTGTGTTTCTTGTTTTAATTCTCCTATGAGTTTGTTGCTATTCAACCCAATAAAATTGTTCTCCTCGTTTATAATTTCTTGCTAACAACATTTTCCTACCTGTCGAGTCTATGTTTTTGTTGTTTTAGTTTTCCTTTGACTTTGTTCCTACTAAACCCAAAAGAATTGTTCTCCTCCTTGATAATTTCTTGTTAACAACATTTTCCTACCTATCGAGTCTTTGTGTTTCTTGATTTTGTTTTCCTTTGAGTTTTTTCCTATTAAACCCAAAAGAATTGTTCTCCTCCTTTATAATTTCTTTTTTCTCCCACATTGGCAAGAATTCAAGGGTATAATCGAGCAAAATTTGAGGTCTATCCATAGAATCTATCCATGAAATTGAATCAAACTTTCACAAAAAATCAATGAAAGGAAGAAAATGAATTTGAATTAAGATGAAAAACGAATTGAGGATCTCCACAATTTCCAAAAAAATTGATAAGATTAAACAAATCGCCACAATTTCCATATGAAAATAAGAAATACAAGATAATTTCTAAAATTACTCTTAAGTTAATGACTTGAAAATTTCATTGTTTCTCTTTGTAGTCTTCATTCCTAGTCCGCATCATTTGTAGCTAATAGAGACCCCAGACGCCAAAGTTAGCTAAGAACATTCTCTCTTCTTCCTTGTATTAGATCTCTTTCCTGTTGGAATTGCCTCAGTGTCCAAAGTTAGATTAGAGGCTTCTCCAATCTTGATTGAACAATTTCTTCTCATCCTTGTTGGACGTATAGTGCTACAATTATTTTAGTATACTAATGGTTAAATTGGAAATTTGCTTATGTATGTTTTGCTATACCTTGCTGGTGGTGCTTGTTGAGCCCCACTTATGTTTTCATTTCTTGCCACATTGCTCAAAACCTCATTCAGTATTGGATAAATTGAAAATTTGCTTATGTATGTTTTGCTATACCTTGCTGGTGGTGCTTCTTGAGCCCCACGTGTGTTTTCATTTCTTGCCACATTGCTCAAAACCTCATTCAGTATTAAATGTACAAGTGCATAACCTAATTCATTACTAACTTTGACTATAAACAACTAAACATAAACACTAGCATAATATGATGCCAATCTTCATGCCGGGTCCTTGATCTCGCCATTGAATTCTTTAAACTCTGTAACACCCTAGTATTTCTAAACAATAGAAATACCAAAACATACATTTTAGTTTACATTAGAGTACAATTTTCCTGCTTAGATACACCTAATTGGAAGAATAGCGGAAATGATTATATAACTCAAATTAAAATCAAGTTATATTATCGATTGCAGAGACAACACAGGAATCAAAAATCAAGATAAAAGAACTAGTCTTCAATCTTCTCCGTTAACATGTCACATAAGCTTGCTTTTAGCTTTCCTCGTTCCCTGTTTCTCTGTAAAAACAACAACAATGATAGGGGGAGATAACATATCTCAGTGAGTTCTACCATGACCCCTAGCATTCTCTCGGTTCAATTATAAAACCCATAGCATTTGTAGTTAAAGAAGAGAGGAGAAAGAAGAAGACCTGCCACCTTCAATCTCCAGTGCATGTGAGTATTTCTTCAATCATCCTTTCCCATTCTACTTCGTCTACCCATTGATATCAATTTTGTTAACTATCTCTCCCTCTATTACATTTCACCATTATTGAATCTATCAAGCTCAAACCACCAAAAATGGAAATCTCAAGCTTTGCATGTCAATTTTGAAGCAACACTAGAGTACCATGTGAACTACATTGTCATTTGGAGAGTTTTGAAGGATTAAGGGTTTCTGAAATTCGAATTGGGGTGATTGGGTTGGCTTAGGAGCGAATTCGAGTTTGTGGGAGCGTTGGAGCCGTAACGAGGATAGTTCGTGTGGTTCTCATTCCGTTCGTTGTGTGAAGATTCGAGTATTTGGGAATTCGACATTCATATTTTAATTTGATCGTGTTGAACTTCTGGAATTGATTGATGTTTTGGTTTAGAAACGATTTTTGAGTCAAAAACCGAATTTTTGAAAAATATCATTTAAGGTTAAATTTTCAAATTATACTTTGATTGTTATTTGATATTTGGATTGGTTGTGATTGTTTGAACTCATGTTGTGAAATCTTCTGTTTTTCAGTTGGAAATGGCTTGGGTTTCGGTTTGGCATCGATCGGAATTGCGAAAAGGACAAAACGAAGTTATAATGCTGTTTCTGTGCAAGGCACACGGACCGTGCGCCCCAGTGGTACGGACTGTGCGTTCTGTACGCAACAACACAAAAAAAAATTTAATAGATGGCACGGACCGTGCGCCCCTGTGGCACGGACCGTGCGTTGCTCTCGGGTTCAAAATGTCATTTTTTCGTTTCGTCGCTCCTTTTTTTCCAAATCACTTATAAACCTTTTCTTAACCAATTGGGATGTTATATACATTATTAAAACCTAATTTTGGCTAGTTCAACTTAGGTATTTAAGAAAGGTTTTGGAGGTTATAAATGTTTCGAAAAACCGAACTTAGAACACGTGAGGGCACATGGATTTTGAAAAATTAAACGGATTATGTATCCTTTTTGATATTGTATCAATGACGCGAGATGGTTAACGTTGTATTAATCTAAACCCGGTCATAGATCAATACTATGTTAAAGAATGGATTCGTACTTCATTAGATTTGATTGATAATAATTGTTTAAGAATGATAGGTTGCTAAAGACTTATACGGGTGACGACCCAATACGTTAGTACACTAGGGAGAGGGAAGTCATGATCCCTCGAGCTAGGCCCATAAGAGGATGTTCACTGAGATGCATATAATGGATTCAGTTCACCGCAAACCGAAGAAAAGAAAAATGGTTTAAGGTGTTGTACTAGATTAATAAAGAGGATGGTACATAGTCATCAAGAATTGGGCTATGAACCAAAGATTCATAAATAATAGGCGTACTTATGTTGAGAGGAAACTCCCAATGCTATTGACCAATTCGAAAAGGAATTGGGTGCGTGATAATTAATTATATTGAAAGGAAAGGATTCATAAATGAATCGAGAGTGGTTAGGGGTCACAGTAGAACTCACTGAGATATCTTATCTCACCCTATCATATGTTGTGATTTTTACAGAGAAACAGAGAAAGAAGAAGGCGATAAGGCACGAGTAGATGACTTGTCCGATGAGAGGAATTGAAGACTTAGTCAATCCAAGTCCTAATTAATGTATTTTCCCAAGTTGTCTTTGTACTCGATTAATGACTTGAACTATATTAAGTTGTAATCGTTTCCGCTACTCTCGCAGTGATGTATATCTAAGCAGGAAGTTTTATACTCTGATGAAAACTAAATGTATGTTTTGGTATTTCTATTGTTTAGAAATACTAGGGTATTACAATTTACCTAAAAGAATCAAATGGGTCAAAGCCAAGTCTAATTGACCCATGACTAAAAGAAAGAAGAGAGCACAATAGAAGCTTTAAAAACAACGTACTAAACTATACAATTTTTTTTAATATAAATAAGAAATACAAGATAATTTCTAAAATTACTCTTAAGTTAATGACTTGAAAATTTCATTGTTTCTCTTTATACTCTTCATTCTTAGTCCGCATCATTTCTAGCTAATAGAGACCCCAGACGCCAAAGTTAGTTAAGACCCTTCTCTCTTCTTCCTTGTATTAGATCTCTTCCCCGTTGGAATTGCCTCAGTGTCCAAAGTAAGATTAGAAGCTTCTCCAATCTTGATTGAACAATTTCTTCTCATTCTCGTTGGACGTATAGTGCTACACGCATACACAATGTATCACAAACTATATAAACATTGATATATGAAAAAAAAAAGCTGAAAATTTTTATAGTACACTAATGGATAAATTGGAAATTTGCTTATGTATGTTTTGCTATACCTTTGCTGGTGGTGCTTGTTGAGCCCCACTTAGGTTTTACAAAATAAGTTCAATCAAAATGAAAAGATTTAATACAAATCATCTGAAATAGTCACAATAGTACTTAATCCGAATAAACAAGTGCATAACCTAATTCATTACTAACTTTGACTATAAACACCTAAACATAAACACTAGCATAATATGATGCCAATCTTCATGCCGGGTCCTTGATCTCTCCATTGAATTCTTTAAACTCTGTAACACCCTAGAATTTCTAAACAATAGAAATACCAAAACATACATTTTAGTTTACATCAGAGTACAAATTTCCTACTTAGATACACCTAATTGCAACAATAGCGGAAAACGATTACATAACACAAATTAAAATCAAGTCATATTATTGATTACAGAGACAACACAGGAATCAAAAATCAAGATAAAAGAACTAGTCTTCAATCTTCTCCGAGAACATGTCACATAAGCATGCCTTTTAGCTTTCCTCATTCCCCGTTTCTCTGTAAAAACAACAACAATGATAGGGTCAGATAACATATCTCAGTGAGTTCCACCGTGACCCCTAACATTCTCTCGGTTCAATTATAAGACCCATAGCATTTGTAGTTAAATTTATAAACTACTTGCTTTTAGCATTCGAAGCACCGACCGTGCACACAACCACAATCTCGGTAAATCGTGCTATTCAATTAACCTAGTCAGTGACTCATCCCAGTAATCTCTTCGGCTTGATTTCAAAAATAGTGTCGTTTGGGAGAATGTTCTGGCTAGGAAAGACTTGGTTCTTAAGAGTGTCCATTGTGATCCACCTCTCTTTCCTGGGAACCTACTCGGAATAACATTTCCTACATGTTGATTCTTTGTGTTTCTTGTTTTAATTCTCCTATGAGTTTGTTGCTATTCAACCCAAAAAAATTGTTCTCCTCGTTTATAATTTCTTGCTAACAACATTTTCCTACCTGTCGAGTCTATGTTTTTGTTGTTTTAGTTTTCCTTTGACTTTGTTCCTACTAAACCCAAAAGAATTGTTCTCCTCCTTGATAATTTCTTGTTAACAATATTTTCCTACCTATAGAGTCTTTGTGTTTCTTGTTTTAGTTTTCTACATTCTCATTCATTTTCTTTTTTTCTTACTTTTTATTAAAATACATATTAACTTTAAATTTTGGAAAAATTGAAAAAAAAAGGTTTAATTTTATTTAAAAAAATTAAAAATTAAAAATCCGTCGGTAATGTGAAAAATCCGCCTGTAACCGTTACTTGCGACTTAAATACCGACGGATTTCCGGCGGAAAAATCCGCCGGTAATGCCCAATTTCCGGCAAATTTTGGCCATTACCGACGGATTTTGTTCGCCGGAAATTACCGAAATTCTTGTAGTGAACGGGTTTTGGGCTGAACATTAATTTGTTAACACACTTTTATCATAGAACCCCCTTAGGGATTCAGGTTTTTGGTTGAGCTGAAACTATATACAGTTCAGCATCTGTCTTTTTACTTCTCTTACGCATTATCATACACTTTACAAAACTTTTGTGCTCTAGCCGCCATGGAAGCCTAAACTCCTAAGTTGATGCATCGGTGAAAGGCCATCGTTTTACGGATTTATAGGTTTGGTGTCTAATGTTATTTCGTCTATTTTTTTTTAGTTTTCACTTCTTTCTTCTCTATCAAATCCACATTTGAATTTTCTATTTGCAATTTTTGTCTTTGTCTGATGATAATTACTCAGATTCGGCTTACTTGCAATACACAAATCGTTTATATATGACGCTTGTTTATTTGTTTTCGCAACACTTAACTATTCGGGTTATTTAATAGCTTGTTTTATATATTTCGAGTATGGACTGATAGAGGATGATTTAATTCAGTTATGATATCGGTTGTGTTTAAAGGCGCTTGTTCACCATCCTGATTGACTGAATACGTTGTTTTCACGCTTGCTTTAAAACAGTGTGATTTCGTATAAACTAATTGATGCTTGCTTGAAACCTTGAACGAGTCGTGCACAATTATTTTGAACCAATGATAAATCCAAGACGCGCACTCAGAAACCAGTAAATCGATTGTCTCTCTAAGATTATTAAACCCCTTAAACAGAAATCATTCTTCAAAATCCCCATTTTGTATTGCTAATTTTGTTCTTGATTTTGGTAATTTCCGTAGTTAGAGGCCCTCGAGAGACGACCAAGGTGTCTTAACTTGATACTATATTTACCCTTTTTACTTATGTTGACCCGCGTACGACCGCTAATCAAATTGGCACCGTTGCCGGGGACTTCTGATTAGCCATTGCCAAATTAATAATCCCATTAACCACTAACCTTTGTTTTTTAGATTTGTTTCTTTACAGGTTCTGTCGATTATGAGTTCATTTAGTTCTGTCTCAGATTAGGTGAAAAAAATCGGTTTTCGGGTGATTTGGTCAGATTGCTCCGAAAATTGGTATGTAAATCAAAAAAAATGAAGAGATAGGACTCCCTTTAGGGAGCTGAGGCCGCAAAAATTCGAAGTTCCTTCTTTTCGGGAGATAGGACTCCCTTCAAAAAATTGGTCTTTTTTTTTGTTTTATTAGATTAGAGTTAGTACGTTTTTTATTTTCTGCCTTAATTTTTGCAAAACCTTTTTTGTTTTGATCCAGATTCTATTCAAAATCTCCAATTCCAACAAACAACGGATTCCACACTTAGAAAATTGGAGATGACAGTTGGACAGTTAACAACTGCAGTCAATCAGATACAAGCCCCAAGATCAAACCAACTGTCTGCCCAAGTAGTAGTTAGTCCAAATGCACCAACCCCCAATGTTGATACACTTTACATAGATGATGTTGTCGATGTAGATGATGCTACCATTGAGGAGCCACATGTTGTAGAGCTTAAACAATTCCCTAAAACTCTAAATGCGCATATTTAAAGGGAAGTGACATTTTGCCTGCGATTATTTCAGCTAACGTTGACTCTGAAAAGGAAAAGCTACCGAAAATTCTAAGGGAACACAAGAGAGGTATCAGATCAACCTTCGCAGACATTCCTAGTAAGAAAGTGTGGAAATCACAACAACAACTCAGCGTCTTGATTCTGAATGTGTGGAAGAAGAAGGTGACCAAACATGTGTGCATTAACCACAAATTAAATAGCCTTTTTTGGCAAATACCAATCACCCACAAGCTTCAAGTTCTCCACCTTCAAGAGGGAGTTTTCTTTCCTTATTCTTAAGATATACTTGTTGGTTACATTGAGGACATTTTGTGATTTTAGTGTGGGGGTGTGTCGTTTTGTTTTTATATTTTTAACTATAAGAAAAGAAGAATATTTTTTGTTATTTTAGCATGTTTTTCCATGCGTTCTTGGTTTGTACATGTTGTGAGTGATGTTACTATTCTAGGACAATAGGTGTTTTGACATGACTTGAAATCTTTCTTGCTTCTCTTGGTATAATAAGTTGGATATGAGCACCAAATGTTGCATCATTTGTGATAGTCATTGTCCCTGGTGAGAATTAAGCCTTTTAATAGATGGACTACATTTTGTCATTCTCTCCTTTCTTGTGTGTGACTCACAGATGTTTGTTAGTTACTTTAGAACTCAACTTGAATCATGTTGAAACACTTGCTCACATGTATGTTTGAAATTATCTAGGAAATTTTGTTCTTTTTTAGCTACTAGCCAAATAAGCATACCCTGAATTTATCCCTTTGTATAACCCCCATTTGAGCCTTTTATCTCATTCTTTGTATTATAGCACATTACAAGCCCAAAAGTGAAAAACAATGTTATTACCCAATCTTAGAGAAGGAGCTTTGATTTGAAAATTGTCAATCCATAAGTGTGGGGGTGTCCAAATTGTTTCAATTGTGGCTCTCACTTGGGTTAGTTCTTGGGTTCTCAATGGAAGGTTTGGCAAGTACATTTGTATAGAAAAACATCTCCCAAAAAGAAAAAAAATAAAAAAGTCAAAAAAAATGGAAAGTGTATATATCTTTTTATTTTTGAAGTTGGACCCTCTCATGCTCATTTTACATATGATTTTCATTTCTTCTTTATCCTCTTTGATTCTTTTTAGCCAAGTTCCCCCTTAGGATTGTCCCACCTTGACCTTGGTCCCATTACAACCCTTATAAAGACCTTTTGATCTTATGTGTATGTGTTCTTAAGTGTGGATGTTAGAAGCTTGTCATGCATATGGTAGTGCTAACTTTCATTGATGTTCTTATTATATATATGAAAGTAAACACAAACCTAGACACTTGAGTGAGAGCATTACTTATACATATCCTTTGACGACTCATCACTTATGATTAACGCTCTAGTGCTCTATCCTCTTGTTTGCCTTGATTGTAACTAAGTGTTATCTCTGAATGTCATTCTCCTTGAAGCCTAGTAAAAGCCTCTCTTTTTTGACTTTGCATTCTTTGGGTTCTTTGGAAATTCATGTATTGTTTTTTGTGTCTTGTTTTGTGTGTTTTGCCCGGAGTGCAAAAGCTTAAGTGTGGGGGAATTTGATCAGTGCATTTTAATGAACTCTTTATTGCTTTTCACTTGGTGATTTTAGTTGTCCTTTGTACCTAAAATTTAAGCCTTAGCATATATCTAGACCTTGGGTCTTATTTGAGTAGTATAGCAATTTCTTGATAAATTCTTGCTTTTATTGCATAATGACCCCGGTCTATTCTGTAGGCCATAACTTTGGCTGTGATTGTCTGATTGAGGCGTACGAGCATGCGTTCAGAAGCTAAGGAACATAGCTACAAAAACTATGTTGAGCTTGAAATCAAATTCGGAAGTATTGAAGGCCAAAACTGCGAAATACCGAATCAGTTTAATGTAAAACGGGTTTTGGGCCGAATATTTGTTTGTTAACGGGCTTTTATCATAGAACCCGCTTAGAGATTTTGGTTTTTGGTTCAACTGAAACTATATAAAGTTCATCAGCCGTCATCATACACTTTACAAAACTTGTGTACTCTAGCCTCCATGGAAGCCTAAACTCCTAAGTCGATTCATCGGTGATAGGCTGCCGTTTTATGGATTTTGACGTTCAGTGTCTAATGTTATTTCGTCTATTTTGTTTTTAGTTTTCAGTTCTTTCTTTTCTATCGATTCCACATTTGAATTTTTTGTTTGAAACTTTTGTCTTTGTGTAATTCTTAATTACTCATATTCGGCTTACTTGCAATAAGCGAATCGTTTATATATGACGCATGTTTATGTGTGAATCTGTTTTCACAACTCTTAAATATTTGGGTTATTTAATAGCTTGTTTTATATTATTCGAGTATGGATTGATAGAGGATGATTGAATTCAGTTACGATATCGGTTGTGATTAGTGGCGCTTGTTCACCATCCCGATTGATTGAACACGCTATTTTGAAGCTTGCTTAAAAACGGTGCAAATTCGTATAAACTAATTGACGCATGCTTGATTAGTTTATTATCAATCAAGAACTGAAATCTTGAACGAGTCTTGCATGATTATTTGGAACCGATGATAAATCCAAGATGCGCACTCAGAAATCGGTGAATCGATTGTCTCTCTAAGATTATTAAACCCCACAAATGCAAATCGTTGTTCAAAACACCCCTTTGGTATTATTAATTTCGTTCTTGATTTTGTTGGTTTTAGTATATTTACCCTTTTTAATTATTTTAACCCGCGTACGACCACTGATCAGTGACCTAACCGAGCTTCCCTGTAACTGAGGCACTCTCCAATCGAGTTCCATTTCACTTTGGCCTATTTTATCTTTCCCTCGAAGACTCAGGCTTCCTAACACCTCTCTTATATATTCATACCGAGCTTCCCCCATAGTCATTCTGTTGGCAAATATTCTTTATCCTTATTTTCCATCGGCCAACAACTTAATTTATTTTTGGGTACAAATGCCCCCTTTTTTGCGTCGTTGTCCAGTCGAGTGGATGAGAATGACGGCGTGAAAATGAAACATCGCGTGTGACAGGTATGATGGCTAGTTTTTAAGTCAACTGATTAGACGTCTAACGACTTATCTTCCGCAACTCGATGCAGCAAAGCAATGGTTCTCTAGGTGGTACTCATTAAAACCTATATTTATCTTTCGCAACTGATTAGAAGTGTCACTATTATCGTTTCCTTCATTCTCTTGCGAACTCAAACATCTTCCCTTACAACTCTGTATTTCTTCCAATCTTACTCGCCCACAACCATGTCTAACCAAGAGCACAACCATGATGCTTCCACCTCTGGGCATATCCAACAACCTTCATCCATTGGGGTAGTTCCTTTTAGCCAACTCTGTACCGTGAGGACGTTGAACACACTTCGTCCAGGAACCTCCGATGCCGACCATAGTTTCAACCAATTTCAAGAGCGTTTAAAGTCCGACAACATCCCTAGTACTGGTTCCTGGTTCTTTATGGAAGTCAAACTTCACGACCTCAGAGGATGACCGAAGTATTCTACTAGATACGTCGAGTAGGCCAAAAGGGTATCTGATGCCAATAGTTACGCCTGGAAAACTTGGGGCATCTCCCCACCCCCCCCCCCCCCCCCCCTAATGCTTTCATCTTCCCATGGGGGACTGTGACTCCAATAGTGCTTGATGTCGCGACCAACTTAGGCCTTCCCGCTAGTGGGCATGACGTCCACTCTGATTAGGGATTGCAATTGAGCCCACACCCATAGGGTACCTGCAAACGGGCGGATAGTTATCCGCACACATGGGTGCAGGCTCGGGGACGGGCACTACCGTGCCCAGCCCGCTCTAGACCCGCACCCGCATAAATATATATATATATATATATATATATATATATATAGTCACTCTAATTACAATTTTAAGTATATCAAACTTTAAAAAAAATAAATCCAAGCTACTAATATTTTAGATGTTTTTAATTCACTAAATGATATCATGTGCAATATTTTAATTAGTATATACAAAAAATTAATAGCTATTAAAAATAAATGATAATATTTTTAATGCTATTTACTATTTTCTGTTGTTAAACTGCCGGTAATGGGCATGCCCATGGGCACTTGATGCCCAGAGGGTACGGGGACAGGCACAATAGTACCCTGCCCATACATGTGCGGGCTCGGGTACGGGCACTATAGTACCCTGCCCATAAGGTACCCATTGCCATCCCTAACTTTGATCCTGACTTCTCTGGTGATGACCTAGAATGTACCTACGTTTCAGCCTTCGCCAATCTCATGGCCTCGAATGCCAAGGATTCTAGGGATGTAACAGAGGTTGAGCATCACGCCTTTCTATTTTACTTCTTTAACAAGTATTTTTACAACACTATTTCCTTCGGCATGATCAAAGAACATTACCCTTTCATCCGCATGGTTTTGGTTGGTCAGGGTTACGTGTGGGGACCATTCTTTTTGGACCTTTTCTACAAAGGAACAGACAGCCTCCTGAGGCAAATTAAGGAAAATGGACACTGTGCCAAATCTAAAGGGCTCGTTTAGTTCCTCCAGTTGTGGGCTCAGCCATATTTCCCCAACTTCTCCTTGGAGGATCCCTTTCCATCCTTATTGGTCCAACCCAGGGTTTTGGGAAAGAACCTTGCTTCAACTCTAACGTTGCCCGTGGAACGCTTGGAAGTTGATCAGGTGCTTTTGGATATAGTTTCTACCAATTTCAACTAGTTCCCTGTATTGGATAAAAATATCGCCCCCTACGGATTTTCTATCCCCTCAAAGAGGATCTCTAGGTCGACGAGCGTTGCCAATTAGAGTCGCGTTCTCGTGGCCGGGGATCTCATTATTGGCCTTAAAACCCTCCTCGCGCAACAAATACCTTACCATCAAGGCCTATCATACAAACTTCACAGCAAGACAATAATTTGGTCTTGGACAGCAGATTCCATTCCCTCATGCATCATTAACATCCCTCCATCAAAGAAGGAAGGTTCTACATATGGACCACAAGAGAATCCTCAAAGACCACGATCATAGTTTCATGGTCTTCACCTGCATCACCTACCACAGGCAAGTGAGAGAAACAAGTGGCTACATGAATTGGTGGTTGCTAGTTAGGGAATTCATCTTCCCAATTCCAACAGCCAACTACATCAATCAGTATTAAGCTACCTTTCCCCCAAAGACTAAAGAAGGAGAAAAACGAGAAGCAGTTTGTGGGTGTTGAAGAACCTTCTAAGGTTCAAGAGGATAGTATAACGGTGCAAGAGGAGTCTAAGCTTCCAAAGTCAACCATCAAGCTACCTTACCCCCAAAGATTGAAGAATGAGCAAGATAAAAATCAATTTGGTAAATTTCTAGATGTTTTCAAAAAGTTACAAATTAACATTCCTTTTGTAGAAGCTCTTGAACAGATGCCCAAATATGCAAAATTCATGAAGGATATCCTTTCAAAGAAGAGGAGGATCGTGGATGAGAAGAAGCTCATGCTCACCGAGGAGTGCAGTGCAGTTTTGCAAAGGAAGCTTCCACAAAAACACAAAGCTCCCAGAAGCTTCTCTATTCCTTGCACTATTGAGGATAGAACTTTGGGGAAACCACTGTGTGATCTTGGGGCGAGTATCAGTTTAATGCCACTCTCTCCATTTTCAAAAAATTGCGGATTGGTCAGATAAAGAACACCATGATGATTTTGCATCTAGTTGACCGTTAGGTGAAACATCCATATGGTGTAGTTGAAGATGTCCTTGTGAAAATTGACAAATTCATCTTTACCGTGGATTTTGTTGTTCTTGAAAAGGAAGAAGACAGTGACATCCCGTTGATTTTGGGTAGACCTTTCCTAGCTACCGATAGAGTTGTAATTGATGTGGCGAATGGAACTTTGAGATTGAACGTCCAAGATGAAGTCGTGACTTTCAATGTGCTCAAGGCCATGGACCCTAAAAAGGGAAATGAAAAGTTTTACTGCATTGGGGTTCTTGATCCCATAATTGAAAAAATAATTCATGATCAATCCCTCCACTTACCTCTTGAGAATTCACTTGTTGTATCAAAAGATTTAGAAGAAAGGGGTGCCACTAAGAAAAAATAAGTCATGGCTATGTCAATGGATCCTCCATTCTATTCCCCTCATGCAACTACTAGAAAGAGGAAACTTAAGCTTAAAAAAAGGGTATCCAAGGAGCACTGAAAGAGGAACATCAGAAGCGCCTCAACGCCTCAACGTTAATTTTTTTTTTCATTTTGTACTGTTCTTTTTGTTTAATTCTCGTGCTGTGTGTTGTTGAACAATTGTTAGACTTGCATGTGATGTGTGAGCAGTAAAACCCCATAACTCTAGTTAACTTTGCTGATTAATAACTTTGTGGGTGTTGGGTGATTGATTTTGAACATTTGTTTGCATTTAAATTTCTTACAGATCACCATTTAATAAGTTAAGTTAGCATGTGCATGATGAACACTCAGATGTCCAAAAAAAATGATCCCAGAGCATGGTATAACAAGGAAACATTGAGCATTCATTTCATTACATTGATCTCTCACAACCTGTGAGCTCTTGAGCCTAAACAATTAATTTCTTGATATGTGAGTCTCCGTGCATGTGTACTTCTTCAAAACTTGAGCATAGTTCTTGGTTGCTTTTGCGTCACATATACACACATATGCATGATTGAGGACGTCTGTTTTCTTGGTAGCTAGAGCCTTAAAATGCCTACCCTTAAATCATGACCTTTGAGCAGCCCATTTGAGCCTTCAATTCTTTTTTTTGTTTATAACCCTCATTACATGCCATTAACTGCAAAACCAAGTGTCCCACTTGTTTGGAATTGAGGGATGTGTTGTTATTTTGGATTCCTAGCCTAGAATTAAGTTTGGGGTTGTTTGAGGACAAACAATTGTTATATGTTTGGGGTGAGTATACCAAAAATTTCAAAAGAAAAAAGAAAAAAAATAGCAAAAGAAAAAGTAAAAAAGTAAAAAAAATCATAATAATAATAAAATAAAACAAAATAAAAGGATAACAAGGACAATTTTTTCTGGGTTTAGTGAGTAATAATATGATCTGAATGAAGCAAGGACGGTTTTCATTGTGGGCAATTCTTTTGAAAAAGTTTGATGAGTAAGGATAGAATCTAGAGTGACTAATGCATTTCTCAATTCCAATCAAGAAAGCCTAGATTCTAAATGTTATCCACCCTGACCAAAGCCCCATTACAACCTTTTTAAATTCCTCATGATGTGTGTGGTATTTGTGTGTGATTGTTTTTCTTAGAACATGTTCAAGCCTATGGTAGGATATACATGTATTGTGATTTGAGTGCATTGCCCTATATACACTTAAGAGTGAATTTGGTGAGAGTGTCAGGAGAGGGTTGATGTTGATGATTGGTTGCCCATGTTATTTTGGTTGCATTAGCTTGGTCTACTTGCCAGCAAGAGTTTTGGACAGTTTGATTTCTTGAATGCATAATGTATGGAATACTTGAATGAGGGTTATTTGTGGATATTCATTTGTTGAACTTGTGTTTTGAGTCTAACCCAGTGCCCGGTGTGAATTTTTGCTTGAGGACAAGCAAAGATCTATGTTTGGGGATTGCTTTGCATTATATGTATAGTTTGACTCATTTTTAAGTAGTTTTTATTAAGCTTTTCTCAATTATAGTGTGTTTTAAGATCATAATAGATTGATTTTTGTTTTTTAATTTTCAGATTGAACTTGGTGTATGTTTGCGTGAGTTGAGTCACTTGGTACGTTTAATTTGTTTGTTTTTGTTGTCCTTTGCCTAGTTATGGAAGGAGCTAGCCTAGCGATGAGGAAGTTATTGTCAGTGCCAATGCTTACCTGAAGCTCCCCAGGCGATGAGGAAGTAGTTTTCAGTGTTGGTTCTTCTTACTTTCAGCTCGCCAAACGATGGGGCAGTCTCGCCCGGCGATGATGAAGCATTTTTTAGCAATTTTCCTGCAGCTCGTTAGGCGATGAAATTATCTCGCTAAGCGATCGTTAACCAGTTTTTAGTGTTTGCCTACATCTCGCCAGACGATGGGTCACTTACTCAACTCCTATTTAAACCTGTAACTCCAATTTTAGGTCACTCTGATCATTGGGAATAGTCTCGTTTTGCGCTCTGAAGACCGTGACGGCAAGGATTCACAGTCCCCTAACCTCTGTTGATGATTCAAGCTTGGGAACAAGTCATTAGAGCATCAATGTTGTCAGCTTCTGCCTCCAGTTTGATCTTTTCCCTCGTTATTTCCTTTTCCATGTCTAGATAAATTTTCCTTTGTTGGGGATGAGTAACAATTTATGAATCTCTTACGTCTTTGAATCAAACCTCTATTATTTGAATGAACCTTCGATCTCTGTTCTTAATGCTTTCTAGGATTTGATCACTTTTAGGATGATTTATGATATGTGATTATGAATGGGAGTTTGAATTACATATGCTTGAGAACTGAAATCTACTTATCTCAAGTCTAGGAATAGTCATTGGTATTCAGAATCATAGGATAATTGTTGTTATTACTACTTATTTTTTGTTAAGGTCACCTAAGGAATTAGGGATTTTCATTAGAAGTAAAGGTTCTCTTACCTAAGGAATTAGGATTAGAATAATTATAACAAATTGATCATAGCTCATAAAAAAAGTTCAATAACAAGTTTGATTCGTTAGGTATGAGAGTGAAGTAAATTGAAGCTCGTTTCCAACGCTTTTTTATTGATACAAATTAACAATTATGTTCTTGTTATCATTATAAATTAAAATCACTAAAAATATTTACAGCTTTATCACTTTAATTTCTTGTCAAACAAATCCAAATTAGTTCCTTTTCAATTTAGAAGTTAATTTATTAAACTGATAATTAATCGCAGTTCTGAGTTTCATCCTCGGTCTTTCCGTACTATTACTTGCAATGATCTAGTACACTTGTCGTGATCCCATTTGCCAGCCAACCTTTTTACTTTGAACCTAGCTCACATGACTCAACTCCTCCTTCCGCGTAACTTCTTGGAATTGGGATAGGATCAAATTAACATCTTGACTTCGGCTGAGAAAGGATTTGGATCCGCCACAACGATCTCCACTTCGTCACATACGCATATCATAAGCTTCTGGTGTAGAGTCAAGGGCACACATTCATTAGTGTGAATCCAGTCCCTACCGAGAATTACGCATACGATTGCTACGCTTCTATGATAAAGAAATCTGATCATGTGATCTTCGCCACGACTGTTACATCGGCCACCAGCACCCCAAGAGCATGGGAAAGGTGACCCATGAAGCTGGTCATGATCATAGTGGTCGGGATGAAGCCCTTAGCAGTTTTCTCGAACTTATTCATCGTAGCCAATGACATGATATTCAACACTGCACCTCCATCCACAAATACCCTTTTGAAGAGTTTCCCGTTCAAATGAGCTTTGATATAGAGTGGTTTTTAGATACTTCATCATATATGTTGTAGACTTCTCAAACAATATGCCCTCAGCTGGTTGATTGTCCAACTCTGTAAAAGGCAGCCCATTCGGCCTCCTCAACAAAGACATCTCCCCCGAGCTCTTTGGGTTGGCTCATTCAGTATATCACCCAAGATGGAGTCATTTACTGGCTCATCCTCAAAGATAAGAGGCCTATAGAATCCTCAGCCAACAACTTTTGTGTCCCTTTAGAGGGGGAAACCTCAGCATCAGCATATAATTCATGGGATTTCTTAGGGCTATTGGGACCATATAGGCATTCCATAGCAGCATCGGTGAATGGGAAATTAATTACCTCGACGGCCCCAATCATATTGTCAAACTCGGCTTCCTCTTCGGAAATGGTACCGAGAGTAGGTGTCATTACCACGAGTGCACTAGGCGCGCTGGCCTCAATAGGGTTAGGAAAAGCCTATTCCAATGCGGAGGGTACAGAGGCTACAGGGGTCTCCCATGTATCCTTCTTTTTGACCGTGGTTAGCATTTGCAGAAAGCCCTACACCTTTTGAACCTACCTTTCCCTTTGCAACCTTCTCCTCAACGTGCAAATTAAAGGTGCTACCTTGGATGGTGATTCCTTCAACACCTTTAGTGCCATCCATTGGTCTTGGAGTACTTCTAAGGGTTGCTTTACCATCTTGGAGTACCAAACCTTACTACGCAGTGACTCTTGCTACTCTTCTCTCTCCTTTTGGGACAGATTCTCTGTCAGGGATCAACAAATCAGTCTACCCAGTACTCTCATCTGTAGACAGGCCTCGCCCACGGAGGGAGGTGTTCAAGCCTTGGCTTCTGCCCTTTCGACTGGGGCCTCTGCCCCTCAAGGTTTAGCTTAGACAAGTGGAGCTCCCTCATCTCCCATGTAAGTCTTTCAGACTTGGGCAACTTCTTGTGGGTGTTTCTCGGCTCGCTTGTCCCGCCTACTTCCAGTCTACATTGTAGGTAAGCCATACGATCCGCCATAGTAGATCCCACAGGCACCCAAATGTACTTCTTCTAAACCTTCCCTTTGTCAGTTCCTGAGAAGGACACCATGTTGATGCCCATAGTAGTGATAGGGTCGGTATCAACAGTCATTTCAGGTACACCTTTATCGGCCAACTGGACCTCCCTCGTTAATAGCCTTTTGGATATCCCTTGGGAATACGATGCAATTGGAAGTGGCAAGATTATAGGAGTTATGCCCCTTGCAACATGTATCCTACGGCTGTCAAGTAGCTGAATCTGCCTGTCTCTGGGTAGGTAGTCAAAAATCTGATCTGCCTTAGATATGTCAAAAGAATATTCGGTCTTACTCTCTGATCATCTTTCTCTTTGCTTTGGGAGGCTTAAGAGATGGACACGAGTCTGTTACCAAATGGGGTCCTCGGCCTTTAGCATCCATCTTCTTCACTTTATCTTGTATGAGCTGTTTTATCTGAATAGCTCTAGATGCTAGGCTACTAATGTCGGTCCAGGCCTGTCCTACAAGCTTTTCTTCCAACAGAGAGATTCGGGGAACTAAATTTAGCAGTTTCCAGCTATCTTTTTGAATCTTTCAATAAACTCAACCACTGACTCGTCCACCTTCTGTCGGGAGCTCATGAGATCGGCAGCAGTCACCTCGGGCTGGGGCTATTATGTGGATATCTTGTGTTGTAGGTTAAGTTTTGATGATGAAGTAATATAAGACAAAGTGACAAATGGAACTCCAAGGCACAACTAACTCAAGAAGTAAGTCCGTGTTAAGGGTAGTCGCTAGGAAGTTGGGTCGTGTCTTAGGAATGAATTGTAAACCGCTTTTGAGGATCGGCTCAAATCACTCAACACACTAGCACTCACACAATTAACCTAACATATGCCTCCATTTGATAAAACCATGCTAAATAGGTAAGGCACAAATTATAACAAGCAAAATAGATTGTAGACGTGTTCCTTAAAGCCAACAATCGATTATGCACTTAGTGTTTTAAAAGAACTTGGTTTTTGAAGAATCGATTCATGGCTTTTTATTTTAAAGGAGAAATCGATTCTTGGCTTCTTATTTTAAAGGAGAAATCGATCCATGGCTTATTTGTTTAAAGGAGAAATCGATTCATGGCTTCTAGTTTTTAAGAGAGCAATCGATTCATAGCTTATTATTTTAAAGGAAAGAATCGATTCATGGCTTCTTGGTTTAAAGGTAACAATCGAGTCTTGACTTATTTGTTTTGAAACAAAGAATCGATTGTGTAAAGCACAAAATTGATTTTAAGCTTCACTTTGGAAGCAAACAATTGATGGTTGGCCTATTTCTTTAAAGCACACAATCGATTCTTATCTTATTTTCCTTAAAGCACAAAATCAATTATGTGTCTATGTTTTTCAAGCCATTAATTGATTTGTCACTTATCAAATTAGTGTTAAAAATTGTTTCAACGGTCATATTTTTACAAACTCTATAAATTAGACATAGAATCTCACGTATCACTCACAACCTACAATTCTAAAGAGAAGAACGCAAACTCTCTCACTGTCACACTCATTCTTCACGTTCTTCATCACTTTGAGCTGATCTCTCTCAAGGGTTAGGTTGGGATTCTTCAAGTTGTTGTATTTGCCTTCTTAGAGGTATTTCTTTTTACAGTAATTTGTTCAATTACTTTTATTTGGTTTTACTAGAGAGTGGGGAATCTCTCTAGGGTTTTGACTGTAACATGGGTGGGGTATCTCTTGTATGTCAATTGGTTGTACTAGAGAGTGGGGTATCTCTCTAGGGTTTTTGATTGTAACAAGGGTGGGGTATCTCTTGTTGTAATTGTTGTTTAGGGCTCTTGCACACGGTGGGGTATCCTAGGTGAAGAGTGCCTGTGTCTGTAAGGGTTTTAAAGCACCCGGTTGAAAGCTTTGTTTTGATAGTGACAATCTCACAAAGGGTTTGTGAGGACTGGACGTAGGTCACTGGGAGGTGACCGAACCAGTATATATCTTGTGCGTGCTTTTCTGTTCTATATTCTAATTCGTTCATTTCATAAACATGAGCGAAAATTAATCTAAGTCGTTAAAAAGGGGAAAAGTTTTCAAAGTCTCAATTCACCCCCCCCCCCCCCCCCCCCCGCCCCTCTCGAGACTGAAGCCACTTGGTAACAAGTGGTATCTGAGCTAGACTCTTGTTAAAAGGGCCTAGCAGCTTCAAAAGAAATGGCTTCAGGTTGGTCTACGCAAGAGGGTGCGTCTCTTACCCGTCCTCCGGGATTCAACGGGAAAGATTACGCATATTGGAAAGAAAGAATGAGATTATTCATAGAAGGGGCTGATATTGATGTATGGGATGCGGGGAAAATGGACCCTATGTCCCCACACACATGGTAAATGGTATTCTCACTGTCAAAGAATGAGCTAAATGGACTGATAATGATAAGAGAAAATTTCAACACAATTTTCGTGCCAAGAATATCATCACTTCTGCCTTCAGTCCCGATGAGTTCTTCAGAGTGTCAAACTGTAAAACTGCGCAAGAAATGTGGGACAATCTTCAAGTCACTCATGAAGGTACTAGTGAGGTAAAAAGAGCAAGAACAAACACTCTCATCCAGGAATATGAGCTATTCAGAATGAATCAAAGAGAAACTATACATGAAATGCAAAAGAGGTTCACTCACATAGTGAATCAATTGGGCTCATTAGGAAAATCATTTCCTGCAGAAGACTTGATCAACAAAGTGCTAAGATGCCTAAACAGAGAATGGCAACCGAAAGTAACTGCTATAGATGAATCAAGAAATTTAGCTACTATGACACTCGCCACTCTTTTTGGGAAACTACAAGAGCACGAATTAGAGCTCGCTCATCTAGCAGAACATGAGGAAAAAGACAATAAAAAGAAAAGCTTAGCTCTCAAAGCTTCTAGTTCAAATCCATCTGATGATAGTGATGATTCGGAAAATGAATATAATGAAGACGAGGAGAATTTGGAGCTAATGGTCAGAAGATTCAAAAAATTCATGAGAATGAAAAGCTTCCCTAGGAAGAATTCTTCACCCAAAAGAGTCTCAAGCAAGGAAAACTTCTCAAGTCCACCAACTTGCTACGAATGTGGCAAATCCGGACACATGAAGATGGAGTGCCCGAACTTACAAAGAAAGCCGTCAAAGTTAAAGAAAAAGGAGTCCAAAGGAAACAAGGGTAGAAAAGCCTACATAACATGGGAAGACAATAACATGGACTCATCAGATGATTCAGAAAGTGAAGAAGCTCAAGTTGCTCTCATGGCCGACCACGACAGCGAAAATGAAACTGAGGTAGATTCTAACTCTGAAACTTCACAAAATGCATATGATGAATTACATGAAGCATTTCTTGAATTGCATGATGATTCTTTGAAACTAGCTAAAGCATTAACACAATCTAAGAAAGCAGTTGCTCATCTTCAAAACGAAGTTATTGCTTTAACTAAGGAAAAATTAGAACTTAGAAATGAAAATCATAGTCTTGGTTGCTTTAAAGCAAATTATGTATGTGATAAGTGTGCTGAATATGAAAAGAAAATTTCTGAGCTTGAATGGACAATAGGAAAAATGTCCAACATACAACATATGCATCCTAGGTCTCAAAGAAATAATTTCATAAAAAGTCATGTGCATTATAGACCTAAGTTCACTACTAGTCCATATATTAGATGTTATTACTGTGCCAAATTAGGACATACTGCATCTGTTTGTATGGCTAGAAGCAGACAAGTTGTGAAAAGGGTGTGGGTTCCCAAAGGAACTCTACCAAGTACTAACCCACAAGGACCCAAAGAAATTTGCGTACCAAAACTTTCAACTTGATCTTATTGCAGGTATGCTTCAAGGTATGGGGGAAAAATTAATACCTTGATAGCAAGTACTCAAAGCACATGACTGGAGATATGATAAAGCTCTTAACAATCACCCCCAGAAAAAGCCGTCATGTGACTTGTGATAACAACAATAGAGGAAGAATCCTCGGTGACGGTTAGTTTGGTAAAAGTCTATCCACCTCTATTGATATTATGCTTTATGGAGAATATCTTAAGCATAAGTTACTTAGCATTAGACAAATACGTGATTATCATTGTTTGATTCTGATTTATGCACCATTGAGGACAAAATCAGTAAGCAAGTTAGAACAATAGGAAATAGAGTAAACAATAACATATGGTGTCGATATAAATCACATTAATCTATAGAAGGACCCCGTTCAACATTCTAGAACTAAGCATATAGAGATTAGACATTATTTTCTTAGAGATCGTGTTCAAAAAGGTGATTATGTGATTGTTTAGTTGAGTAGTCAAAACCGCTAGCTGATATTTTTTTTACAAAATCATTGCAAAAAGAAAATCTCTTTTTCATTCGAATAAAACTTGGAGTTATTAATTTATCACTTATCTGAATGAATTATGAACTGCTGATTGAATTTTGGTTAGGCTATCTTGTGTTGAAACTCGACTCTCATGTTATTTTTTGATTTAAGCTATCCTTTTTTTTAAAATGCAATGAACTGACTGTTACTATTAGCTGTGTTCTCGACTCACCAACTAAGTTTGGCATTAATCCTTTTGATCATGGCAAAAAGGGGGGAAAATATTAGTGTATTGTATTGTCACTTTGCATTTAGATAGGGGGAGCATCAAGTAAGGGGGAGTCTAGATACATATCTTTAATATTAGCGTATTGTTTTGCTTGATGAACTAACCTCCCACTTGAGATGAATTAAAATTTTGTCATCATCAAAAAGGGGGAGAATGTGGATATCTTGTGTTGCAGGTTAAGTTTTGATGATGAAGTAATATAAGACAAAGTGACAAATGGAACTCCAAGGCACAACCAACTCAAGAAGTAAGTCCGTGTTAAGGGTAGTCGCTACGAAGTCGGGTCGTGTCTTAGGAATGAATTGTAAAACGCTTTTGAGGATCGGCTCAAATCACTCAACATACTAGCACTCACACAATTAACCTAACATATGCCTCCATTTGATAAAAGCATGCTAAATAGGTAAGGCACAAATTATAACAAGCAAAATCGATTGTAGACTTGTTCCTTAAAGCCAACAATCGATTATGCACTTAGTGTTTTAAAAGAACTTGGTTTTTGAAGAATCGATTCATGGCTTTTTATTTTAAAGGAGAAATCGATTCTTGGCTTCATATTTTAAAGGAGAAATCGATTCATGGCTTATTTGTTTAAAGGAGAAATCGATTCATGGCTTCTAGTTTTTAAGAGAGCAATCGAATCATAGCTTATTATTTTAAAGGAAAGAATCGATTCATGGCTTCTTGGTTTAAAGGTAACAATCGATTCTTGACTTATTGTTTTGAAACAAAGAATCGATTGTGTAAAGCACAAAATTGATTTTAAGTTTCACTTTGGAAGCAAACAATCGATTGTTGGCCTATTTCTTTAAAGCACACAATCGATTCTTATCTTATTTTCCTTAAAACACAAAATCGATTAAGTGTCTATGTTTTTCAAGCCATTAATCGATTTGTCACTTATCAAATTAGTGTTAAAAATTGTTTCAACGGTCATATATTTATAAACTCTATGAATAGGACTTATGATTTCACGTATCACTCACAACTTACAATTCTAAAGAGAAGAACGCAAACTCTCTCACTGTCACACTCATTCTTCACGTTCTTCATCACTTTGAGCTGATCTCTCTCAAGGGTTCGGTTGGGATTTTTCAAGTTGTTGTATTTGCCTTCTTAGAGGTATTTCTGTTTACTGTAATTTGTTCAATTACTTTTATTTGGTTTTACTAGAGAGTGGGGAATCTCTCTAGGGTTTTGACTGTAACATGGGTGGGGTATCTCTTGTATGTCAATTGGTTGTACTAGAGAGTGGGGTATCTCTCTAGGGTTTTTGATTGTAACACAGGTGGGGTATCTCTTGTTGTAATTGTTGTTTAGGGCTCTTGCACACGGTTGGGTATCCTAGGTGAAGAGTGCCTGTGTCTGTAAGGGTTTTAAAGCACCCGATTGAAAGCTTTGTTTTGATAGTGAAAATCTCACAAAGTGTTGTGAGGACTGGACGTAGGTCACTAGGAGGTGACTGAACCAGTATAAATCTTGTGCGTGCTTTTCTGTTCTATATTCTAATTCGTTCATTACATAAACTTGCGCGAAAATTAATCTAAGTCGTTAAAAAGGGGAAAAGTTTTTACAGTCTCAATTCACCCCCCCCCCCCCTCCCCCTCGAGACTGAAGCCACTTGGTAACAAGTGGTATCAGAGCTAGACTCTTGTTTAAAGGGCCTAGCAGCTTCAAGAGAAATGGCTTCATGATGGTCTACGCAAGAGGGTGCGTCTCTTATCCGTCCTCCGGGATTCAACGGGAAAGATTACGCATATTGGAAAGAAAGAATGAGACTATTCATAGAAGGGGCTGATATTGATGTATGGGAAATTGTGGAAAATGGACCTTATGTCCCCACACCCATGGTAAATGATATTCTCACTTTTAAAGAAAGAGCTGAATGGACTGATAATGATAATAGTAAAGTTCAACACAATTTTCGTACCAAGAATATCATCACTTCTCCCCTCAGTCCCGATGAGTTCTTCAGAGTTTCAACCTGTAAAACTTCCCAAGAAATGTGGGACAATCTTCAAGTCACTCATGAAGGTACTAGTGAGGTAAAAAGAGCAAGAACAAACACTCTCATCCGGGAATATGAAGTATTCAGAATGAATCAAAGAGAAACTATACATGAAATGCAAAAGAGGTTCACTCACATAGTGAATCAACTGGGCTCATTAGGAAAATCATTTCCTGCAGAAGACTTGAACAACAAAGTGCTAAGATGCCTAAACAGAGAATGGCAACCGAATGTAACTGCTATAGCTGAATCAAGAAATTTAGCTACTATGACACTCGCCACTCTTTTTGGGAAACTACAAGAGCACGAATTAGAGCTCACTCGTCTAGCAGAACATGAAGAAAAAGACAATAAATAGAAAAGCTTAGCTCTCAAAGCTTCTAGTTAAAATCCATCTGATGATAGTCATGATTCGGAAAATGAAGATAATGAAGACGAGGAGAATACGGAGCTAATGGTCAGAAGATTCAAAAAATTCATGAGAAGCAAAAGCTTCCCCAAGAAGAATTCTTCACCCAAAAGAGTCTCAAGCAAGGAAAACATCTCAAGTCCACCAACTTGCTACGAATGTAGCAAATCCGGACACATGAAGATGGAGTGCCCGAACTTACAAAGAAAGCCGTCAAAGTTAAAGAAAAAGGAATCTAAAGGAAACAAGGGTAGAAAAGCCTACATAGCATGGGAAGACAATAACATGGACTCATCAGATGATTCAGAAAGTGAAGAAGCTCAAGTTGCTCTCATGGCCGACCACGACAGCGAAAATGAAACTGAGGTAGATTCTAACTCTCAAACTTCACAAAATGCATATGAAGAATTACATGAAGCATTTCATGAATTGCATAATGATTCTTTGAAACTAGCTAAAGCATTAAACCAATTTAAGAAAGCAGTTGCTCATCTTCAAAACGAAGTTATTGCTTTAACTAAGGAAAAATTAGAACTTAGAAATGAAAATCATAGTCTTGGTTGCTTTTAAGCAAATTATGTATGTGATAAGTGTGCTAAATATGAAAAGAAAATTCATGAGCTTGAATGGACAATAGGAAAAATGTTCAACATACAACATATGCATCCTAGGTCTCCAAGAAATAATTTCATAAAAAGTCATGTGCATTATAGACCTAAGTTCACTACTAGTCCATATATTAGATGTTATTACTGTGCCAAATTAGGACATACTGCATCTGTTTGTATGGCTAGAAGCAGACGTGTTGTGAAAAAGGTGTGGGTTCCCAAAGGAACTCTACCAAGTACTAACCGACAAGGACCCAAAGAAATTTGGGTACTAGAACTTTCAACTTAATCTTATTGCAGGTATGCTTCAAGGTATGGGGGAAAAATTAATACCTTGATAGCAAGTACTCAAAGCACATGATTGGAGATATGACAAAGCTCTTAACAATCACCCCCACAAAAAGCCGTCATGTGACTTGTGATAACAACAATAGAGGAAGAATCCTCGGTGACGGTTAGTTTGGTAAAAGTCTATCCACCTCTATTGATAGTGTGCTTTATGGAGAATATCTTAAGCATAAGTTACTTAGCATTAGACAAATACGTGATTATCATTGTTTGATTTTGATTTATGCACCATTGAGGACAAAATCTATAAGCAAGTTAGAACAATAGGAAATAGAGTAAACAATAACATATGGTGTCGATATAAATCACATTAATCTATAGATGGACCCCGTTCAACATTCTAGAACTAAGCATATAGAGATTAGACATTATTTTCTTAGAGATCGTGTTCAAAAAGGTGATTATGTGATTGTTTAGTTGAGCAGTGAAAACCGCTAGCTGATATTTTTTTTACATAACCATTGCAAAAAGAAAATCTCTTTAATATTAGCGTATTGTATTGTCACTTTGCATTTAGATAGGGGGAGCATCAAGTAAGGGGGAGTCTAGAAACATATCTTTAATATTAGCGTATTGTTTTGCTTGATGAACTAACCTCCCACTTGAGATGAATTAAAATTTTATCATCATCAAAAAGGGGGAGAATGTGGATATCTTGTGTTGCAGGTTAAATTTTGATGATGAAGTAATATAAGACAAAGTGTCAAATGGAACTCCAAAGCACAACCAACTCAAGAGGTAGTCCGTGTTAAGGGTAGTCGCTAGGAAGTCGGGTCGTGTCTTAGGAATGAATTGTAAACCGCTTTTGAGGATCGGCTCAAATCACTCAACACACTAGCACTCACACAATTAACCTAACATATGCCTCCATTTGATAAAAGCATGCTAAATAGGTAAGGCACAAATTATAACAAGCAAAATCGATTGTAGACTTGTTCCTTAAAACCAACAATCGATTATGCACTTAGTGTTTTAAAAGAACTTGGTTTTTGAAGAATCAATTCATGGCTTTTTATTTTAAAGGAGAAATCGATTCTTGGTTTCTTATTTTAAAGGAGAAATCGATTCATGGCTTATTTGTTTAAAGGAGAAATCGATTCATGGCTTCTAGTTTTTAAGAGAGCATTCGATTCATAGCTTATTATTTTAAAGGAAAGAATCGATTCATGGCTTTTTCGTTTAAAGGTAACAATCGATTGTTGACTTATTTGTTTTGAAACAAAGAACCGATTGTGTAAAGCACAAAATTGATTTTACGCTTCACTTTGGAAGCAAAAAATCGATTGTTGGCCTATTTCTTTAAAGCACACAATCGATTCTTATCTTATTTTCCTTGAAGCACAAAATCGATTATGTGTCTATGTTTTTCAAGCCATTAATCGATTTGTCACTTATCAAATTAGTGTTAAAAATTGTTTCAACGGTCATATTTTTACAAACTCTATAAGTTGGACTTAGGATTTCACGTATCACTCACAACCTACAATTCTAAAGAGAAGAACGCAAACTCTCTCACTGTCACACTCATTCTTCACGTTCTTCATCACTTTGAGCTGATCTCTCTCAAGGGTTAGGTTGGGATTCTTCAAGTTGTTGTATTCGCCTTCTTAGAGGTATTTCTGTTTACTGTAATTTGTTCAATTACTTTTAGGCTTAAATATATGTTTTGCCCTTGCAAATATCACCATAATCCAGTTATGCCCCTGTAAAAATAAAAACTTTAAAATTGCCCTTGCAAATATAAATCGCTTACGATTATGCCCCTCGGTCAGTTTCTCATCCAAAAAAATAATTTAAATAAGGTTTAAATATATGTTTTACCCCTGCAAATATCACATAATCCAGTTACGTCCCTGTCAAAATCTTTAATTTTTCTATTATGCTGATATTTACAAGGCATAATTGGATTATGGTGATATTTGCAGGGGCAGAACATATATTTAAACCTTATTTAAAAATACCTCCAACAAGATTTGAACCTTGCATATAAAGGCCACAATGAAGCTACCTTACCACTATGTCCGGGAATACTTATGGTGTATGTGTGCAATGTGTTATATTTATTTATATGTATAAAAATGCACCAAATCATGCAAAAGGATACTGTTATTAGGAAATTTAATTTTTATTGCTATATTCTGTCTTCTCTTTTTTTTATGAACAACATTCAGTCTTCTCTTCCATATTTAGTAATAATATTTTTTATATTGCTATCTTACTTTATAACTTGGGGTATTATCAAATTTATGTTGTCAATTTTCTTTTTGATTTTTGGTTTAAGTAAATTAAATTTTACACGAGAAATTTATGGGTCATGAAAACTTTGGAATTTTTTTATCGAGAACGAATCAATGGTCATGTGGTTCAATAACTGGTCCTTCGGTCTGACCTCTGACCTAGTGACCCAGTACACTGACCAGGTCGACACCCAGTTTAATTTTTAAAACATTGTTTGAAACCCATGGCTACTGATTCAGGTAGTATCCGCCTGACCTGCCGAGCCCTAATTCACGACCGAAGGCTTTCCCCCTACGTAGGGTTCATGGTTATTCGTCGAAGGACATCCATAAGATGGTCCTTGCGATAAACCTATCGATCTCGTAGCCTCGGGCGGTCGTCTGCCTTTCTACACCTGTCCATGTTAAAGAGTAGTCGTGTTAGTAGCATTCGCCATAAATTGCCCCCAGTGTTAGCGTTGAAAAAATTACAAGACTGAGGAAATACAGGGTTAGGATATACCTGAGAAGAAGTGTCAGCTGAGGTCCTGCCATATTGGTATATGGTGTAACCTATTGCACATTCCCAGTTGGACTCGATTGTCCTCCTTGTGGTTCGACACCAAGGCTCGTCACGATACTAGTGTGCGTAGCACACCTCTATTCCAATTCTTTGGTCTGCTGCACTTCATTGTGCACTAAAGGTTTCACTATGTCAGCTAATTGCTGGGACACTTGGTTCATAATATCATGAATCCCCATGTTTATCAGTTGTCAAATGAACGATGTGGTCCTAACCACAGGTTCTTCATCAACCGGCTAAGATTGATCATTGGGCTCTGTATATGCTGTGTGAGCAATTGGCCTCGAAGTACCTGCATGCTCTGGGTTTTTAGGTTTGGATGCAGTTCCCATCTTGGAAGCTGAAGACAACTCCATACATAGGTTTCGACCAGAGCGTATGTACATGCACCACTGATAATCCAGACAAGGAGAATCAAAATCAAAGGTTTGTCTACATGTGTGTGATCCACCGGGCGTGCCAATTTTGTTGTCGTCAAACACTTTATTCCTACCCACGGGGTCAGCCAGAGGTTTGAACTTATGATTCCTTTATTTCTTCAAGCAGTTGCGTCGAGGAAGGAACTCTTTTCCTCGAGTATGGGTTCCCTAACTCCTCCAGAGAGTATTAGAACAGGTGAGAAGGACGCGTGGTTTGGATACCGTTGTGCAAAATGATGTGCAAGTATACACAGTCAACAAGTAGTAAAATGATATGTAAAGTTTGTTCCCATGAGGATTGAAGGTTCACAAACGTTTAATTTGGATAACAAATTAGTGAGGAAAAGTAAAGTAAGCACACAAGTTTTTTAGACCATCAGTCACAAGTAAACTTAAAGAGGTAGGGAAATCAGAGATGAGAGAAAGTTGGGATGCATTTACTATGTAAATCTATTAAAGTGCATTAATGTTGTGTCTGATGCTACAACATTAGGTATTGTCGCATCAGTTTGTATTCATTCAAATACTCTTCACTAGGATTTCGCTACAACAGATTATATCTAAGCCCTAAATAGGTTCACCCTAGGCTACTGTGTACCACAGTGTTCACCTTTGGGAATTTGCCCTCCTATGTCTTGGTTTTAAGCAATGAGTATTAAAGTGTTCATTATTACTCATGATCCATATTATCTTTTGAGATCTATTCATAAACCTTTTTCAGAATTCATAAATGCTAGTTCAAATTAGGTGGCCACTCCTAATTTAAGATGGAAATATTAACTCACAAAAGATAAAATGCTTAAACATCGAACACACTTCATTTAATGCACCAAAACTTCATTACATAGACATTAGCATCCCAACTAAGAGGATTAGCTCATGATGAGAGAAAAATACAAGAAATACAACTTAAAATAAATGCTAAAGTCGTAACTAAAAGATACAAGATAGAAATTATACTAAGATGAGGAAACCGAAAGTAAACTCCAAGAACAGAAACATGGAGATACGAAACAGTTCCTAAAGCTAGCAATTCTTCAAGTGTATTAGCTCATGTAGTTGCTGCAGCAATACTCTCATCAATGATGTTTCCACTTTGGTGATTTAAGGACGCTTAAGTAAAAAAATGGAGGAAAGCTATTTCTAAACATTCTTCTTTAGACCAAGCATAGTCAATGAAGAGGGAAGGTTGCCTTTAATAGTCCTTGGGTACATGATCCAAGAAAAACCCTAATATGGAGGCGCCCCTTGTCCACTGATGTGCCCAAAGGTGCATTGTGCCTAGCAAAAAGGTGGAACATTCTCATCTGTAGGCGCTGGCGTCCCATATTCAGCACTTGTCCATGCTTGACAGCTAGCATGCACTAAAATCAGCGCCTCCAGCTTTCTCTCTCATCTATCGCAGGAATGCTGTGTTGTGGCACCTATTGCTGCAGCAATGAAATACACATATAAAAGCACAAATGGGGCATCAAGGTGCCAAATACCACTACGTCAAGAATACAACCTAACTCTTCTAAAAATATTATTTACAACATAAAATACTTAATGAAACGAGAACTTCAATGATTTATACTTTAGAATGCATGACTAACTCCTATAAATAAGAGGTATCACACCCCTAAACTTAAACCATTGCTTGTCCTCAAGCAATGACACTTGACAAAGACAAATAACAAGACAACATTCAATCATAACAATTGATTCACATCTTTTCCAAAGATAATCAAGTTGAGCTACAACTTTCAGATATTTGACTCAATCATAAGCCTTAAGTTTATCAAGATTCCTAAATTTACCTCTACTAAAAGTGTGTGTGTGTGGGTGTCAACTGGGTCTAGTTCATTCCATAGCAAGCTTGAAAACTTTACCTAGCTAGAGAAAGAGTGGTTTCCTTTTGGTTATGCCCAAAAAATTCAAAAAAAATGGTAGACAATTTCCACAAAAGGATAGGGGGATAAGCATGACATAGGGCTTTGGTGTAAGCATTTTAAAACTTTAGGCCATTGCACTTATTACAACAATATTGTCTCAATGCTGCAGCATGTGTTGTTGTAGCACTGGTAACTTAACAACTACTTTAATACAATACTTTAATTCTATTATGCTGCAATGTATTATTGATTTGAAATTTTCTCTTTTTTTATATATAGAGAATGGGCAATTTGCAGCATTTTTGACTTATTACCACTTTCTGGTACCTTATAAAGGGTACCTTACATTCAAATAACTAACACAATGTACACTTGACCTTAATTGTTCTTCTTACTTGGCCTTAGTATATCTTAAGCACCCCCAAACTTAGTTTCATATGCTATCCTAAGATTCTAGTAGAAGTTTGGCAAAACCTTGTTCTACCAACATCTAACTTAGCATCAGATTATCTTTAACTTACTAAGTTCCTACCTAAACCTAGAGTAAAAGTGTGAGAGCAAGAGCAATTTAGTTCATTTATTCAAACAAGGCAATCTTCTCTCATTCTCACCATTATCATCATTAAGCTTACCCCAACATGACATAATTTTTCTTTTATCATTATTCAATTGATGTGACTAAACCCGCCTTAACACATGAACTAGATCCCCCCCCCCCCCCCCCCAACCACTTAGGACTCAGCAGTGTCCTCACTCATACAATACTATTGAGGAAGGCCTAATTAACAAAGACAAATAGACACAAACAGAATAATTCAACTACTTCGCTTCTACTTCCACAATCTCACTTGCACGGGTTAGTGTGGTCAAACTGCTTCGCTCCTATTTCCACAGCGTTCCAATCTTCGCTGACCTTAACTACTTCAACATTGTATCCACGTGAATTGAACGCTTGGCCTCCAAGCAAGCCTACTTTTCCTCACCAAAAAATTCCTCGCCACGTTGCTTCCTCGGCCTTCATCCGTTGGTGCCCTAGTCGAGCTGCCCTGTAACCGAGGCACTCTCCAAACAAGTTCCATTTCAACTCAGCCTATTTTATCACTCCTTCGAGGAATCAGCTTTCCTGATACCTCTCTTATGTATTCACACCAAGCTTCCCCCTAGTCATTCTCTTGGCAAATATCCTTTATCTCTACTCCAATGCTTTTATAACTTGCATCGGCTTAAGCCTAGCCTCGGACTCCTCATTTTCCCTCGGCCAACAACTTAATTTATTTTTTGGTGTTGACAGAATCGATAAGATTTAACTTTGGTGATGATCACAACATTTCTCCCTAATATCATTATCTCTTGTATGAGCTTTGAGCGTGCAAGCCTTTGTGAGTTTTTCTTTTTGTTTCATTTTTTTAATCTTTTTTGTAAGCAAATGAAAGCAAGCATTTTTGAACGGAATAGACTTTTAGGATTGTAACGTGGCTGATGGGTTAATTGTTTATGAAAGTAAGGATAGGCTCAACGAATTGTTTGAGGGTTGGTTGAGACCAGGGCCGGCCATTGGGCTGTACAGCCTGTGCTACCGCACAGGACCTCAGGCCAACCCAAATTTTTTTGGGCCCCAAAAAAGTATAAATACGATATATATATTGTCCACCTTCTTGTCCGCTTTTCGGATATATATATATATATATATAACAGTAGCCTTTTACCGGCTTAAATAGTAAGCCTTTACTTTCTCTATATAAGGCACATCTGCCTCAGTTGTAACACAAGCTAAAAAAGAAATAAAATTTCCTTTTCTTAAATAGACTCTCCCTTTATTATTCAAAGTCTTCCGTTGAAGTTGCGCACTCTCTTCCTCCCTTTCCTTCAAAGGTAATATTTTAATGTCAATTATTAGCTAAATAGCTAGTTGTGGTGAGTCGCTACATGGAAGAATTAACTATAACTCAAAATTATATTCCTTTTGTTAAATGGTTTGTGAATTACTTTAATAATAAGATTAAAAGTGAAATTTTGGTTCTTCAATCAAAAACGTGGGAGACCACTAAAGGAGAAAAAATCAGTTCCCTTTTTCCTCCTAAACAAACTATCATTTTAGGCCAAAATGCTGAAGCTAATGCTTTTCTCACTTTGCAAAAGATAGAAAGTAACCATGTTACTATCAGGGAATTGAATTCTATAGTTAGATCCCAGAATTATACAAATGCTTTTCTTATTTGTTTAGGAGAACAATTTGTTTCTCTTGAAAAGGATTTATTATCTCTAAAGGACATGGTTGAAAAACAAATTTCTCAACAAAAATTAATTTTGGAACAGATAGGTGAGCCAAAAGCCCCTATAATTACTGAAACTCCTATGATTCAACCTCCTTTATCAGTAGAAGGATTTAAAATGAAGGATAAGAAACAAAAAACTATTAATAATAGGTTTCATAAAAAGAATAAAGACAAGACAGGTGAATTTTATAAATCTCCTCAAAAGAAGAGATATAAAAGAAATTATTATAAAAACAGGCCCAAGGATAAGCCCTTCCAAAGCAAAGGCAAAAGAAAAGCCAAAAAATTAGACATTACTTGCCATAAATGCGGCAAGGTGGGACATTATGCCAATCAATGTTGGACCAAAAAAGCCCTGAATGACATTGCGGACGACCAATTAAGGACCCAATTGGAAAAAAGTCTTATTAATTAGTTCTGAATCAGAACTAGAATCTTCAAATGGAGATATAGAAATTATCAATGATAACTCTTCGGAGTCTTCTTCTACTGACAATAATGATTGTCAATGCAATGAATTGAATTATTGGAAATCCATTGTTGATATGAATGGATTAAATGTTCTTACAGCAGAACAAGATGAAGCCTTAAAGGCTTTAGAAACTATTTCAGACAATGATCTGAAAAGAAAAATGATCAATTTCCTAATAAAGGAAAATGCGAAAAAAGAATATCCTCTAATTATAGAGGCACCTTATCAAATAAGTGAGGTATTATCAAGGTTTAGACAATCCAACATTAAAGAAACACCTGTTTCTACTATGGATTTGAAAAGAGAAATAAATCTCTTAAAATCTGAAATATCTCAGATTAAAACAGATAATAATATCTTATCCCAGAGAATCTCTTTATTAGAAATTCCGAAACAAATCGAAGGAATCCCTCCCAACGTAGATGAAATCACTTCCACTAGCAATAACTATTTATCTCTTTTAGATAGAGTAACTTCACAAAAATGGTTTGTCAAAATAACTCTAGTTATTAGCAGAAATTTTATTTTGGAAAATGAAATAGCTCTAATAGATAGTGGAGCTGATCTTAATTGCATACAAGAGGGAATTATCCCTACTAAGTATTTTTCGAAAACCACACAAGCCCTAACTCAGGCTGGTGGAGATAAATTACAAGTTAACTATAAACTATCAAACGCATATATTTGCAATCAAGGTATATGTTTACCGACATCGTTTATCTTTAGTCAAAAATTTGACACATAGGATTATTCTAGGAACTCCCTTTTTGCATAAAATCATGCCTATGACAAATATTGATCAAAATGGTATTACCACCATTATTAACAATAAGAAAATTATTTTTAAATTTATTACCGATCCTCAAACTAGGATGTTAAATGAGGTTAAAGATATTCTCCTCAATAAAGAAAAACAATTATGTTTTCTTAAAAGTGAAATAAATATTTTCAATATTAGTGATCATCTTAATAAAGATGAGACCAAAAGACAAATTAAAATTATTGAACAGCAGTTCAAGACTGATGTGTGTAATGATCTACCTAATGCTTTTTGGAATAGAAAGCAGCACATCGTTTTTCTACCCTACGTGGATGACTTCAAAGAAAGTCAAATTCCTACTAAGGCTAGACCAGCCCAAATGAATCAAGAATATCTTGATCTTTGTATAAAAGAGATCAACACTCTTTTAGAAAAAGGTTTGATTAGAAAATCCAAATCACCCTGGAGTTGCACAGCCTTTTATGTTAATAAGAATGATGAGCAGGAATGAGGTGTTCCCAGATTAGTTATTAACTATAAACCTCTTAATAAGGTTTCAAAATGGATAAGATACCCGATTCCTAATAAAAAAAGATTTATTAGATAGACTTAACGATGCTTTAATCTTTTCAAAATTTGATATGAAATCAGGATATTGGCAAATACAGATCAATGAATCTGATAAATACAAAACAGCTTTTACAGTCTCTTTTGGACACTTTGAATGGAATGTCCTTCCTTTTGGACTTAAAAATGCTCCTTCTGAATTCCAGAATATCATGAATGATATTTTTAATCCTTATTCCGATTTCATGATTGTTTATATTGATGATGTGTTAGTCTTCTCAAAATCCATAGACCAACACATGAAACATTTGAAAATTTTCCAAAATTTTGTTAGACATAATGGTCTAGTTTTATCTGCCCCTAAAATGAAATTATTCCAAACAAAAACAAGGTTTTGGGGCCATGAAATAGATCAAGGAACAATTGTTCCTATCAGCAGAAGCATAGAATTTGCTTCAATATTTCCCAATATTATTACTGATAAGAAGCAGCTTCAAAGATTTTTAGGAAGCCTAAATTATATTTCTGATTATTATGAAAATCTATCTCAGGATACAGCTATCCTCTATAGTAGACTTAGAAAAAATCCAGGACCTTGGACAGAAGAACATTCCCTAGCTGTCCAAAGAATTAAAAATAAGGTCAAATGTCTACCTTGTTTGAATTTAGCAAATCCAAAGTTTTTCAAAATAGTTGAAACAGATGCCTCAAATATAGGATATGGAGGTATCTTAAAACAGGTTATCCCAGATAACAATAAAGAGATATTAGTAAGATTCTAGTCTAGAAAATGGAATCCAACACAGTCGAAGTATTCGACTATTAAAAAAGAAATGCTTTCCATTATTAAATGCATTTCTAAATTTCAGGATGATTTATTAAACCAAAAGTTTCTACTAAGAATTGATTGCAGTTCAGCTAAATCAATTATTGAAAAAGATGTTAAAAATCTTGTAGCAAAACAAATTTTTGCAAATTGGCAAGCCCAATTATCAGTTTTTGAATTTGATATTCAATATATTAAAGGAGAAAATAATTCTCTTGCTGACTATTTAACCCGTGAATTCCTGCAGGGTGAATGACTACCCCCAATAGGGGATGAGGCCGTGGCTATAGCCGTGGCCGTGGCCGTGGGAGCAACAATATGTTGCCCTATCAAGAGACAAATATTCCTCTAACAGGGGATTGGACTACAGTCCATAGGACGAGAAATTTGCAGCAATTGCCTGCGCCCCCAAGGAAAGAAGATATTCCTTCTTCCTCATCAAATAAAATGCCATCTTACAAAGAGGCAGCGGTTAATGAACCCCATGAGGTAACAGAGTATTTTGAAAACCCTGTTACAGAAGACATTATGTATGTCAAAGAAGAAGACATAAATTTGGCCCCTAATGATGGGTGGTCAATCAAAACAAGATACCTCGAATCAAGAGGATATCCTGGACTCTATGGTAAGTCTAGACCCCATTTGGAAATATTATTATTAGCCACTGAATCAGTGACAATTACCCATCACCACCAAAACAATAATCCAGAAAGTTTTATAAAGTTCAGCAAGTGCCATATCAATAAGATATTGTCACCCAGAGAATGGGGATTAAATCCTAATGGAGAGAAGGCAATAAAAATTGCCGAAGGAAAATATGTATATTTTAACTATTGGGATTATATCCAAGCTTTTCCATTAGCTTTCTATTATCAAAATCCAAAGAACAAGCATTCTTGGTTCTTTAGTATCAATCCAGAAGTTATTGATAGACCTATACCAAATTGGTTTTATAATTGGTGGGTAAAATTTGGCCCTTCTCTGGAAATTTTACCAGAGGGATTACTAGACTTATATGATAATTGGTGCAATCATAGCCCCTTAATTTTGAAGAATGCTTCTAAAATGATCACAGGACAAGGTCCGTGTTTATATTTTATTAAATTCCTGGTCCCATGGATATGGAGATGGACTATTACCATAGCTCAGGATAATCACAATATCCCTATTCTTAGAAGAAATTTCTTCTACAAATGGTGGAGTAGGATGGCTACTGAAGACCTTCAATACATGGAGGCCAAGATCGAAACAGCAATAGCTGATGACCAATGTAAAACAAAAGAACAAAGTTCTCAAGAGCTTTCAATAGCCAATCTAAAAAATTATTTCCAAAAAATTCACCCAAATGAGACTGAAGAACAAATTATGGTCAGAACTCTTGACCATATGAAAAATCAATTCTTTAAAACTTTCCAAGTTAAAAAGGAAGATGTTTCTATGAAGACTAGCTCATCACAAGGTTCAATGGATTCAAATGCATTTGATTGCTTGGCCGGAGAATCCCAAGACGAAGAAAACCCAACTCCCGAAGATTTTTGGGATGCAATGATTCAGTCAATGACTCAGCAAACCAGAAAAGGAAAAGGACAACAATGAAGATGTAAGCCATGACATCATCAAAACAATAATTTTGAAAAATCGTGATAAAGAATCCCGTGGAGACAATTAAATCAAAAGCAATATTATGCTTTTACTATTTGCTTTTTAATTTTTGTCGTTTGTATTCATTATTAATGTGCCTATGGGGCCCACAAAAGCATACCTGGCATTGATAATGGTTTTTGTCGTTTTGTTTACCGGCTACCGAATGTAACAGTAGCCTTTTACCGGCTTAAATAGTAAGCCTTTACTTTCTCTATATAAGGCACATCTGCCTCAGTTGTAACGCAAGCTAGAAAAGAAATAAAAATTTCCTTCTCTTAAATATACTCTCCCTTTTTATTCAAGTCTTCCGTTGGAGTTGCGCACTCTCTTCCTCCCTTTCCTTCAAAGGTAATATATTAATGTCAATTATTAGCTAAATAGCTAGTTGTGGTGAGTCGCTTTTTGAAAACACAAAAAGATGTTGCTAACATATTAAGTTCATACGAAGAACCAGTTTACATGGCTCTGATACCATGCAGCGACTCACCACAACTAGCTATTTAGCTAATAATTGACATTAAAATATTACCTTTGAAGGAAAGGGAGGAAGAGAGTGCGCAACAGCCATGTAAACTGGTTCTTCGTATGAACTTAATATGTTAGCAACATCTTTTTGTGTTTTCAAAACTAAAAATGTTTTTAGTGTTTTCTTAGAAAATCTCATCTTTTTCCCAGAGGAAGGGAGTTTTATGATGATATGAATTTTCAAAAAAGAAAATTTTTGCTAAAAACATTTGACATCTTTGATTTAGGAGAAATCCTTCTGTCCCCAAGAGGTTGATAGTTAAACAGTTTTACTGTTTGTAAAGATGACAGATAAGATGTTGAGAAAATAATAAGTTCATAAGTTCAACTAGTTTATTAGGGTCTGGTTCTGTTATCCGACTAACCACAACTACCTTAACTTTTTATCATTGAAATAGATGATTATAATCATCAAGAGAATTCAATAAAAAATGAAGAATAAGTTGAATATCCAAAGAATTTGGATCAATTAAATAAATGGACAATTCCATCTGTTCCTTCAAAACAGATATACAAATTTGGTATGTTTGATATTATATCTCGCTATGCTGTTAAAACCATAGAACAAACAATACAAGTTTCTGATAATACTCAGACCATAAAATTATTAAGTAAAAAAGATTTACTTCCCTTTAAGGACTATAATTTTATCCATATTGGACTTGTTCAAATTGCTTTTAAACCTTTAACTTTATTGGGTTTAAACTCTAGTATTATGGCATATGTTAGAGATGGTAGAAGCAAAGACTTCAAATCATCCTTAGCTGCTTTAATTGAAACCAGCTTATGTCATGGTCCTGTTTATTTTGATGTTTCTCCCAATTTGAGTTTATCTTTATCTGGTAAGAATTTACTTGATGCTATACAGCTCACCATACATACTAATGGTTATAATTTTAAACCAGGCAGTGAGGTTATAGCAATATGCTATAGAGACTATTATAAAGTGTTAAATACGCTTAATCCAAAGGTTAAGCAAATATCTTTCCCAGGAACTACTACTCTTGTTCAAACTAATTTACTGACTTCAAATATAGTCACAAATAGGCTAATAAAATAGAATGAAATAAATTTTCCAGAAACATGGTCCGTACCCCAAGCTGTAGAACCTGAACCTATCCTAAATATGGATATAGATCAAATAATTCAGACTAATGAAGGGGACATAGAAATAAAATTTAACCCCAAGAGAACTATTAGAATTCCTAGGAGTCTTTCGGAAAGACATTCAGTTAGCGAGTTTTATACAACTCCCACTGAATTAAATAAAGCCTCTAGTTCTCACCCAATAGAAGAAATAGAGACAGTAGAAAATATAAAAATTAGTGAAAATAAAATTCCCCATGGATTTACCAGAAAAATCAATCCCAGAGTAGGGAATCACCTACTCAATCAGAGATGAGTTTTCATTTATGATGACAGAACTCATAGACTTCTCCCCAGGGAGCAAGATGAGAGAACTCATTAATAATGAGTTCCAACATGATAGAAATGCCCAATTTAGGCAGTGGTATTTTAGAAAGTTCTCACCCCCTGAACTTAATAGGTTCAAAGATGATTATTATGAAGAATTAACTATAACTCAGAATTATATTCCTTTTGTTAAATGATTTGTGAATTACTTTAATAATAAGATTAAAAGTGAAATTTTGGTTCTTCAATCAAAAACGTGGGAGACCACTAAAGGAGAAAAAATCAGTTCCCTATTTCCTCCTAAACAAACTATCATTTTAGGCCAAAATGCTGAAGCTAATGCTTTTCTCACTTTGCAAAAGATAGAAAGTAACCATGTTACTATCAGGGAATTGAATTCTATAGTTAGATCCCAGAATTATACAAATGCTTTTCTTATTTGTTTAGGAGAACAATTTGTTTCTCTTGAAAAGGATTTATTATCTCTAAAGGACATGGTTGAAAAACAAATTTCTCAACAAAAATTAATTTTGGAACAGATAGGTGAGCCAAAAGCCCCTATAATTACTGAAACTCCTATGATTCAACCTCCTTTATCAGTAGAAGGATTTAAAATGGAGGATAATAATACTGAATTTACTCGTATTTTAGAGCAAAAATTAAAGGATTTAAAATTGAATGTTTTATCTCAAAAGGATAATTTAGCTACTTCTGAAAATAGTTCAGAAGAAAGTGAAAGTATCAATAATATTGATGATTTGACTAGAATGTTTAGTAATCAAAATATTAATAAAAATGATACTGTTAATCCCATATATACTTCTAAGTCCATAGAGAAGTATTATTATAAAAGACCTTCTCCTCAAGACCTTCTTTTTGAAGAGAATGAACCGTATCAGAATTCCTATTCTAGCAAGGCCATTTATGAATGGAATATTGATGGTCTAAATGATAAACAAATAATAGATTCTATACATAGAATGATTATGTATTCCACTGTTTGTAAACAGCATGGGAACTTTGATAGTTCCATAGCATCTTTTATAGTTACTTGTTTCGTTGGCCAATTAAGAGGCTGGTGGGATCATTATCTCACAGATACTCAGAAAAAAGAAATTCTTTCTCATAAGAAAGAAATTAAAATTGAAGAAAACACCAGCAACATTACTTCCACCACTGGTGAAGAAGATGCTGTATATACCCTATGTCTTTCCATCTTACAGCATTTTGTAGGAACCAATATTCCTATAGGAGAAAAATTACAAACTCTCCTTCAGAATTCAAGATGTCCCTCTTTAACCCATTTTAGATGGTATAAAGATACTTTCTTGTCAAGGGTTTTTCAATTAAATAACCCTGATTCTATTCACTGGAAGTCTAAATTAGTAGATGGTCTACCTTATCTTTTTGCTGAAAAAATCAGACAATCTTTAAGAATGAAAAATGATGGCATTAATATTAATTATGCTGATTTGACCTATGGCCAAATTATTAGTACATGTATCAACGAAGGATTAGCTCTATGCAATGACATAAAGCTGAAAAATCAATTAAAGAAGCAAAAGTTATCTGAAAGACACCAATTAGGTGAGTTTTGTGAACAATTTGCTTTTGATATAGATAAGCCTTCAGGATGAGGGATAAGAAACAAAAAACTATTAATAATAGGTTTTATAAAAAGAATAAAGACAAGACAAATGAATTTTATAAATCTCCTCAAAAGAAGAGATATAAAAGAAATTATTATAAAAACAGGCCCAAGGATAAGCCCTTCCAAAGCAAAGGCAAAAGAAAAGCCAAAATATTAGACATTACTTGCCATAAATGCGGCAAGGTGGGACATTATGCCAATCAATGTTGGACCAAAAAAGCCCTGAATGACATTGAGGACGACCAATTAAGGACCCAATTGGAAAAAGTCTTATTAATTAGTTCTGAATCAGAACTAGAATCTTCAAATGGAGATATAGAGGTTATCAATGATACCTCTTCGGAGTCTTCTTCTACTGACAATAATGATTGTCAATGCAATGAGTTGAATTATTGGAAATCCATTGTTGATATGAATGGATTAAATGCTCTTACAGCAGAACAAGATGAAGCCTTAAAGGCTTTAGAAACTATTTCAGATAATGATCTGAAAAGAAAAATGATCAATTTCCTAATAAAGGAAAATGCGAAAAAAGAATCTCCTCTAATTATAGAGGCACCTTATCAAATAAGTGAGGTATTGTCAAGATTTAGACAATCCAACATCAAAGAGACACCTGTTTCTACTATAGATTTAAAAAGTAAAATAAATCTCTTAAAATCTGAAATATCTCAGATTAAAAAAGATAATAGTATCTTATCCCAAAGAATCTCTTTGATGGAAATTCCAAAACAAATCGAAGGAATCCCTTCCGACGTAGAAGAAATCACTTCCACTAGCAATAACTATTTATCTCTTTTAGATAGAGTAACTTCACAAAAATGGTTTGTCAAAATAACTCTAGTTATTAGCAGAAATTTTATTTTGGAAAATGAAATAGCTCTAATAGATAGTGGAGCTGATCTTAATTGCATACAAGAGGGAATTATCCCTACTAAGTATTTTTCGAAAACCACACAAGCCCAAACTCAGGCTGGTGGAGATAAATTACAAGTTAATTATAAACTATCAAACGCATATATTTGCAATCAAAGTATATGTTTACCAACGTCTTTTATTTTAGTCAAAAATTTGACACATAGGATTATTCTAGGAACTCCCTTTTTGCATAAAATCATGCCTATGACAAATATTGATCAAAATGGTATTACCACCATTATTAATAATAAGAAAATTATTTTTAAATTTATTACCGATCCTCAAACTAGGATGTTAAATGAGGTTAAAGATATTCCCCTCAATAAAGAAAAACAATTATGTTTTCTTAAAAGTGAAATAAATATTTTCAATATTAGTGATCATCTTAATAAAGATGAGACCAAAAGACAAATTAAAATTATTGAACAGCAGTTCAAGACTGATGTGTGTAATGATCTACCTAATGCTTTTTGGAATAGAAAGCAGCACATCGTTTTTCTACCCTACGTAGATGACTTCAAAGAAAGTCAAATTCCTACTAAGGCTAGGCCAGCCCAAATGAATCAAGAATATCTTGATCTTTGTAAAAAAGAGATCAACACTCTTTTAGAAAAAGGTTTGATTAGAAAATCCAAATCACCCTGGAGTTGCACAGCCTTTTATGTTAATAAGAATGCTGAGCAGGAACGAGGTGTTCCCAGATTAGTTATTAACTATAAACCTCTTAATAAGGTTTTAAAATGGATAAGATACCCGATTCCTAATAAAAAAGATTTATTAGATAGACTTAACGATGCTTTAATCTTTTCAAAATTTGATATGAAATCAGGATATTGGCAAATACAGATCAATGAATCTGATAAATACAAAACAGCTTTTACAGTCCCTTTTTGACACTTTGAATGGAATGTCCTTCCTTTTGGACTTAAAAATGCTCCTTCTGAATTCCAGAATATCATGAATGATATTTTTAATCCTTATTCCGATTTCATGATTGTTTATATTGATGATGTGTTAGTCTTCTCAAAATCCATAGACCAACACATGAAACATTTGAAAATTTTCAAAAATTTAGTTAGACATAATGGTCTAGTTTTATCTGCCCCTAAAATGAAATTATTCCAAACAAAAACAAGGTTTTTGGGCCATGAAATAGATCAAGGAACAATTGTTCCTATCAGCAGAAGCATAGAATTTGCTTCAATATTTCCCAATATTATTACTGATAAGAAGCAGCTTCAAAGATTTTTAGGAAGCCTAAATTATATTTCTGATTATTATGAAAATCTATCTCAGGATACAGCTATTCTTTATAGTAGACTTAGAAAAAATCCAGGACCTTGGACAGAAGAACATTCCCTAGCTGTCCAAAGAATTAAAAATAAGGTCAAATGTCTACCTTGTTTGAATTTAGCAAATCCAAAGTTTTTCAAAATAGTTGAAACAGATGCCTCAAATATAGGATATGGAGGTATCTTAAAACAGGTTATCCCAGATAACAATAAAGAGATATTAGTAAGATTCTCGTCTGGAAAATGGAATCCAACACAGTCGAAGTATTCGACTATCAAAAAAGAAATGCTCTCCATTATTAAATGCATTTCTAAATTTCAGGATGATTTATTAAATCAAAAGTTTTTACTAAGAATTGATTGCAGTTCAGCTAAATCAATTATTGAAAAAGATGTTAAAAATCTTGTAGCAAAACAAATTTTTGCAAATTGGCATGCCCAATTATCAGTTTTTGAATTTGATATTCAATATATTAAATGAGAAAATAATTCTCTTGCTGACTATTTAACCCGTGAATTCCTGCAGGCTGAATGACTACCCCCAATAGGGGAAGAGGTCGTGGCTATGGCCGTGACCGTGGAAGTAGGAGTAGCAATATGCTACCTTACCAAAAAACAAGTGTTCCTCCAATAAAGGATGGGACCACAAATTACCATAATAGGTCCACAAACATGCAGCAATTACTTGCACCAACCAAAAAAGATGGAATTCCTTCTCCCTCTTCTGACAAGATAATATCTTGCAGGGAAGTATGCCTCCTCTCAGAAGAGGAGCAAGGTGATAAAAAATTATTTTATCAAAAGGTCCAGAGTTTGAATGCACGACTCTCCAGTCTTAAAATGGAAATCGATAGCATCCAAACAGAGCTTAGGGACTTCTACCAAATTACTGGTTACATGGAAAAGACTCCTTTCGAGCTTTTCCAGAAACAGATGGAATTTATCCCATCAAGAAAGAGAAAATTTCTAAACAATTTACCAGATGTTCTCCAGGACAAAATTACTTCTTCAGCAGAAGAAACCTTATTAAAAAATCTAAAAGAGTTACAATTATGGCTCTATTGATTGTCTGAAGATTCTCATCCCAGACATTACATGAGATTGACTCAGTATCAGGAATTCACTAGTATATCTCATTATTTCCCTGGGCCCAGTACTTTCCCCTATCTAGTGGAATGCCTTCCGGACCGTCTCGACAAAGAATTAGTGGAACAGATTTTCTTTAGTGGTTTCATGAAAACCATGGTCTGTTTCTGGCCAGTATTAATTTTTGGACCAAAAATTAACGCTTGGATTAAAAAATTCTATGATATGAATACATCTCCTTTCTATTTGGAAATATTCTCCAGTCATCCCAGTAGCCAAAATGGCAATTATATCCCTGCGAAGCACCACATCTACATGACTAAAGAGTCCTATTACGATGTATACTTCACAACCATACTTAAGGAAGTTGATATTAACAACTCAGCCCTCTTCTATTCAGTAAGGTATGATCAATTCCTTAATAAAGTTCTTGATCAAGACCTATTAGCAGAAACTGCAACAATCTCGCTCTTGTGTCCTCATCAGGAAGCCGCCTGGTTAAGATATCAAATGATTGAACCATCAAGTTCTTCTCTTACTTCTGAAGAAATTACGCCAGAAGAATTTGTTCAATTGTTAGCCTGATCTTCAACCATTACCTCAGTGCTTGCATCACCAAACACTCGGAAAAAAGAATCCAAGAATTATTATGGCCACTTTTGACTTCGTGGCAAAGTAGTTTGGATTATCATCATCAGTCATCATCAATGGCAGACAAAGTCATTATCTCTCTTGGAAAAGCAGATTCCTTAGTGATAAGGTTTTGGCATTACGTCTCATGGCAGACAAACTTTACTATTTGCTTTTATTAAAGTCTTTGTCGTTTGTATTCATTATTAATGTGCCTATGGGGCCCACAAAAGCGTACCCGGCATTGATAATGGTTTTTGTTGGTTTGTTTACCGGGTACCGAATGTAACAGTAGCCTTTTACCGGCTTAAATAGTAAGTCTTTACTTTCTCTATATAAGGCACATCTGCCTCAGTTGTAACACAAGCTAAAAAAGAAATAAAATTTCCTTCTCTTAAATATATTCTCCCTTTCTTATTCAAAGTCTTCCGTTGGAGTTGCGCACTCTCTTCCTCCCTTTCCTTCAAAGGTAATATTTTAATGTCAATTATTAGCTAAATAGCTAGTTGTGGTGAGTCGCTACATGTTATATATATATATATATATATATATATATATATATATATATATATATATATAACTTCTGTGCAACTAATGGCGAAATTGTTTAGTCTTCCATTAAGGTGTCGCCACTTTTTGATATTTCGTTCCTTTTCTTGACAGTTCCTTTTTTTTGTAAACAATGTTCCTGCATATTGTGCACTTCCGTTAGTCTTCCTCTTTTTTTGTAAACAGACTTCCTTATTTTTATTATTTGGCTTGCCTCCATTTTGTTTTCTAGGTTAATTGATTTACATTATAATTAATAATAATAATAACAACAACAAAAATAATAATAATAACTGCTTGTAATAATAATAATAACAAGGTTTAAATATGTATTCTGCCCCTGCAAATATCACCATAATCCAATTATACCCCTGTAAAAATAAAAACTTTAAAATTACCCTTGCAAATATAAATCGCTTACGGTTATGCCCCTCGATCAGCTTCCCATCCAAAAAAATAATTTAAATAAGGTTTAAATATATATTCTGTCCCTGCAAATATCACCATAATCCAGTTATGCCCCTGCAAATATCAGCATAATAGAAAAATTAAAGATTTTGACAGGGACATAACTAGATTATAGTGATATTTGCAGGGACATAACTGGATTATGGTGATATTTGCAGGGGTAAAACATATATTTAAACCTTATTTAAATTATTTTTTTGGATGAGAAACTGACCGAGGGGCATAACCGTAAGCGATTTATATTTGCAAGGGTAATTTTAAAGGTTTTATTTTTACAGGGGTATAACTGGATTATGGTGATATTTGCAAGGGTAAAACATATATTTAAGCCTAATAACAACGGTGATTTAATTTTGTTTGTCAATATATTAAGCCTATTATTTTCTAACCATGCTTGTCCACGTCACTTATATATTAAAAATATTTTACCAGTAATATATAAGTTTTATTAATACCTAAGTTGCGTAAGCAAAATTACTTTAATATAATTTAATTATAAAATATTTAATTTATACCAAATGTTTGATAATTTATTTAAAAATAATTCCAGCTTTCAAGTTTCAATTTGCATTTTAATTCTTCTTGCTATATGCTATTGTTCCGCAAAAGTAAACTTTTTTCTTTTTAAATTGAAATGACTTCTCTTTTGGTACTACAGAGGAAAGGGGGACTTATATGTCTATTTGACTAATGTAGCAGACCAACTGACGGTTGTGAAATTTTCGTGCTCATCCTCGTTCGTATCACTTCCGGAAAATGAAATTATGGGGCTTTTTCTTTATACCTCCTAAGATTGAAAAGTAAGAATCTGTTTATGAGAAGCTAAGAAAAAAAAATTGAAGACTTAACTCAATCTCAAACATGGTACATTTTTTAAGATTTGAACAAGGCCTCCAAATTGTTTAGGACGGTCCTGGTTGAGAAAAAGGATTTTTTACGCGCTTCATGGTGCGATGTATGAGCTCCAACTTCACACTAGTGGCTTTTTCATTCAAGATTGTTTATTTCCAATCCCTTTTTTGTCTCGTGAATTTCACTTCTCTTTTGTGTCATTTTCTCTTTCCATTTCTTTTGAGTTGAGTAAACTAATGAAAGCCATACACCATCATTAAATGTGGAGTTGATCATTGGCTAGGATGATTGAATGAAAAATATTGTCTTTTCAAAGTGGATAGCAAGGGATATTTCATTTTTTCGAGGATATAGAAAAATGGCCAAACTTCACTTTAAATCGTGATTGCCTATGTTTTCTCAAATTTTGAACTACAAGATAAAACCTGACTTTTTTTATTTCTTTTTATACCCTAATTTTTACTAAGGTTGCTCCCACGATTTTTCAAGCTAACATGCCTTTCCTTTTTAGATTCTTTTTTTTAACTCAAAGGACTTGCACAAGTGTTTTGAATGTCGTCAAGAAATCTTAGTGATCACAACTCTACTCTAGTATGGAGCATTTAAAATGTTACTTTGTGAATTTTTATCATTGAGAAATAGTCAATTAAGGGCTCTTGTAGGGACTTGGCACTTTAAGGGTGGTTGGGGTGGAATTAGAAATGTATGAAGAATAGTGAGGTACAAAGTTGAGGATGCTAACCGACACATATCATACACGTTTAACACATAAATGCTTCATCGAGAGTTAACACAAATTAAAATGTGATAGAACACATATTTTATAAAAAACCATGCCAATTGACTAAATAGGCTGTGTGGGCCTTTTTATCACGAAAGGTTCATATATATTGTTTTGACAATCCACATTGGAGAAGTAAATTTGTTGCTTGTTAGTGCCTTTGGCGAGGCACGTCTTGGAGGCTAAGGGTTAAGCCAACAAAGGAAGGTTTAAGTGACAGAGTTCAAAATGACTTTGATGGTAAACGGGTAATTGGTGAGTGTCCTTGAATCTATTGAATGAAACAAGCAATGCTTCAACACTAAACATAGGGAACACATGTGTTTCTGTACTGATAATTAAAAAGGGCACAAGTATAATGGAAAAATGTGGTGTGTAATTTCTATTGAGTAGGAATGAAACAGTACAATAGAAGAGAGTACAGATAGGAGAAGAAGATGACAGTTAGAGGAGAGAGAGTTCACACATTACATCAATGATCAATATTCCCTCCACTCACACACACACTATTTATTCCACACAAAGTCACGGAGACGCACGTTGGGCACACGCGCTCTCTCGCTGATCCTTGCCTTTTCAGCATTTGCCTTGCCACTAAACCCCATATCATTCTGTTGCATAGTCTTGGCGCCACCCACAACTTCTTCACTCATGACAATACCATCCCCTTTAAAATTAATCTTGTCCTCAAGATTAAAAAGAGGGTAATGAGCTGCCATTTCTTCAACATCTTCCCACGTAGCTGCCTCTGGATCCTCATCTTCCCACAAGATTAGAACCTGCTGCACTTGCATATCTCCTCTCAGCACCATCCGAACCTTCAATACTGACTTAGGCTGCAGAATAGGACCCAATTCAGAAGTTGTCAAAGGAAGAGGCAAATAAGGTCCTGTATTGTTGCCTTGAAACAGTTTCAACTGTGAAATATGAAACACAGGATGTATTTTAGCTTGTTCTGGCAATTTCAATTTATAGGCAACCTTCCCCACTCTCTGTATCACTTCAAATGGTCCAAAATAGCGCATAGCCAGTTTCTGATTTTTTCTCAGCACAACTGAGTGTTGCCTATACGGTTGAAGTTTGACCAGCACCAAACTTCCAACCTCAAACTCCACATCTTTTCTCTTCCTGTCAGCATACAATTTCATCTTCTGCTGAGCTTTATGCAGATTGTTTTTCAACTGCTGCAGCATTGCTTCTCTATCAGTGATCTGTGTTATCACTTCAGCAGGTTCACTGTCAGTCAAAACTGGTCTAGTCAAGGTAGGTGGATCTCTACCATATAGTGCTTTGAAAGGTGTCATACCCAAGCTAGTGTGAAAAGCCGAATTATACCAGTACTCAGCCCAAGCCAATGCTTTAAACCATCCCTTAGGATTCTCAAAGGTAAAACACCTGAGATACATTTCAAGGCATTTATTGAGCACTTCTGATTGCCCATCAGATTGAGGGTGATATGCAGATGACATAGCCAACGTCGTGCCCTGCAATTTAAACAGATGCTGCCAAAAAGCACTAGTGAACACCCTGTCTCTATCAGATACAATGGACTTAGGCATGCCATGTAATTTCACAATATAATTCATGAAAGCTTCAGCAACTGATTTACTAGTATAGTCATTCTTCATAGCAATGAAGTGGGCATATTTGGACAATCTGTCCACTACCACCATAATGACATTGAAACCTTGGGAATTAGGTAAACCTGTAATGAAATCCATTGCAATATCCTCCCAAACTTGTGATGGAATTGGCAGTGGATTAAGCAATCCTGCTGGTAAGGTATTGGCAGTCTTTGCTTGTTGACAAATTAAGCAATTCTTAATAAAATTCTTGACATCTTCTCTGAGTTTGTGCCAGAAAAACTGAGCACTAATTCTCGCAATGGATCTTGTGACCCCAGAATGCCCTCCTATTGGAGAATTGTGATACTCTACCAACACTTTCTGAATCAAAGCTTCATTTTGAGGTAGTACAAGCCTATCTTTCCAATACAGTAAACCATCCCTTACTGCATAATCTGCTGTGCTGTTATTCTCCTCAGTACATTGTTGCATTATAGCCTTCAATTTACTATCATTACTCAGTGCAACTCTCAATTCTTGCAAGAAATGAGACTGTGGTTCTGACCAGGCCATGAAGCACACCCTGCTCAAAGCATCAGCAGCCAAGTTCTCTTTTCCAGGCTTATATTCAATTTTGAAATCATACCCCATAAATTTATGGAGCCATGCTTGTTGTTCAGGGGTTTGAAGTGACTGATCCAACAAACTTCTCAGACTTTTTTGATCAGTTTTGATGATAAACTGATGGCCTAACAGGTAATGCCTGAATTTTGCTAGTGCCTCAGTGATGGCAAACAATTCCCTAGCATAAGCCGATTGTTTTTGCATTCGAGGAACCATTTTCTTAGAGAAATACGCAATAGGATGACCTTGTTGACTCAAAACAGCACCCACACCTGTTCCAGAAGCATCAGTCTCCAAGGTAAATGGTTGTGAAAAATCTGGCAGTGCTAACACAGGAGCTGTTGAAATTGCTGTCTTGAGTTGCTGAAATGCTCTGTCAGTTACCTCAGACCAATTAAAAGCATCTCTCTTGAGTAAATCAGTCAAAGGACTAGCTATGGAAGCATAATTCTTAATAAAACGCCTGTAGTAACCGGTTAAGCCCAAGAATCCCCTTACTTGCTTCACATTAGTGGGTGTTGGCCATTCTTTGACAACTTGCACTTTGCTCTCATCCATGGCTACTCCTGTGCCCGAAACTCTGTGACCCAAATAATCTACCTCCAATAAGCCAAATGAGCATTTTGAGAGCCTAGCATATAATTGATGCTTCTGTAGTGTCTGTAAGACCAGCTCCAATTGAATTAAATGTGCCTTCCACGAAGGACTATAAACCAATATATCGTCAAAAAAAACTAAGACAAATTTCCTTAGCTCTTTTTGAAATATTTGATTCATCAAACTTTGGAATGTAGCAGGGGCATTAGTGAGCCCAAATGGCATCACCAACCACTCATAATGACCATGATGTGTCCTAAATGCAGATTTGTGCCTATCCTCAGGTTGCAGTAATATCTGGTGGTATCCAGCTCTCAAATCAAGCTTGGAAAAATACTGTGCACCATGCAATTCATCCAGTAACTCATCTACTGTAGGCATAGGGAAAGAATCTTTAATTGTGATTGCATTTAGGGCCCTGTAATCTGTGCAAAACCTCCAATTTCCATCCTTCTTTTTCACCAAGACAATAGGAGAAGAGAAGGGGCTGTTGCTTGCTTGAATGATCCCTTGATCCAGCATATCCTGTACCATGACCTCAATCTGCTCTTTCTGGCTGTGTGGATATCTGTAAGGCTTAGTCTTGATTGGTTTTGCACCTGGTTGTAGTAAAATAGCATGATTCTTGTCTCTATCAGGTGGTAGGCCAACTGGAGTATCAAAAACTCTCCTGTAGGTGTGCAACAGTGTTACTAATTCCGGCTCCATATCAGTAGGTAATTCTAACAGATGATCCTCTGCAGTTACAGGATTAATCTGTTGAATTGCAAACATTTCAGAGATGGCATCAGTGTTGTACATTCTCTTTAACTGATGCAATTGTGCCTGGGTGGATTGTAAACATTTATCTCCTTGCAGAGTGATAAAAGTATTCTGGTGTACAAATTTTATGCTAGAGGCAGCATAGTCAGCAACATGAGGGCCCAAGGTAGCTAGCCAAGTTGATCCTAATATCAAATCAGCTCCAACAACTGGTAGTAAATACACAGGCAACTTCAATAATTGACCCTGCACTTGAACAGCTAGTTCAGGAATCCACCCTTCCGTTTCCATGTGTTGTCCATTACCAATGAGTACCCTAAACTTAGGCAGTGGCTCAATTGGCAATTTCAGAAATTGAGCAATTCGTGGCTGAAGGAAACTTTCAGAACTCCCACCATCAAGTAATATCTGCACAGGAATATGGCCAATCATTCCACTAAAACGAATTGTCCCTGTACCCGTGCCACCTTTCATGGCATTCAATGACAAATGATGTTCACCAGCAGTAGCATTCTCATGGTTTGGGTCTAGGAGAGGGTCCGGTGGGTCAGTGTTTGGGGTTGTGGTGTCTTCTTCCTCATCAAACTGTAACATCAACACTTGATGTCTATTAGCACACCTATGTGTATAAGAGAATTTATCATCACAGAAATAACATAAACCCTTATCTCTCCTTAATTGTATTTCAGCGGGTGACATACTCTTCAACAACTGAGTTTTAAAATTGTTGTTAATTGGTTTGGTTGTAGGTGTAGGCAAAAGTGGTGTGGTATTTGTTTTAGTGTTTTGGTTACTGTTTTCTGTTTTAGGTGTATTGCTTGTGTATTTAGGTTGGTTTGTAGTAAGGTTAGTGTTTAATTGGCTAGGGTTCTGTTTAGGTGTATAGTTGTATGGCTTTTGTTTGTGTGTATGCTGGTATTTTTCCTCAAACAGTTTAGCTAATGCTACTGCCTTCACCATAGAAAGTGGAGATAATGACTTCACATCCCTACGGATATCCGCATTCAAACCTCCAATAAAACAATCCAATAATGCCTCAGTGGTCACCCCCTCAGAACGATTAGCAAGAGCAGTAAATTCAACATAATATTCCGCAACTGTACCCACTTGAGTAAGCTTAAACAACTTAGATCTAGGGCAATCAAAAGGAGAAGGTCCAAATTCTGTTTCCAGAGCTACTGTAAACTCATTCCATGAGTGGAATGCGTTCATCTTCTGCATCATTTGGAACCAAGGGACAATTTCCTGGTCTAAATGTACAGAAGCTATGGTGATACGCTCAACATCAGGTGTTCCATAGTAATCGAAAAACTGTTCAGCCTTAAAAATCCATCCAGAAACATTGTTCCCATCAAAGCGAGGAAAGTCTAATTTGATGGATCTTACCTGAAATGCTGGTTTCGAGTGAAGCTGCTGTTGAGGCGGAGGCGTTTTCAACTTCAATGACGAGCCACTCGTCATCATCGAGCTCACCGGCACTTCCTTGCGCATATCTTCAATCAATGCCATGATCTTCGCGAAATTAGTCTCAGAATTGACCACAGCGAGCTCCATCCGCTCGAATTTCTGCTGATTCTCAATCTCCGTGTGCTTCATTGATGTTTGCAGCTCGGCATGGTTTTTCTCCACCGTTTCTGCCAGTTTTCGCAAATCGTTTGTGAGTTCCTTGAAACGAGTAGCTTCTGCCATGGCAGGAGGTTGATGAAAGCACCAATGTACTGATAATTAAAAAGGGCACAAGTATAATGGAAAAATGTGGTGTGTAATTTCTATTGAGTAGGAATGAAACAGTACAATAGAAGAGAGTACAGATAGGAGAAGAAGATGACAGTTAGAGGAGAGAGAGTTCACACATTACATCAATGATCAATATTCCCTCCACTCACACACACACTATTTATTCCACACAAAGTCACGGAGACGCACGTTGGGCACACGCGCTCTCTCGTTGATCCTTGCCTTCTCAGCATTTGCCTTGCCACTAAACCCCATATCATTCTGTTGCATAGTCTTGGCGCCACCCACAACTTCTTCACTCATGACAGTTTCAATTTGGTCCCGTATGTTTTCTTATAGTTTCAGTTTGGTCCCATGAGTTGAAAAACAACAAGAACACCAAGAACACAATGATTTTTTGTAACAAGTTCATCTCGTGTTATACTTAACCAATATACAAAATATTGGTGTACATTTTGCTCTAAATTTCATCAAGAATCTGATTATGCAATTGTTAGGACCAAAAAAGTACTTATAGGAAAAAGTGACTCTGGAAAACCAAAGCTGAAAATGAAGATTTAAAACCAATAAATCAACAATAGTAAAATGTTCACAACAGAACCCAATCAAAAGAAATTTGTGCCTAACTTGAACGAAATTTCACAACGATCACGAATTCACCATAAATTTGCACAAAAAAGTAGCACAGCTTATCTGAACAAGAATTTTTGACCGAAAAATGGGTTTGGATTTTGTGAGAGACTAAAATGCCAAAATCTCAACCAAATTGCACCAAACCAATTGTAAAATGCTCGAAATTACTGCAGGAAGTGAATGCAACCAAGAGATTTCAGTGAAATTGTTGCAAAATCAAACATGAAGTTGAAATTAAAAATGCAAAATAAAATAGTTTTATGTTTTTGATTTAAATAATAAAAAATGCCACATTATTTAATGAAATACACATCAGCCATGACTCTTAAGGCGTCACATCAGTAGTTAACTGCCAGCGCGGAGTCGGTTAAAAACAATGGACGTAAAACACTAACTATTATGTCATTTTATATTTATCAGTTAGTTTAATTACTAGTTTTACAAAGTAAATTATTTTCTATTAGCTAGTTTATCCGCTACTTTTTACCAAATAGAGCATAATTAGTATTCTTAATAATGTCATAAATGGTTGATTGTCTAGAGGGTTTTCCTTTTTAAACCCCCACTCCTTTAAGTTATACCCCCACAAATTATGACAAACCGAAAATACCCCTATAAACTTTTGTCTCTCGGATTTATCTAATAAAAGATAAATCCGTTTTTGGTTTTTCCTTCCAAAACGGATTTATCTTTTAATTAGATAAATATGTTTTGGGAAAAAAAAACCAAAAAACGGATTTATTTTACGTTATATAAATTTGTTTTTCAAAAATAACAAAACATATTTACCTTAGGTGGGGGTTAAATCAGTTTTTGTTATATTTAAAAACGGATTTACCTACTTATTAGATAAATACGCTTTGAATATTTTCAAAACGGATTTATCTAATAAATAGATTAATCCATTTTTTAAAATAATTGATAAATAAAAGTGCTAAATTAGTTAAAAATTAATATTAATTTTTTAAAAAAATAAATAAAATAGATATGTATATCAGCCGTCTTTTGGTTTTGTTTAGTGTGTAGTTCGTTAACACGGGACGAAGGGGCTCAAAATCCCAAATTCCATCGTTTACTATTTTTTAGACAAAATTACACCAGAGGACCTTTAAGTTATTTATTTGTAACAAGTTGGACCTTTAAGTTTTTTTTGTTACAAATAGGCCCTTTTAATGATTTCTCTAGCTTATATATTTTGATGTAATGCTACTTTATATATTGTGATTACTCTAGCTTATGTATTTTGATGCAACCAAACATATTTTGGTGTATTTTGATGTAATCAACAATGTTACATTTTACTAAAAGGGCCAACGGTGTCAACGTCAGGTAACTTAAAGGGCCTATTTGTTACAAAAAAAACTTAAAGGGCCAACTTGTTACAAATAAATAACTTAAAGGTCCCTTGGTGTAATTTTGCCTATTTTTTATTAATTTTTTTAATTTTTTATAATCTCCAAAAATCCTAAAAAAATTTGCATAACCTTATTTTGGTTTTATTAGATTTTTAGTGGTGTTTTTATAATTTTAAGATTATTTTTGACTCTTTAACGAATTTTTAGTAGTGTTTTATAACCTTTTTAAAAAAATTAAATAAAAAACAATTATTTTTAATTTATTTTTTGTTCTAATGTACAATTGGGCTTGTTGTAGTCTTAACAAGGGTTTTTTTTGTACCCCCACGCTTTTCATTTATACCCCCACAATAAACTTTTGTACGAAAATACCCCTTGAAACATTTGACTAAATTGGATCTACGTGTTGATAGGTAGATCCGATTCATTTTTTTGCAAAGCGTATGTATGTAGATCCAATAAGATTGGAAAAATTCCAATCGGATCTACATTGGGAGAGGTAGATACGATAGTGTAAATTTCAAAAGCGGATATATCTATATGCGTGATACATCCGATTCGTGTAAAAATAAAATTGGATCTACCTATCAGTGGGGGTACATCCAATATGTTAAATTCAAAGCGGGTTTACCCCCACCCATAGGTAAATCCGATTTGAGTTAAAATCGACGGCCAGATTTACTCCCCTGGCCCAACGACTATTTTTTCAACGGTGTGGATTGCACCGATAATATCAGCGGTTGATAATCATTGACGAATTCTATATGTACAAAAAAAAACCTCTTACTAAATGTAGTTGTATCTTTATTGCTATTGGTGCAAATTTAGACCCAAAAGAATTGGCCTATACTTCGTCCAACCCATCCTTTACTCAGCAGACACCCCCCCACCCCCCTCCCGCCCCCATAAACGCGTGAAAAGACAAAAATATCCTTAATAAAACTTGTGTTTTATATTTTTTTTAAAAAAATAAACTACGGTTCGGCACACGGTTGGCCGAACTAGTTCGGATTGGCCAGCACCGAGTATGTTAATTTCACACAAACACCCCCTAATACGTTTTTAGTAGGTTCGGCCCTTGACCAACCGAACTAGTTTGGCGCATAGTCAACCGAACTATCTCCACCGTCCACATCAACAGTTTAAAATCAATCAAAAAAACAGTCAAAAGGTTAGTCAAACATGTCATAAAAAGTAGTGGCTGATATTGATATTGGAAATTGTGCCCCAAAAATTTTAACGGTTCCGATCGTTCTAAATCAACGACTTACGTTCGATCACACTGATTATAAATAGGCTTTCACTCTTCACTAATATTCACATAACCCATTTCTGATTATCTTCTCTGCTTCTTCACAAACACCCTAACCCAACCCCACCAGCTGTAATGGAAGACCTTCGGGAATGGCAGTTGTGCCCAACCTAGAGATCAAGTGACAAGTTCCTAACCGTCCTGCATCGCCCTAGAACGGTCACCGACAGGCCGATGGTGTGTTTTTTAAGTCCCGAAATCCAATCTTCTGTAGGTTGGATAAAGATAACATTCAGCCAGTTGAAGGAAAAGGCGGAGAGGAAGGTTCGCTAAGAGGGAGAGTGGCGTAAAGACATATTTCGTCTACGTTACCGCAAGTGCTGTTGTGGAGATGACGGGACTCTCCGCTATGAAGCTATGGAGATTCGGAGCGACAATGATGTTCGCGCAATGTTGGAACATCATCGTAATGTTCCATTGGAACGTCAAATCATTGAGCTGTTTGTCGAAACAATGAGCACTCCGGAAGAGGTCATTTATATTAAGGAGCAGGGACTCGCCAAGAATCGCTTGTTTCTTAATTGTTTTTTAGTTGTTTCGTTGTCCTTTCTTTAAGTTGTTTTTTATCATTTTGATGTATTTCGTGTATCACGTACGGTTACGCTTTATTATATTAATTTAAACTGTATTGTAAACCAAAATATAAATAACAAAATATTTATTTATTACTAAATCAGTTTTGGGGATTACAATTATTGATAAACAAAATAACAACACAAAATCTACAAAGGGGTATCACTGTCACTCCCTCCACTCCCATCATAGCCGGCCAAGAATGCCCGGTAATCGGGATCAGTCGAGTCACTCCCATCAAAGGCAACTGTGGGCATAATCCTGGCGGCATTGAACAGCCCAGTCCGAATATATGTTACAGACACTTCCAGACTCTCAACACCCCCATATGCTTAGCATATGGCATGCGTATCAATAAGGATGTTGCCATAGCGCATGTTGTTGACACCAAATATATCAAGGCCAACATCAAAGCAAAAACAAAAGTCTTGAGGGTTTTCTAGTCTCCAAATCTCATCTGGAATGGAAATCTTCCCATCATTTCGTTTAATCGAGGTAACAAATTGGATCATACCTGCAAAACAAAACGAAGAGAATTAGTGAATATCGGGCACTGTCTGGCCGAACGGGTTCGTGCACGGTGGTCCGAACTGGGTTCGGCGCACGGTTGTCTGAACAAGTTCGGCCTCTGATAGTTTACCTGCGCCTGAAAAGAGTATGGTGGGGACGAGGAGGGTGGACGGGGTAGAGGAGAGAGTAGGTGTGTCAGAGGAGAGGAGAAGAGAGAGGGTAAGGGGGTGTGTGAGAGAAGAGGAGCGGAAAGGAGAGGAGAGTTTTTAAATAAAAAATTAATTTGGACGGTGGGGGTATTTTCGGTATATTGGACGGTGGGGGGTGTCTACTGAGTAGAGGGGGGTTGGACGAAGTATTACCTAAAGAATTTAGAACATGATGATAAGAACAAATAAATTCAAATGACTTTAGAATGACGCTTAATGTCAGACTAAAAATAATTAGGTCTAGCGGAATATGACAGGGAGTTGTATCCGATAGGTCTTCGGTTCCATTCCCTACATGACAGGAGCCCGAAGATCTTTCCTGCCTTGGACTGGGGCGCCATCCCCTAACCCTAACCCTAAATTTTTGTAACAAAAAAAATGTTGGATTTTTTTCTGTACCCCCACAGTTTCACCAAATACCCCCACAAAATATGAATACCTGAAAATACCCCCAACTATTTTGACTCAAACAGATTTACCTGATGAACATGTAAATTCGATTTTAAAAAAAATAAAGGCAGAACTACCTAGATCCGATTAGAATCAAAAAATGCTTATCGGATATACGTTCAGGGAGGTAAATCCGATTTGTTAATTATACAAAGCGGATTTACCTCTCTGGAAGATACATCCGCTTCACAAAACGTAGAAGGCGGATTTACCTGTTACCAGGGTAAATTCGCTTTGGTATTTTCAAAAGCGGATTTACCTTGTAATAGGGTAAATCCGACTTGTTAAAAAAACTAAACATTTAATTTGTTACCTCTATATATATATATATATATATATATATATATATATATATATAAAAGAGGGGGTCGGAACCAGGAGAGGGGGATTAAATTAAAGAGACAGAGGGGAAGTAGGTAGCATACGGAATGCAACAAATAAATAAATTAAAGACAGATAAAACTCACGAGATAGATTAGGAGGTAAAACCTTCCATGTACTATCTATGAGTTACTTTGATTGATTGAGATAGTTAAGAACTATCTATGATTTACAAGATTGAAGATTGAAGAAGGGAAGAAGAAGATTACAAGTGCTCTGGCTTCTCACTAGAACTAGGGAGAGAAGTAGAGAATTGTGTGTCGAAGTCTGTGTGTTACAAGCCTAAGACATGATTAAATAGATTGAAAATTGAATAGTAACCGGTTACTAAACCGGCACTGTGCACTAAGTGACCTGCACTGTAGAGGATCCAAGAGTATCTGACTTGAACTGTGCAGCAGCAGGGATAAGTACACGTGGTCTGAGCAAAAAGGAGTCTTGGATTCCAAAATGCCAGAAGATAGTGGGAGACAGGGGGTCCCCATGGATCGACCACTTCGTTTTGTGGGAAAGCAAGAATCTTTGACTATGAAGACAAAGTAGTGGGTGGGACGTCCACTAAGTCTTGCAAAGATGAACCTTATCGTGTTCCTGCAAACAGAGAAACAACAGTGCTTGTCGAAAAACAACAGAGCTAGTCGAAAAACAACAGAGCTTGTCGAAAGACAACAGAGCATGTCGAAAGGTTAGATTTGGAATTTGAACAGTTTTTCATGTCCATAAGGACACTACAATCACCATGTTCAAGGGTGGTTCAACAGAGCTTGTCGAAAGACAACAGAGCTTGTCGAAAGGTTAGGTTTGAAATTTGAACAGTTTTTCATGTCCATAAGGACACTACAATCACCATGTTCAAGGGTGGTTCAACAGAGCTTGTCGAAAGACAACAGAGCTTGTTGAAAGGTTTAGATTAGAAAATTTGGACAGTTTTTCGTGCCTGATGCAGATACTACAATCACCATGTCCAGGGTGGTTTAAGAAGTTTTTCCCACAAAGAGTGGTACAATTATCATGCTTAAGGATAAATATTTCCCTGTAAATATTCACGAGTGAGATAATCAGGAAGAGAATTGTCAGAACCTTTAAGATATTCGATGTCAAAATCAAATATACTTAAAATTGCTTGCCATCTGGCAAAAATTTGTTTAGATGCAAGGTTTTTAACATCCTTTTGCAAAATATCTTTTGCAGACTTGCAATCAATACGGACAAGAAACTTTTGATTTAAGAGATCAGATTGGAACTTTGAAATGGATAGCACAATAGCCAAAACTTCTTTTTTGATAGTGGAATAATTCTGCTGGGCAGGATTCCAATGTTTAGAAGTGAAAGCAATGATTTGTTCCTTTCCAGAAATTTTTTGTTTTAAAATTCCGCCGTAACCAATATCAGAAGCATCAGTTTCGACAATTTTGAAGGCTTCAGGATTGGGTAGGTAAAGGCAGGGTAGTTCTCTAACCTGGGCTTTGATTTGTATGACAATTTTGGTGTGATCATCCGTCCAAGGAGGAGGATCCTTTTTTAGACGATCATGAAGAGGTTTGATGAGATTACTCAGTTGTGGAAAGAAGTCTGAGACATAATTAAGACAACCGAGGAACCTTTGTAATTGAGTTTTGTCAATAATTTGATTGGGGAATTTATCCGAGAACTCAATAGCTCTAGTGATAGGAGTAATAGTTCCGTGATGGATATTGTGACCTAAAAATCTGATTTTTGTTTGAAACAAATTGATTTTCGTCTTCGACACAGCAAGACCATTTTTCTTTATGATAGAAATAAAGGTATTGATATGCCTGACATGTTGGTCGAAAGATTGTGAAAAAATGAGCACATCATCAATATAGACAATGGCGAAATTTGCATAATCATTGAATATATCATTCATGATTCTTTGAAATTCAGAAGGAGCGTTTTTCAAGCCAAAAGGCATAACGTTCCATTCATATTGACCAAAAGGGACAGTGAAGGCAGTTTTGTATCTATCCTTCTCTTTGATCTGGATTTGCCAAAATCCAGATTTCATGTCAAATTTTGAAAATATTTTTGCGTCATGAAGACGTTTGAGAAGGTCCTTTTTGTTAGGAATAGGATATCTAATCCAACAAAGAGCTTGGTTGAGAGGTTTGTAATTGATAACCAATCTGGGAGTTCCCCTTTCTATTTCTGCTTGTTTGTTAACATAAAAGGCAGAGCAAGACCAGGAACTCTTACTTTTGCGAATAAGACCCTTTTTTAAAAGATCATTTATTTCCTTTTGACAAACCAAGAGGAGATCCTGATTCATCTGGATAGGTCTAGCTTTGGTGGGAATTTGCCTTTCATGAAAATCCTTTTCATAAGGAAGTTCCACAACATGACGTTTTCTTTCCCAGAAAGCATTAGGAAGATCAGAACAAATAGTAGATTGTATTTGTTCTAAAAGACTCCTAATTTTGAATTGATTTTCTTTTTTGAGTAACTGGTAATCAATATTTCTAAAAGTAATTTCATCTTTTAAAAAATTGATTTGATTTTCTTTGTAAGAAATTGGATTTAAGTTTCTAACAAAAGGTTTTCTTAAAAACTTAAAAATGATTGGTTGTCCCAAATGCTGGGTTATGATACCTTCTTCAGTTATTTGAAAAGGAAAAAGTGATCTTATGAACGGAGTTCCTAAAATTACTTGATTTTTCAAATCTTTGACAAGAAGAAATGAGGTATCAATTTTGAAATTGTTGTTTTCGATGATAGCTGAAGACAACTTGTAATTGATCCTTAACTTAGTACCATTTGCAGCACTAAGTTGTTCAGAGGTTTTCTCAAAGTATTTTGTTGGGATAAGACCTTCTAAAATACAGTTTGAATCTGCACCTGTGTCAAACAAGGCAACAGTTTCAAGAATAAAATCTTTGATAATAATTTTGATATTTATGTAAAATTTTTGAATTTTTACATAATTGATCAGCCCTAAGAAATCTGAATCCATTTCCTTATCAGAGTCAGGGACACTTGAAGAGGAACTGGTTTCATGATTATTCCAATGGTCAAAAATGGACTGGTGATTGGCCTGTTTTTCTTTCAGTTTATTGACCTCAACTTTTAGGTTGTTGATCTCATACTAAAGATCTTGGATAGTAACAGGTTTGATACTGGTTTTTTCTAACCTTTTGAAGGTATCCTTGAGATTATACTTATTGGTTACTAAAGGGCTTTTGGGAGGTTTGGTCTCAAAAGTAGACTTAAGCTTCTTGAGATACTTTTCCCTTTCCTGGGGGTCAGGAATGGCATTTATGGCTTCAAGGAGAAGATCTTGTTCTTTGGTGAGAACATTGATGCTATTAGAGGAATCAGAATCAGATAAATCATCATCCTGAATTTGATCTATTTTCTCAGAAGGTTGATCAGAGGATTCTCCTGAAGATTGGGTTAATAAATTGTTAATCTTGTTTTCAATATCTGAACCAAGATTAAGAACTTTCAGTTTGTTTATAACCCTACAATTTCTGCTAATATGTCCTGGTTTGCCACATTTGAAGCAGATAATGGGTTTTTTATCATTATTCTCATAATGATTTTTGGTAAAATGACCAGTAATCCTTGGCCTAGGTTTCCTATCATGCCTTTCCTTGTAATAGTCAGGTCTAGGTAAGGTGTTGATAGGTTTTGGTTTGGGTTTGGTTTTTTTGATGCAAGGGAGGCCGAATTGTTCACAGAAGGTTCCTAAGTCTCTGCGATTTTGGGCCTTTTCTTTGGATAATTGTTGCTGAATTTTGTCGTCTTGACAAATTTTCAAAGCAACTCTTTGGATGATAGCAATAAGCTGACCATAGCTTAATTGCTGATAGGGAATATTTCCATTAGGGTCCTGATTGCGTAGCTTATCTCTAACCTTATCACCTAAGGATTTAGGGAGGCCTGCAAGGAATTTCTCCTTCCAGAAGGCTTGTTGGCTATCTTCTCTGGTGTAGACTCTTGTAAGGAATGTGTCCTTATACCATCTAAAATCACCGAGGGTTTTGCACCTAAGATTGGACAACAACTCTGCAGATCTATCCTTAATCAAGGAAGGGTCTCCAACAAAGTGTTGGGCAATGGTAAAGATCAAGGTGTTAACCTGATCAGGAATTTGAATCCCATTTTCAAGGATGGGTTCTCCGTTTGGTTCCCTCTTGATGGCAGTAAGGATAGATTGTTTATCCTCATCATTGAGGTAATTATCCCACCAACCTTTGAGCTGACCACAGAATCCTGCAATGAGGATTTCTACGATCATGTCATCTGAGCAGTTGTTGGAGGTTTCATAAGCAGTGGCAACCATAGTCATGTTTTGGAGGATTTTGGTTATGCCATACTCATTTTCTCCATCAATGTTCCACTCATAAACATTGTTGGCACTGAAACTTTTAAAATTGGTTTCCTTTTCTTCTAAGAGAAGGTCAGGAGCAGTGGCTCTAGGGTAGTAAAGCTTGGTTTCCCTACGCCATTTGTTTTTAGGATTGTAAATGATTGGATTGACTCTATTCTTAGGAAGGGCATCTTCTGAATGGTCAGGAGAGGTCTCATCTATCATATTGATGCTTTTCCTAGGGGTATGAGGAGAAGGCGTATCAGGGATTGTTGTTTTGAGGAGAGTTAAATGTTCATTGATTTTTTCCAGGATTTCATCACTGGTTTCATCAACCTCTCTTTTGATATGACCTTCTTTCTTGAAGGTCTTTTTAAAGGTTTTGGATACCCTATAGGGATTGAATAGGGGTTTTTCAATCTTAGCAGAAGGATAAGATGACTCAGTTTTAGGGGAGGCATCATTGTTTCTACTAGATTTGGAGTCTCCTAGTGCTTGGAGGTATTTGTTTGTGTAGTTAGATTGTTCCATGAGATCTTTGATATCTCTGGCTGTTATGGGTTCACTATCAAGCCTAGCTTTAAAGGGGGCAGCCATGACAGGGGCAGATTGGTTTTGAATATTAAGGGTAAAAGGGCCTTTAGGAGGTAATTCTGATTGGACCTTTTGACCATCTTTTAGATGCCATATAGTGATGACATCCACGATTTTCCTTCCAATGATGTCATCTTGGAAGGGATAATTGATATTTTTCTTGATGGTATACGCATGAAACCAATCAAAAAAAGGAATATTGTATTTGACATTTTCAAGAAATTTATAGAATTTTTCCTGAATGGATTTTCTATTTTTCCCTTGATATTGTTTGAAGAACCATTCTCTGTGAAGAGACCATTCTTCAGAATAAAATTCCTTTTTGAGGGAAATTTTATCTATGACAAAAGAAGTTTGATTGTTGATAAGATCTTTGCAAAGATCTTGATTGGTAAGATCTTTACTAAGATCTTGGTTGTTATTTTCAGAAAATTGACTTTCTAAAGAAGGCATAGTAATAAAAGACATGAGAGAGTGAGGAAAGCAGTATAAAAGTAACAGAGGTTTTTTCAGAAAAATTTTGTATAACTCCTCACCCATAAGCATCATTGCCTTCACTTGATTTCAAAAGAAATATAAATATTAAAATATGAACTAGCAACTACTTTCTAGATTATGCTGGGGATTTAAACATGTTTTGTCTAAAGATCATAACAAGGCCAAGTGCAGGATATTAAAACTTGGATAAAAGAATTATTTTCTAATTTATATCTCAGAGAGAAATCCTTTTACTCAGAAAACAATAAGTAAAGTAAATACTGAAATACATTTAATTTAAACCATTTAAATTATATTTTGAGTTTGATTCTGACATGCAAGTGATCAATAAACAAACTGTTTTCTATTTTACTTTCTTTTAAACACCAAGATGTTTCCAGAATACAACATCTCTCTGGGCGGCAAGGTAGCTGCTCTATCACTCGCGAGTCTTACGTATTCGTTATGCCGTTCGTCGTTAGCGAGATTTCCAAGTATTCTTTCAAAATCCTATAATGCCAAAAGTAAGTAAAACATGGTTTTGAAAAGGTTATAGATGTTCTTGATCAAAAGCAGAGAATACGTTTACAAAATATAACTTAGGGAAAGTTCAATTTAAACATATGACAACATACTTTGACAAACTGTTTTAAGATCAAAAGTAAATCTTTGTAAAATATAAACACAGATGAATAATTTTCTTATTCAATCACCTTTTATGTTTATGTGTTATAAAATAGTAAGCTGATTGACTATGGGATTTCTCAGACATCTGGTACTGCTCACAACAGACATTGGCCACGTTTGTGAGGCTCCCAGAACATTCTTTGAAAATACACCAGTAAACTGGCCTGAACAAGGCTAGCCATAGTCAAGGAGTATACTAATAGTGTAACACTTAGAAATATTTTAACTTTGAATTAATATCCATAACAGGCACTTATATGATTATGAACAAAATAAGTAACTGCAAAGCATAATCCAGATAAGTAACCAACAGTTCAAAGTTAATATCTACATTCCTACTTCCACCATCTGGCTCTGATACCAAGAGGGGGTCGGAACCAGGAGAGGGGGATTAAATTAAAGAGACAGAGGGGAAGTAGGTAGCATACGGAATGTAACAAATAAATAAATTAAAGACAGATAAAACTCACGAGATAGATTAGGAGGTAAAACCTTCCATGTACTATCTATGAGTTACTTTGATTGATTGAGATAGTTAAGAACTATCTATGAGTTACAAGATTGAAGATTGAAGAAGGGAAGAAGAAGATTACAAGTGCTCTGGCTTCTCACTAGAACTAGGGAGAGAAGTAGAGAATTGTGTGTCGAAGTCTGTTTTTGTTACAAGCCTAAGACATGATTAAATAGATTGAAAATTGAATAGTAACCGGTTACTAAACCGGCACTGTGCACTAAGTGACCTGCACTGTAGAGGATCCAAGAGTATCTGACTTGAACTGTGCAGCAGCAGGGATAAGTACACGTGGTCTGAGCAAAAAGGAGTCTTGGATTCCAAAATGCCAGAAGATAGTGGGAGACAGGGGGTCCCCATGGATTGACCACTTCGTTTTGTGGGAAAGCAAGAATCTTTGACTATGAAGACAAAGTAGTGGGTGGGACGTCCACTAAGTCTTGCAATGATGAACCTTATCGTGTTCCTGCAAACAGAGAAACAACAGTGCTTGTCGAAAAACAACAGAGCTAGTCGAAAAACAACAGAGCTTGTCGAAAGACAACAGAGCATGTCGAAAGGTTAGATTTGGAATTTGAACAGTTTTTCATGTCCATAAGGACACTACAATCACCATGTTCAAGGGTGGTTCAACAGAGCTTGTCGAAAGACAACAGAGCTTGTCGAAAGGTTAGGTTTGAAATTTGAACAGTTTTTCATGTCCATAAGGACACTACAATCACCATGTTCAAGGGTGGTTCAACAGAGCTTGTCGAAAGACAACAGAGCTTGTCGAAAGGTTTAGATTTGAAAATTGGACAGTTTTTCGTGCCTGATGCAGATACTACAATCACCATGTCCAGGGTGGTTTAAGCAGTTTTTCCCACAAAGAGTGGTACAATTATCATGCTTAAGGATAATTTTGAGAATAAAATTGAAGCTTTCAAGAGGATCAAAAAGAGATTACCAAGAAAGGAATTTTGTTAAAATAAGATTATGATTAAAAATCCCAAGGGGATCAGCAAAGATTATCAGAATAATAATCAAAGCCATCTTCCTCAGAGAAATCTTTTGGAGAGGAGGAAGAAGATGAGACAAGAATCTGTTTCATCTTATTGTCCTTTTTTGAAGATGAAGGGACATCCTTGGCCTCAGATTGGTTTTGAAGAAGTTTCATGACATTCTGAAGTTTTTCCAGAATATCATCTTCAGAGGTAGAAGCTGCAAGAGCTGCAGAAATTCTAGCCTTTTGATTTAAAAATTTACAAGTTTCTGGGTCAGCAACTTGCAAAGCTTTTGGGTTGGTTTTAAACCAATTGGTCACACCCGCAGGAGATGCAGCAGAGGCATCAAAACGAGGCCACCATTTGACAGACCCTTGTTTGTAAAAAGACAACAAAGTCTTTGGGTGATGAAAATGCCCAGTTTTATATTGCCATGAAAAAATCCATGATAATGAAAAAATGGCATAAAAATTTAAAGTGATTGGATAATTGGTAAGATCTTTGTTGAATCTTTTTGAAAACATTTGAAATCCTTCTTGGACTTCAGTGGGAAAGATTTCTGGGCAAGGGCCAAAGAAATCCCACCATTGAAGGAACCAATTAGGGAAGGAATACTTGGTTTTCTTTTTGAAATAGATCAACCAAGAGTGTTTAAGAATTTTGTTTTGTAAGCCTAGGATAACATAATCCCAAGCTTTGATATAATCCCAGTAATTATAACCCATAGGGTCAAAGAGCTGGGAAAATTTCTTTGTGTTGTTTGGATTTGAGCCAAATGCTGAGGGTGTCAGAACATTTAGAATTTGAAGGGTTGAATGGGTGATGACAGCATCATCCTTAGGATCCCTATAATGTTTGAGGGATATTGACTCAGTATCTATGAGAATAAACTCATAAAATTTCTGGGTTTTGTTTGGAGTAAGAGGTAAGAAATGGGATTGAGGTGGAAAGATCTTTGGAGGGATTTTGTTGGGATTTTCATCCCAGAATTCTGGTTCAATATGAGCCACAAAGAAATAGCTTTCCTTTGGGACATACTGGGTTTGAGCAGGGGTAATTGGGTTGGTTCTAATAACCAATTTTGACTGGTTTTGGGCAGAGGTAACCTGGGTTTTTGGGTTAATCTGCAATTGTTGGGATTTTTGGGTTTGAATGGCTAGGTCCAAGGTAGGGAGGTCTTGGTCACTATCCTCAGCAATACTAGCCCAAGTTCTGGAGGGAAGATTGGTTAACCCTTGTTCCTGGAAAGTCAGGAGGGTTTGGATTGGAAAGGCATAGTCAGACTTTGCCTGTTTAATTTGGTTTTGGGTACTCTGAGAGGAATGCCCAGATTGGTTTCCAGATTGGTTTAGGGTGGAAGGCCCTGTAGAGATCATTGGGTTTTTACCTTTTCCTCTTCCTCTTCCTCTCGAGGAGGAAGCCCTGGTGGTCATCTTGATTGAAGCCCTGAGAGTCAAAGATGATTCAGTTAGTAAAATTCTGATTATAATTTCTATATAATCGTAATGGAATAAAATGTCTAAAATTTCTACCATTTGGTTTCTAGACATAAAGAGATTGATTATTAGAAATCTTCCATGAAAATTTCCAACAAGATTATAGGAGTCAAGAATTTCTTGTGAGACAGTGTGATTAACCATGTCACAGGTAATATCTATCATTCCCTCCTGGGTTTTAGCTTTGATGCTAATTCCAGAATTGAAATTGGTTTTGGAGCAAATTTTTTGAGTTTTATTAAAAGATTTGCTCGGATGATAAAACATAAAGGGTTGCCCCAGACAATAAGCATTAATACCAAAATCATTGATATGAAAAGAAAAAAGTAGAGCTGGGGATTCCCAGATGACTCTATTTTCGAAGTTGGTAATAATGGATGAAATGGAGATATTGAATCTGCAAATGGAGGAAGCTAGGTCAATAAACCTAGATTCAGGTTTATCAAAATAATAACCTAACCAATTGTAGATTCTGGATTTAATCTTAGGTTTGAGCTCAAGGTTCTTAAGCTCAGATAAAATCCTGTTGTACCTATGAGGTTTTTCATCTCTGCAGATGAGCTTAATTTTTCTTTTGGTACTAGGATCAATATTGAAAGTACTGAGTTTTCTAATAACCCAGCAGCTCTTGGTTTTGTGACCTGTTCTACTACAAACAAAGCAGGTAACCTGCTTACTAGGTCTATTATGTATCTTCTTAGCAGGTTGGTTGATGGGAGAAACCTCAGGTTTTCTTTTATTGCAAGTGCAACAAATTTCTGTGATTTGAGATTTATCCTTGGGTTTTTTGTCCTTTTTCCTAATGTAGGGTTTTGGTATATAACCAGGTTTGGGTTGATTAGGACATTTTCTGGCAATGTGGCCAAAATTGTCACATTTGAAGCAGATAACCTTTCTTTCATCAAAAGGAACTTTGGTTATCGTGTTTATAGAGCCATTGGTTTTAGGATTAAGAGCCATACCTTTAAGAAGGTTTAATTGCTCATTGACCCTAGCTAAGAGTTCTTCATAATAGGTTTGCTGAGGAACTGGTTTGGTAATAGGTTTTTCTATCTGGGCAGGGATACCTAAAACCTTCTTAGTTTGTTCTAAGACATCATTGGGATGTTTAGAGGGGACAACAGGGACATCCTGTTTCCTATCAGATAAAATGGATTGAAAAGGATAATTGATACCTTTCCTAAAAGCATAATCTTTAAACCATTTAAAGAAAGGGATATTATGTTTGGTCTTTCTGAGAAATTCATAGAATTTCTCTTGGATTGCTTTACGTTTGTGTCCCTGATACTGAGAAAAGAACCAATTCCTATGAGGAGACCATTCCTCAGAATAAAATTCTTTTCTAAGGGATTCCTTATCCATGATGAATTTAGACTTCATCATAAGGATTATTAAGGGAGGAATAGGTTGGAGATTGAATAGACCTAAGGTCTTCCTCCTCTTTCTGATAGGAGGTTTTTACAGGGGTTGTGGTTTCAAAACCCTGCAAATGGATAGTGGAACCATCATGGGAGGCTCCTATCTGAGGTTTGGAGGACTCTCTAGCTACAGAGAAGGATCTTCTAGAGAAAGATCCTCTGGACATAGCCGTTCTGAAGTCTTCTTCAGATCTGAGGGACCTAGGGATAGTGAAGGAGTTGCTTCTGTTAAAAACAAGATCAACTCTTCCAGATTGATGCTGAATAACATCCTGGAATTCTGGTGTTATCCTAGGTGCTGTAGGGGCAGCTTTATCTAGGGTCCAGGTTTCAGGAAGTGTAATATCACTCCATTGTATGGTTTTAGGTACCATAATATTGGCCTTAGATTGGTCAGTAAGAAACAAAGTTGTTTCTCCTGATTTGTGGCATTTGGTTTTAAGGAAATTGGACCTGATAGAGTTCATTACTTTGTAATGAATTCTGTATATCAAAGTGATAGGGACAGATCCTTCCTTCATGTCATAGCCGTGACACTTGACATTAAGATAAAGAACATCAAGGATGTTCTTATCATCCAGACTGACAGTTAAATCTGGGAAGCAATTGAAAAAGATTGGCCCATGAATAAGGCTAGTTTCAACAGTTCCTAATAAGGAGTCGTGAAACTGATTATGGCGAGCATCTCTTAAACAGAGCAAAACTGCCACGTTAAGAGATTCTCTGGTAAGAGGCTTCATGCCTACCTGAACACTTCCAATGTGTAGGTAGTTGAAGTTCTTAGCCTTATGATCTTTCATACTCTTTTCAGAGAGAAGATGAAATTCTTCATCATCTTTGCGGAGTATGATTTTCTGTTCAACTGTTCTGACAATAAAATCAGTTTTTGAAAAGAAAGATTTTTGATTTTGATAAAGATCTTTATGAGATATTTTTGGAATATCCCAATTATCAAGATCTTGATTGATATCTTCAAAACGTATTTCTTCTTTGAAGATTTTGTTTGATAAAGATTGATTGGAAGATGAAGATGAGGATGAGGGGTTGCAAGAGAAACGAGAAGAAAAACTTTTAAACATTTTAATAAAATTCTTCCTCACCCGTAAGCATCATAGCCTTCACTTGGTTTCAAAAGAAATATAAATATTAAAATATGAACTAGCAACTACTTTCTAGATTATGTTGGGGATTTAAACATGTTTTGTCTAAAGATCATAACAAGGCCAAGTGCAGGATATTAAAACTTGGATAAAAGAATTATTTTCTAATTTATATCTCAGAGAGAAATCCTTTTACTCAGAAAACAATAAGTAAAGTAAATACTGAAATACATTTAATTTAAACCATTTAAATTATATCTTGAGTTTGATTCAGACAGGCAAGTGATCAATAAACAAACTGTTTTCTGTTTTACTTTCTTTTAAACACCAAGATGTTTCCAGAATACAACATCTCTCTGGGCGGCAAGGTAGCTGCTCTATCACTCGCGAGTCTTACGCATTCGTTATGCCGTTCGTCGTTAGCGAGATTTCCAAGTATTCTTTCAAAATCCTATAATGCCAAAAGTAAGTAAAACATGGTTTTGAAAAGGTTATAGATGTTCTTGATCAAAAGCAGAGAATACGTTTACAAAATATAACTTAGGGAAAGTTCAGTTTAAACATATGACAACATACTTTGACAAACTGTTTTAAGATCAAAAGTAAATCTTTGTAAAATATAAACACAGATGAATAATTTTCTTATTCAATCACCTTTTATGTTTATGTGTTATAAAATAGTAAGCTGATTGACTATGGGATTTCTCAGACATCTGGTACTGCTCACAACAGACATTGGCCACGTTTGTGAGGCTCCCAGAACATTCTTTGAAAATACACCAGTAAACTGGCCTGAACAAGGCTAGCCATAGTCAAGGAGTATACTAATAGTGTAACACTTAGAAATATTTTAACTTTGAATTAATATCCATAACAGGCACTTATATGATTATGAACAAAATAAGTAACTGCAAAGCATAATCCAGATAAGTAACCAACAGTTCAAAGTTAATATCTACATTCCTACTTCCACCATCTGGCTCTGATACCAATAGGGTGGTGATCAAGTTACTCCAAGAGTAACTTTTATAAGAATTACTTCACTTAATTTCTCCTCGCACACTTTAACTTTCCCCGATCCAACCGTCAAATTTGTAGCTCTAAATGAGTAGATCAAATATGTAAATTTTTATAAAATTTTAAAAATGTTTGATTGTTGATCAAATAAGTTCAATTCAACGTATATTATGCTTTTAAAAATACAAGTAAAATAGAGACTATAAGATTCTATAGCTACGGATATTCAATTTCAATAATTTTTGGTATGCATGATCATCAACATAATATGAAACTATTCAACGGTTGGATTGATAAAATTTGATGTCTACAAAGAGATATTAAATGGAGTAACTCTACATAAGTTACTCTTGGAGTAACTTGATCCCCACTCATATATATATATATATATATATATATATATATATATATATATATATATATATATATAAAATGTCAATCTGAATCATCGGCTAAGTCTACAACGATGGGTGGATCGGTGGGAGGGGGCATGACCGGAGCCTGAGCATGCCATAGGGCAAAACTGCCGGTATACGGATCCCACCATGTAGTAGATTCCTCTGATGCATTATGCTGCCATTATGCTTTCATAGCTCGTGTGTAATATATATAGGCAAAAGCAACCGAGAAAGTTATCTCCGTTGAAGTGACTCCTACAATCTCCAATAAAGGTATATTGTATTTATTGGTCTTGTAGGTGGTGTCGAGAATAAGAACCTTTGGAAACAACCGGAATAATTTAATAGAAGTGAGATGCGCCCACATGATGTCACTAACGACATCTGACCCTTCACTTTTCCTGCTCCAACATAAATAATTCTTAGACTCAATCAACCTCAACAGCTCCTGAATATCAGTTCTAGAACCCCTCCTAGAAGACCTATATGTGTAACGCTGCCTATATATTTGAGGAAGAGAAGTGACATTGCCCGGAAAATTTTTCTTCAAAGCATTAAGACTATCTTTTGGGGCAACCCTCAAAGAAATGTGCTCATCAACCATAGCCTTCTGCTCCATCGTTAACCGACCAAAAGTTGTCGACCCAACTGGGGTAGTAAGCAGCTCATGTGTGTGTAGACCACACCTAACCTTCACACGCCAACCCCCATCACGAACTGTACAAGTAGCTCTCAATTTAAACAGGCGGTTTCTTCTCTTAGATCCAATAACTCTAGAACCTTTACTGAACTTCCCTTGTTTCTCGCACCCAAAAATAATCTTATATCTAGTCCCCCTTTTACCTCCACCTTTGCAGGATCTAACAACGATAAACACAACTCCAATACGTCTTCCAACTTCTTTCGCCTAATGTATAACATCCTGGCGTGTAAAAAATATCTACAAAATAGAAAAATGTTACATACTTAATTAATTAAATATCTATCAAACTTGATTCAAAAAATTAGTAATTAAATATACCGTCTCCATCTTGAATGGCTCTGTAGTATCTATCTCGAACGGAACCAGCTGTGACTCTGACTCCGGATCCATATCTATTTCAAAAATAGAACAAAAATTAGACATAATAAGTTAAACAAAGCGGATTTACATTTTAGGGACGTAAATCCACTTTTGATTTTTCAAAAGCGGATGCCTAAAATGTAAATTTGATTCGTAAAATGAAAAAAGTGGATTTACGTTGGGTACGTAAATCCAATTTCACATCGGATCTAGCTAAATCAGCCCCGACAAAAATATCCTTTTTATACTGAAATAAATGGTCAAATCGGATTTACCTTTCACTTAGGTAAATCCGATTTGACCAGTTGGTGTCTTATTAAATGTGTATTTAATGCTAATCGGATTTTCCTTTCAGTTCGGTAAATCTGATTTCAGATATTGTGTGTCCCAACAGAGCAACTTGGCAAAAGTCAAATTTTGTTAATTATGTGAGGAGTATTTTCGGGATTAAGGAAATATGTGGGGGTACCAAAAGATAGGGTGGGGGTATAAAAAAATCAAAAATGTTATAAACGTTTTAGCCCGATGATTCAAAGGTGTGTCAATTTAAGGCCCAATAATCTAGACTCCCTATTTTTTTGCCATTTTTTTACAAGATTTTTTTTGCCATTTTTATCCACATTATTTTTTTTAATTCTTTCGTTATCCTCCTCATTACAATATATTAAACAATTTTAAATACCTAATTTTTATGCCATTTTTCATTTATCAGTTAGTTTAATTGTTAATTTTACGAAATACATTATTTGCTATTAACCAACTTATCATCTACTTTTTACGAAATAGAGGCTAAATAACACTTTTGGTCCCCCTATTATCACTCATCCACGATTTTAGTCCCCAAACTATTTTTTTTGATGATTTTAGTCCCCCTATTTTTCTAATTTGTAAAATGAACGTTCCCTTAAAAATTGGTCAACTGTTAGTGTGAAGTGGAACTTATTTAAATGATGTGGCAAGGTATGTTGGAATGCCACATAACCATTTTATTTTAAAAATACTTTTTAATTTGTAAAATAATTTTATTAATAAACAAAATTAAAAAAAATCCAACACCTCCCTATTCTCTCACTCACGGATATGTCTCTCTCTCTCTCTCTCTCTCTCTCTCTCACTATCATACCCTTTCTCTTAACTCAAGGGGTGTCGTTGAGCGGTTGGGGCTCATCTTCCCTTAACCAAGTGTCAATGGTTCAATCATCGCCTTGGGTATGGAGCAGCTTTAAATCCCTGGGCCAGTTGTCGCACCCTTCGAGGTGCCTCCATTCCAGTGAGGGGATTAGTCACTGCGTTCAGCAGTGAATACCCTGGTCTTGACCAAAAAATACCCTTCTCTTTCTCCACCGTGTTTCATCAAAGACCATTATCCCCTTCTTCAAAAATTGAATTTGTTGGTGTCATGCAATGCAACACTACTCTAAGTTTTAATTTGCATATTGAAGTTTCCCCAAAACTATTGAAACACGGTGTGAAGTTGCCCCAAGATTCCAAATCGCTGAAAACTTCGCCCAGTACCAGAAACACCTGCAACTAAGTCCCTCACAATAACCAGAAAAATCCTGAAATACGTTTCGTATTCCTCCCGTTTTACCAAAACCCATGGTCTATCTCAAGAAGAAGAACTTGGTCGTCCTGTTTTCCCTAAAGCCATCGCAAACTTCATGGCCACTCCGACATTGCTCGTCTCCTCCTTTTCTACGCTCGTAGTATGTTTGGTCTTATTGATGGGTCCCATGGTATGGGTGTTGCTAATGCCTGTTTAGTTTACTTCAAGAAGGGGGAAGATTTTTTTCTCTTTTTGATAAGCAAAGAAGGGGGTGATGGTCTTTGATGGAACACGACGGAGAGAGAAAGGGTGATGTGCCACATCATTTAAATGAGTTCCACATTACACTAATAGTTGACCAATTTTCAAGGTGACCTCCATTTTACTAATTGAGAAAAGAGGGGAACAAAAATCATCAAAAAAAATAGTTTGGGGACTAAAATCGTGGATGAATGATAATAGGGGGACCAAAATTGTAATTAAGCCAAAAATAAATAAATAAAATAAGGCGAAAACGAAAACCCAAGTGGACACGAAATTAAAGATGCAAATCGTAGTCAACGTGTAGAGTTGAGAAGAATAATTACAAAACAACTCAATCCACGATTTGTTGGTTTAGAAAGAAAGTAAAAGTAAACTTGATAACAATGATTTCCTTTTCCAGATAGGAGTCTACTTGTCAGTGTCTCATGGACACAAACAACACACCACAACACTGACACAACACATTCTCCTATTCTATCACTCTTCTCTCTCTCTCTCTCTCTCTCTCTCTCTCTGCAAACCAAGATGAAGTGCTTCCTTTCACCATCTCCATGTTCGTGTCCTGTAGATATTCTCAAAACCCCTTCCTCAGTTAAAATCACAGCACTCGCACTCTTCTCTCTCACTCTCCTCCTTTTACTCTTCACTCGTTACAGTAACTCTCCCACCACAACCAAACTCACCTTCTTCTTACCTTCTTCCTCACAATCTCTTCTTTCCCCTCCTCCTCTTCCTCCTCCTCCTCCTCCTCCTCATGTAGCAAAGGTTTTCCGTTTACCTCCGTTACCGTCAGTGGAGCGAATGGGAGTGATAGATGAAAACGGCGTAATGACGGACAATTTCACGGTCGGGGAATCAGATCTTGCTGATATGAAAAACCTTTTGAATCTAAGTGGGAATAACAGCAATGATGATTCGCGAAGGGAATCGCGGAAGGTGGTGAAGAAGTTCAAGGTTTGTGATGCGAGAATGGTGGATTATATACCTTGTTTGGATAATCCGGAAGAGAAGAATTACGAACGCCATTGCCCCAAACAAGAAAAATATCTCAATTGTATTGTGCCTAAGCCACGAGGGTATCGGAGACCCATACTCTGGCCCCGAAGCAGAGACCAGGTACACAATCTCATCAACTTGCTGCAATTTACACCCAATTTTATAACTGAAATCGTAGTGATTATTCCAAAATATCATTGCAATTAGAAAATGTTAACTAAATTTGTACTTGATTCTACTAACATATGGATTTCTGCATTAATTTACTTAGTTTCAAATTACATATCGAAATTATCAACTTAATGTCACTGTATTCCCTGCCAAGGACAAAGAAAAAGTTCAGTAATGTTTTGCAATTAGGGTGATCATTTTACTATTTCAGCGACCAAATTGAGTATTTAGTCATCTTTTAGAGAAAAATGCTAGCATCACATTCTTTTCGATACACTCTCTTAGTTTTTTTTTTGACAGCACACTCTCTTAGTTATAAACTCTGTAGCACCGACACATCAGAGCGTGTCAGACAGACACTGACACTGACACTTCGATTACTTTCTTTTTTCAAATAAAAACTAGTGTCAATGTCGTGTCCGGTTTCTGTGTTTGTGTCTGTGTCGATGCTTCATAGGTTATAAATCATATTGATCCTTCTAAATTTACATGAGACTGCTTTAGGGAGATCCATTTGAATTTCATACAGAATGCTGAGAAATGAGTTTTCTAGAGTTTGTTCTTAGTGCTCCTTATTTCACATTTAACTAAATTTCTTGATGTGACTTTTCAATTGCTTCACACTTCAGATTTAGAAGAAATGCTTCACTAACTTATATACAATGACAGATTTGGTTCAGTAATGTACCCCATACGCGTCTTGTTGAAGATAAAGGTGGCCAAAATTGGATATCAGTAAAGAAGGATAAATTTGTTTTTCCTGGAGGTGGAACACAGTTTATACATGGTGCAGCTAAATACCTTGATCAAATTTCAGCGGTTAGTCTCATATTTAATTTTTTTTTTACATGTCATGTCCTGTGTACGAGTACAAGGCAGTGGGTTAAAATCTGATATCAAATAGAGATATGAAAAAGGTAGTCCTTATTAGGACTAGATGTTTAATCTTAGGCGTAAGGAGGTGTGTTGGAAACGCTAGCCGCATTAACTACGGTGTCTACTTTGGCTGGACAATCCTCTCACTCCTTGAGCTAAGTGTTGGAGTTGAGTTAAGTGTAGTACAAATTTTAAGAAATTTCATTTTTATGTGTATGGCCATGACAGTGAGAGCTATTTTGAAACTGAAATTGTAGATGGTTCCCGACATTGCATTTGGCTACAATACAAGAGTTGCTTTAGACATTGGTTGTGGAGTTGCAAGTTTTGGTGCGTTTTTGATGCAACGTAATGTGACCACTCTTTCGATAGCACCAAAAGACGTTCATGAAAACCAGATTCAGTTTGCACTTGAGCGTGGTGTGCCTGCCTTTGTAGCAGCATTGGCTACACACCGCTTGTCGTTCCCAAGTCAGGCATTTGACCTCATCCATTGTTCAAGATGCAGAATTAATTGGACTCGTGATGGTACTTCCTCTCTTTTAAAACTTGTTATCCCTCATTTCAATCTTCAAGCATCTAAGAGGAACATTTTGCAAAGGCTTGGGGAGGAGGGGGTGTGGAGTAGATTTTGTCCCCAGTTTTCTATAGATTTTTAATTAGAGCAAGACTTACATAGAGTCCATAGGTGTTGTGCATACTGTTCCAAGAACAAAACTCCTTATTATTTAAAAAAAAAAAGTAGATTGACAAAATTGTATTTATAGAAATATACCTGCCCAATGGTTAATAGCAGTTTTCCTACTTTTTCTTTGAAGAACAGCACCAACAGTTGTATGATGTATCTAAGCTTTTTCCCTTTAATTATACTTAAAAACTAACGGATATCCTGTTTTCTTATGGCTTTCATGGAGATGGAATTTTGCTTCTCGAGGTCAACAGGCTTCTGAGGGCTGGTCGCTACTTTGTGTGGGCAGCACAGCCTGTGTACAAACATGATGAGCGCCTTCAAGAACAATGGAAAGGTAGCTCATAATTTCTGTGTTGCTCATAACAGTTGTATTAGATGTAAATATTTGCTTGTTTTTTGAAAGCTTTTCTAGTTATCACCAATTGACAGAAAGCCCAAAAAAGAAAAGAAAATTCACCCTAATCCACCCTATTATATAATCAGATATTAGCTCTGAACAAAATGATATTTGGACTCAACAGAAATGGAGAATCTTACCTCTCGCCTTTGTTGGGAACTTGTACGGAAAGAGGGTTATATTGCTATATGGCGGAAACCTATGACCAATAGCTGCTACCTTAGTCGTGACATTGCCGTGCATCCTCCGTTATGTGAGTCCAATGATGATCCGGATGATGTTTGGTATGACCTCTTATAAACATCTTTCATTTGTCGTATTCCTGATTGCTTGAATGAAGAGTCAAAGATTTTAGAGATTGACTGTTGTTCGAATCCCAAAAAGTTTTCCTGAAACTGTTGGTTAAAATATTGTGGTTTTGGCCTTCTATTTGGAAGCAAAATATACAAATTTTTCTAACAATTTCTATTTGGAGCATGAACTTAACAAACTTTTTATGTCTAATATTATGTTAAGGAAACAACATGAGAATTTCTGATAACAATGAAACTTTTTGCAGGTATGTTGGTCTAAAGGCATGTATAACACAACTATCTAGTAACTGGTATGGATCCAATGTTACTAGGTGGCCTTTACGACTTCATCAACCACCAGACAGGCTTCAAAGCATCAAAATGGATGCCACTATATCCAGAAAGGAGCTCTTTATGGCTGAATCAAAATATTGGAATGAAATAATAGATAGCTATGTACGGGCTTTCCTTTGGAAAGAGTACAACCTGAGAAATGTAATGGACATGAGGGCAGGATTTGGAGGGTATGGTAGTGTGTTTGTTTCTTGCTTTCTTCTCTATTTGATTCCATTAGTTATAGGTTTGTGTGATTATTGACTGTGTGTTGTGTATTTTGATAATGACAGGTTTGCTGCAGCACTTCATGATCTCCAGATTGACTGTTGGGTTATGAATGTTGTTCCTGTTAATGGATTCAACACCTTGCCTGTTATATATGATCGAGGATTGATTGGACTTATGCATGATTGGTAATTGAAATTTTCTTATGTTTTAGTTATGTTGCTTTTTATTCTGACTTGATTAATTAAGCAACTATGTCCCTATAGCACGGTTAAAACACAAGTAAGTGTTGGTGGACACTGAGTGCGCGGGTTTGAACCTGCAACACTCCACTTTCTGCTCCTTTGTACTAAACACTAAAAAGAAATATGTCAAATATTTCTATTTGTTTGTTTCAGCTGTAACTGTTGACTTGAAACAGTGTAATTATCCCAGTGTTATCAATCGTGGAAAATAGCAGTTTGCTCAAGTTCCGCTATGCCATAGTACTATAGCACCACTATAGCCGATATTTGACAATATTGATGGGCATAACGCGGATTGCGGACAATAGCGGATTTTTCAAATTCCAATACGCTATAGCGCTATTTGACAACACTGAATTATCCTGATGTTACCTTGACAGGTGCGAGCCTTTTGATACATACCCAAGAACATATGATCTACTACATGCAGCAGGCCTCTTCTCTGTTGAAAAAAAGAGGTTAATCATAATTCCATACTTTATTTCTCTATCAGAACCTATCATGTGGTAATAAATTATTATTTATAAAATTTATTTCTCAGGAAAAAGTGTAATATCTCAACCATCATGCTCGAGATGGATCGAATGCTAAGACCAGGTGGACGTGTATATATACGTGACTCGGTACATGTTGTCGGTGAACTTAAAGAAATTGCGGCAGCAATGGGATGGACGACTGTTCTGAATGATGTAGGAGAGGGTCCCTATGCAAGCAGGAAGATATTAAGGTGTGAGAAGCGCTTCTGAATTAATCAGCGGTTGATAATATTGTTTCCGCGGTGAAAAGCATGTTGAGGACTCTAGTTACTAAGAAATATTGGCTCGTGCAACCAGAACATGGTATACATGAGATCTCATTTAATGCAAGACAAAAGCTAACCCTTGCATTCTTATTCAAAAGTGGGTTCTATACTTCATACCAATGTTGAATCCCCAAAAAGGGATTTTCTTATAAACACATTTTTTTAAAGTTATGTGCCCTATAATATATCTCAATTGTATATTACCTATGATATGTAAGCTTAGATGAGGAATTGTGAAGGATAACCAAATGGTTGAAAATTTACTAATTATTGGGACTAGAAAGGTTCACCTATTGTAATTTGTAATATGTTCGGTTCTAAATTGAAGTTATTTTGGTTACAAGATTGCTGAATGTTTGAAACCATATATGCAGATACTTTCAAACAAAGGATAGGAAGTTGATTTTATTGTTTGAGGACGTGCCATAAGTCAAATTTTGTATATTGGATTCTAGGTATAACAGCAATATATTGTTTTTTGGAGATGAGTTTAAAGATTATTGGATTCTAGACAGAACTGCTAGATGATTTTAGGAAACAATAGTGCATCACATGTTTTCTTTTTTACAAATGGTGAGATATGGTTGAATGCATGAGTATAAGTTTTTTCAATGTGAGTGGTCTTTAACTCATCTACAAAGAATTTCAGAGTACCCATTTAGATCACGCAATAGTTTAGGATTAGGGGCTTGTTTAGATTAACAACTTAACTAAGCACTTTCAGTATAAACATTATCATTTTAGTGCTTATATATTAGTTATTTCTATAGTCTACAACAAAACATAAAATAAAGTTATTATTGTTATAAAACTATAGCAAAAAAAGAACAAAAGAATTAGAGAAAGAGAGAAGATGGGGGTATTTTTATTTCTCTTCACAAGTTCTTCTCTATACAACGGGATAAAAAATCTAATGAAGGAAAAAGGGAACAATATCCTGTCAGTGGAGACTGCCTCGTTAAAAACATTTCCAAGAAATCCCAGTGGGACAAAACCATGGCAAAGGAAAAAAGAGTTCAGGTTTTCTCTCCCTGAATGAAGCGTCACTTCAAAATATGAATTTCAACATCAGGAGTTTCTCTCTGAGTGCATATGGTGCAACCTACTTTGTTGTCACTTGTGATGTATCCTCTTTTAATGGAGCTTTGCTGTCAGTATTATCTTCAAAACATTTTCCTTAAATTGTTGGCAATACTTTCTACCATAAATCTTACTATAACACATACTTCTTTCTCATGTTTGGCCCATCTTCTTTTCTTGATTTTGTGGTGGAGAGAAGATGGAGTCCTTGAGCAAGAATGAGATGAGGGAGGACCGTGACAGGGCCCATGGCATTCCCTGCAGTGTCGCTATGGTGAACGATGGCTCGAGCTAATGTTGATTCTGAAATGTGATTGATGTTTCTAGAAATGTGAATTTAAGGTTTAGTTTTAGGGAAGATGAAGGAATGGGAAAGATGATGATTTAAATTTTAAATGTAAAATTAGGTAAACCCTATAATTCATTCCTCTCCCACGAGTACAAGCCAACACAAGAAGTCACGTCACAACTTAACATCCAGCTCAGCTTTTGTTAATAGATTTAGACAAATTGTCAACAAAAAAAATTGCAAGTAACTAATTTAAAATATAGAGGACCAAAACAGAAAAAACTTAAAAGAACAAAATGAAACTTTAAAATAACTTAAAGGACCAAAAATATATTTTAGCCTAAAATATTTACGGTGCCTACACCATTAAAATAATTACATTTTTATCAAATATATTTATTCAATTTTCTCGATTGAAAACTTGTTCTAATTACACATTCATTTAGTCTACTACTTGACATTTTTTTTATAAAAATTATTCGCATGCAAAGGCATTCTAGAATCAACTTTCGAAAAATGGTCAAGTTTGTTTTCGAAAAGAGGTATTTTGATAAGTTTAAAATTTAAAAGCAAGAGAAGTGTGAAAAGTAAAATGTGGGAGTGTAGGTAGCAATGCCCCCATCAATTAGCTTCCTAGTTTCGAACCTGATAATCATGACGATTTCTTTCGGGTTTTTTTTATACCCCACCCCATACCCATTTATCCCCACACAATTGGATATTTTGAAAATACTCTCCTCATTTATTACACAAAATTGAATTTGTACCAGATTTTCTAGTGGGACCCACTTTATCGGCCAACGGATTTCCTTGCAGTGGAGGTAAATCCGTTAATCATTAAAACTGTGTTAAATTTGATGTCAAACGGAAGTAAGCGCTAAAAGATACTTCCATCGTTGAATTTTTTAAAAAAACAGAAGTATCTCAAAACAGCTACTTCCGTCTGGCATTTACTACCGTCAACGACAGATTTACGTTTAATAAGTTACTTCTGTTTTTTTTTAAAAAATCATATACAGATTTATCTTTTTAAAACTTAATTCCATTTTTATTTTTTAAATACAGATTTATCTTTTATAACATAAATCTGTTTTGTAAAAAAAAATGGATTTATGTATGTATCAGATAAATCTGTTTCGCATTTTATTTATTATGTCTTAACTTTTGTCTGAAAACTGAAAGAGATATGGATACAGAGTCATAGTTGTTCCGGTTGAGATAGCTACATCAGGGTCATTGATGACGGAGACGGTATATTTAATTATTTTTTAAAAAAAGACATGTATATAGATATTTAATTATTTAAGTAACTTACAATTGTCTATTTTATAGCTATTTCCTACACGTGAGATTGTTATACATTGGGTCAGAGACGTTGGGAGAGACATTGGAGTTGTGGTTATCATTCTTAGATCTGACAAAGGTGGAGGTAGAAGGGGGACGAGAGATAAAATTATTTTTGGCTGCGAGAAGCATGAGAAGAAGCGCAATTGTCTATTTAAGTTGAGAGCTACATGTACGGTTCGTGATGGGGTTGGCGCTTGAAGGTTACGTGTGGACTCCACACACATGAGTTGCTTACTACCTCGACCAGCTCGATAATGTTTGGTCGGTTATCGAAGGAGGAGGAGACTATGGTCAATGAACACATATCATTGAGGGTGGGTTGGCCCAAAAGATTGTCTTAATGGTTTGAAGAATAAATTTTCGGGCAATGTGACTTCTATGCCCCAACTATATAGGCAGCGTTACGCCTACAAGTCTTCTTTGAGGGGTCCTAGAACTGATATTCAGGAGCTGCTGAGATTGATTGAGTCTGATAAGTATTTATGTTGGAGCAGGAAAGTTTAGGGGATAGATGTGGTTAGTGACATCATGTGGGCACATCCCACTTCTGTTAAATTATTCAGGTTGTTTCCAAAGGTTCTTTTTCTCGACACCACTTAGAAGACCAACAAATACAGAATACCCCTATTGGAGACTGTAGGAGTCACTTCAACCGAGATAACCTTCTCGGTTGCATTTGCATATCTGGCACATGAGCGTGAGTCTTATTTTACATGGGCATTAGAGATGTTGAAAGATTTGTTCGATATACACGCTCTATCACCTGAGGTGTTCTTGACTTATAGGGATCTTAGTCTTATGAGTGACATTCATGATGTATTTCCTTCATCTATAAATTTTATCTGTGTTTGGCACGTAACTAAGAATATGAAAGCAAAGATTAAAGAGTTTGAGGCAAGAGTCAGTGATCTCTCTGTGGCACGATCTTATTAATTCACTTGACGAGGTTGAGTACTCACAGCGGTTGAAGATATTATAGGACTCATGTGTCGATATGCCCCTTCTCTTGAGGTACTTGAATGACACATGGTTGACTCCTGATAAGCACATATTTGTTTTGGCATGGACTAACCGGGTGACACACTTGGGGAATACAACCACCAACAGGTATGCTTAAGTTTTTTTGACTTTTAAATTGTTTTATACGGATGTTTATTGTTGTTTTTATTTAAGGGTTGAGTAGTCTCATTAGGCTTTGAAGAGGGCGTTGGGGAATTCTGGAGGAGACCTATGTAGGTGTTGGGAATCTATGAATGGTATCTTTAGGCTTCATTTTGATAAAGTTGTTGGCTCTTTCCAAAAAGTATCAACCGTATTGAAGTGGCCCACAATACTCCTTTCTATAGAGATGATATGGGAGAAATAAAATTTTTGTTCAAGAAACATATTGATAAGCTTGCATTTCCTACCACTTCTTCAATGGTTCCACCCAGTGTTTTTAAAACCGGGCCGAACCGGGTGGTTCAATCGGGAACCGGACGTCCCGGCGATTGGATCAACCCCATTTGAACTACAGTTCATTCGAACCGGGTAGGACCGGATTGAACCACGGTTCAACAACTTTGAACCGCTAATTAACCCAGGTTTAATCGCCTGAAATGCATTTTTTATAGCTTAAATATATGTTACCCCCTGCAAATATACCCATTATCCATTTACCCCACTGTAAAATAAAACTCTTAAAAAAGACCTTGCAAATAATAATTGTTTCTAGTTACCCCCTGCAGGGGGTAACCGTAAACAGTTTATATTTTGCAGGGGGTAATCGTAAGCGGTTTATACCCATTATACACTTAACGCTGTCAACATAATCTAATAGCAGGGGGTAACCGTAAACGGTTTACATTTGCAAGGTCTTTTTTAAGAGTTTTATTTTTACAGGGGGTAAATGGATAATGTGTATATTTGCATGGGGTAACATATATTTAAGCCTTTTTTTATTTACTTTTTCTCTAAAATTTAATACTTTTCTTATTTTTTTATTTAATTATTACTCATCCGGTTCAACCATGGTTGAACCAATTGAACCATCACCTGGAGGTCTCTCCGGTTCAATCTCCGGTCCAGTTTTAAAAACATTGGTTCCACCACTATCTAAAATTAAAACTAAGGGTGACCAAAGAAGAAGAAGCAAAAATTCTATTATGGGAAGCGTGATCCTTCTGGTTGGGAGCATGTGGATGAAAAGATGAAAAATACTCGAGTCTGGGACTTTTAATAAATTATCACATCGGTTATCACAGTCACAGGGGGCTTCTCCTAAATTATCACAGCGGGCTTCAAAGAAATTATCACAGCAGGGGACTTCTAAATTGCTATTAACACGGGTTCCTCTCCATTTCCATCGTTACGTTGCAGATATTATTGATGTGGAACCAGATGGTAATTGTGGCTACAGAGCAGTTGTTGCTAGTCTTGGTGAGGAAAGTTGGCCATTAATTTGACAAGAACTAATCCAAGAAATAAACTCTCATTATGAGCTATCTTCTAAATTATTTAGGGGTTCAAAGGCTTGCGGTTATTAAGGAGTCACTATTTGTTAAAGGTTTTGGGAGGCAGGAGAAGGACAAGCGGCTGAGCATTCCTGGGATGGGGTACATTATATCTATCAAATATAATGTCGCCCTAGTTAAATTATATTTGGGAAACACATTTACTTATTTGCCTTTAATAGGTTTTTATTCATCAACTAAGAGTCGCAGCATCATCTCTATTCTTCACGTGAACCACTGTCACTGGGTGCATGTTGCGCTTGCTTAAGTGTCCATTGCCTCCAATTGGTCTTCACTGGGAGCGCTTTACATCTATCGAATCAACTTCATGGTTGGATCCTTATACCAGGCGTTTCCAGCAATGGGTTTCTTTGGCTCCGGTCATGCCACACCCTCTCATCCGCCCATCGTTGTAGACTTAGTAGCTGATTCAGATGATTTAGATTAACGTTTCATATACTTATTTTGGTACTAGTTTTTTTATTAATATTCCATATTTATTATTTTTAGAGCTTATATTTTAAATTGCTGATTTTTTTTTTATAAAAACGGATTTATCTAATTAATAGATAAATTCGTACGGACAAAATTACAAAACGGAATTATCTAATTGCAGATATATCTGTTACCTTAAATTAACAAAAACGGATTTATATATTAATTGGTTAATTCCGGTTTGTAACTTTTATGAAAACAAATTTAAGTATTTTCACTTACTTCCGTTTTTCTAATTTCGTAACCTACGGAAGTAAGTGAAAATACTTAAATCCGTTTTTATTTTTTTCTACAAACGGATTTCCTGGTTAAACAGGTAATTCTGTTAAATTCAAATAATTAGGGGTATTTTCGGATTATCATAATTTGTGCGGATATAAGTTGAAACTAGTCTTTTACTCGTGCATACGCACGGGTGATACTGTATTTATTATAATTTGCTATGAAATTATAAATACGTCGAAAGTTGCAAAATGTAATAAAAGAAAAAGGAAAAACTCTATAAATGGCGCTCCCGTTGGCGCGCCTATTGGCGGCTCTCGTAGGCGCTTCTATTGGTCATCCCGTTCGCGTTGTCGTTGCTCCTATCGTTGCCGTTCTCGTGCAGCTCAAGAAAAAAGTTGTTGAGATTTAATATATTTTTTTTTTTGAAAAATAATTTTGCAATTTTTGCTAGCGGTATCGCTTTTTTTGACAATCGGTAGTGGTTAAATAAATTGGATTTAGTAGTTTTGAGTAGATTAAAGTAAATAATAAATTCTACATAATTTAATATTAATTTTATTAAGTTTATTTAATTACTGATTTTAAGAAAAAATTAATTAATTTTTTTAAAAAAATTGAGGGCGAGTGTCATTGCCGCAAACAACTTTTGCTACTTTTTGGAGCTCCCGTTGGCGCTGTCATTGCTGCTCTTGTTGCAGCTCCCGTGCAGCTCATGAAAAAAGTGGATGAGATTTAACTGTTTATTTTTTTAGGAAAAATATTTTTGACGATTGGTAGTGGTCAAATTAATTGGGTTTAGTAGTTTGAGTAGATAATAGTAAATTAATATTAATTTAATTAATTTTATGTAACTGTTGATTTTTAAAATAAAAAAATTTTGGTAAATGATCGTTGCAAAATGTAATAAAAGAAAAAAAAATTCCATAAATGGCGCTCCCGGTGCGCCTCTTGGCGCTCTCGTTGCTGCTCCCGTTGGCGTTCTCGACTCTCGTTGCTGCTCCCGTTGGCGCTTCTATTGGTCATCCCGTTGGCGCAGTCGTTGTTCCTCTCGTTGTCGTTCCAGTGCGGCTGACGAAAAAAGTTGATGAGATTTAATATTTATTTTTTTTGGAAAAATAATTTTGTAATTTTTGCTAGTAGTATCGCTTTTTTTTGACAATCGGTAGTAGTTAAATTAGTTGGGTTTAGTAGTTTTGGAGTAGATTAAAGTAAATAATAAATTCTACATAATTTAATATTAATTTTAATAAGTTTATTTAATTACTAATTTTTTAGAAAAAATAAATTAATTTTTTTTAAAAAAATTGACGGCGAGCGTCAGCGCGGCAGACAATTTTTGCTACTTTTTTTGCGCTCCCGTTGGCATTGTCATTACTGCTCTCATTGCGGCTCTCGTGCAGCTCACGAAGTGGATGAGATTTAACTATTTATTTTTTTTAGGAAAAATATTTTTGGATTTTTTGCTAACGGTATCGTTTTTTGACTATTGGTAGTGGTCAAATTAATTAGGTTTAGTAGTTTGAGTATATTATAGTAAATAGTAAACTAATATTAATTTAATTAATTTTATGTAATTATTGATATTTAAATTAAAAAAATTTGGTAAAGAATTGTTGCATAATGTAATAAAAGAAAAAGGAATAACTCCATAAATGGCGCTCCCGTTGGTGACGCTCTCATTGCTAATCTCGTTGGCGTTCTCGTTGCTACTCCAGTTGGCGCTTCCGTCGGCGCTTTTATTGGTCATCCCGTTGGCGCTGTCGTTGCTCCTCCCGTTGCCGATCCAGTGCGGCTGGCGAAAAAAGTTGATGAGATTTAATTTTTTTTTTTTGGAAAAATAATTTTGCAATTTTTGCTAGTAGTATCGCTTCTTTTTTACAATCGATAGTGGTTAAATTAATTGGGTTTAGTAGTTTTTAGTAGATTAAAGTAAATAATAAATTCTACATAATTTAATATTAATTTTATTAAGTTTATTCAATTACTGATTTTTTAGAAAAAATAAATTAATTTTTTTTAAAAAAAATTGACTACGAGCGTCAACGCGGCAGACAACTTTTACTACTTTTTTGGTACTCTCGTTGGCTCTATGATTGCTGCTCTTGTTACGGCTCTCGTGTAGCTCACGAAAAAAAGTGGATGAGATTTTAACTATTTATTTTTCTAGGAAAAATATTTTTGGATTTTTTGCTAACAATATCATTTTTTTGACAATTGATAGTGGTCAAATTAATTGGATTTATTAGTTTGAGTAGATTATAGTAAATAGTAAATTCATATTAATTTAATTAATTTTATGTAACTTGATTTTGAAAAAAAAAAATTGATAGTGGATTGTTTGATTATGTTGATAGTAGAGAGAAGTGGAAAGAGTAAGAGAGATAGAAGAAAGATAAAAGATGATGTGAGAGTGAGGCCCACTAATAAGAATAGTGAGTGAGAGAAAGAAAAAGTAAAAGAAAATAATTTGAAATGACATATTTATCCTAATGATATAATTAATGGAAGGAGGGCATAATAGTAACTTTATTAAAGGGTTAGTATCCACTTTTTATAGTAGATGGTGGGGGTAAAAAAAAAACGTTTGTTTCACTTCACTCTTCACATTGTCATCCTTCATTCACTACCCTTTGGATCTACATTCTATTCATAACATTAGCATAACTATCATGCCACATGAATTATGAACTTCTTGAGCATTGAGTTGGTGACAATAAACAAAAATTTCCTATTATACAGGAACTAAAGATAACCAAATTATACACAGGAATATTTAGATAACTTTCTTCATTGTTTTATACCTTCATGAGCCTCTTCATTCTTATCACCTACAATATAACGATTTTGAATGTCACTCAAGCCTGATAAGTGAAGTTGCTTTCTCTTCTTTATAAGACGCAATGCTGTTTTCCTATCATCTTCAGCTTCCTTATAATCAGGCTACACAAAGAAAGTAAATTGTGTCAAGTATCAAACTGCATAATTGTAAAAAGTTCAAAACTGAAAAGCTCGTTTTTGTTTTGTAAAACTGTTTTACAAAATTGTTTCTTATTTTCTTGTTTTTAAAATTATAAAATCAAAATAGATATACTTGTTTTAAAGAACAGTTTTTCAGAACTATTTTATAAAACAACTTAAAAAAAACAATCCAAACACAGTAAAACAAGCCTCTGCAACCTGTACTAGTATCATTCTGGTACATAATTGAGATTAAGAACAGAAATCTCTACTCTCAGAGAAAAAAAATAACCACTGTAACTATTTATACCCTGTCATCTCTATTTTCTCTCAACATCAAATTAACTAGGCAAAATACCATCTGAAGTCCCTTAACTTATTTTCTGTTTTCGAATAGGTCCCTTATGTTTTCGTTATAACGAATAGGTCCCTTAACTTTTAAAATCATTGCACGGTTATCCTTTTTCACAGTTTTTGTTTAACTCCGTTAAAAAAATGTCAAAGTGGCTGTTTGGGGTGCTTACGTGGCTTTTTTTATGCTTACGTGGCAATTTTATTTGTTGACTCATTATTTCATAATTAAATTTAATTAAAAAATAAACAAATACTTCTGGAAATGAAGTTGACGTTTTCCATCGTTCATCTAAGTCCCCTTGTGCAAACGTTTTCCATCGAAACCCATTGATCTGGAAAATCAAAACCCATTGATCTGGAACCCATTACTTCAGAACGAATTAAAAACCCATTGCTCTAGATATTGTTTTCGATTAAGCTATTGTTTTCGTTTCAAATACTTCTAGATTCAGATATTGTTTTCATTTTCAGATCTCGTTTTCGTTGAGCATTTTAGATCTGGTTTTCGTTTCACATCTCGATTCAAGCACAAACCCAGATTTCGTTTCACTTGCGATTTCTTCCTTCTCTCCCCGATCTTGTGGGTAATGAATCTGCCTTGCTCCTAAACGTGCTTCAGGTGTTAGTGAAAATGGGTGTTAGTGAATCTTTTAAATTTGACAAATTAAAGTCATCCTTATGGTGTTGCATTATCGTTAATTTGTCTCTTCCCTAAACCTGGTTTGTTGAATCGCTTCATCTCCCATTTGAACAGCAACAACAACAATATTCAAGCAGATTTTTTTATTTTTAGAAAAATGCATTGTTTTGTTAATGGAAGAAATCAGTGTCGTCGGAGAGAAAGAGAGTTGATGGCGGCGATTGAGAGAGTGAGGTTGAAGAAGATTTATTTTGTGTTTCTGAGAGAGGAAAACTGAGGTTGAAGAAGATGATGTTTGCATTTTTTTCATTTTAATTAAAAATAATTATAAAATAATGAGTCAGCAATTAAAACTGCCACATAAGCGTAAAAAAAAGCCACATAAGCACTTCAAACAGCCATTTAAACTTTTTTGTAACGGAATCAAACGGAAAACCAAAAAAAAAGATAACGGTGCAATGATTTAAATGTTAAGGGACCTATTCGTTACCTTTAAAACATAAGGGACCTAAACGAAAACTGAAAATAAGTGAAGGGATCTCGAATGATATTTTGCCAATTAACTATTTAAACTAAATAACAGAGACTAGTCCACTTCCAAGTAACTATTTCAGGGGTAACCAGTCAACCTTCTAGTTAGTGATGTAAAAATAAATATGAAGTCAAGGCAAATTAGAAAACTTGAACGTCTAAACCAACTTCCAAATATCATGAAGACTGACCTTGAGAGCTAAAGCTCTGTCAAAGCTGTCAATAGCATTATCTGGCTCACCATAATTCAGCTGTGCTCTGCCAAGTGTCACCCATGCCTGGAAGGACCAATATCGAATTTAACAATTTAACGATTCCTATAAATACAGCTTGCAAAGGATTTGATATCAAAATACAAGCACACAGTGAGTTTATACCCATGTTTTTAAAACCGGACCGGAGATCGAACTGGTGAGAGTCATAGTTCAATTGGTTCAACCATGGTTGAACCGGGTGACTAATAAATAAAAAAGTATTAAATTTTGGGAAAAAGTAAATAAATAAGCCAAAAAAAGTATTATGGGGTGATTCAACGCAGTCCAATTGGCGGTCCAACCGCAGAGGCCCGGTTCTAGGCGGTTCAATCGAACCGGACTGCATTGCACAAAGATTGAAACAATCGCTGGGCTGACCACGCCATGGTTCAACCGGTTGAACCACCCGGCCCAGTTTTGACAATGCTGGTTTATACCACATACAACATGGAGAGAAAATCAAAGATATCCCGGTATTAAAAAGACTGAGGGTAAACACAAATTTGTAAGTTCAACTTAGAGCATTCTATCTAGGGATGACAATGGGTAGTAGGGTAATATAGTACTAGTTCTTGCAGCAAAGTCTTTTTACAAAAATAAAAAAAATAAAAACAGAGCCGGTTTTAGTACTTCTGGGTAGCAATTTTTATGCTTGTACCCATATCTATTGTATACCTAATATAACTGGATCCATAACCTATATTTTAATTAACTTGAATTTGTTGTCACCTTATTTGTTGTAGACAAACATGTAAAACATGAACATTGTTATAATATTAACATTAATGATGACAAATCAGCCAAAAAGAGCATTGACGAAACTACAACATATAACTTAATTGAAAGGGTATTCCATAACCATCCAAATCCAAATTATAAAACATCACAAACAGATTCATTTAACTTCATTATTTCCAAAAAAAATACATTTAACTTCATTAAAAGAAGATTCAAAATTCTTTCAAATCCAAATTGTATTGTAAAAATTGATACATGTAACATTTTTTGGATAATTTTTACGGGCAATCAATGAAGTCTAACTCTAATTTGCATCCCTAAATCTAACATGGTTGATCTAAAAACTCGGGTTAGCAATGATTGCCTCAGGTTTCAACCAAGAGGAAACTATGTAGATCAAGATTGGAGCCAAACTCTAGATCACTCTAGATAATATTGTTGGAAGTCTCATATACTGGATAGCGATATGGCCTAAATAGTTCTTATAAGTGGGGGAAATCAACACCCTATGAGCTAAATTCTGGAGTTGAGCTATACCAAACCCTAATTCTAATACAGTATCAGAGTATATCTGAGAACTGTTGGGCCACTCGCTATCAGGCAGTTATAGAGCCACTTGGGTCATACTCTAGTTGACAAATCCAAGGCGTGGGGGTGACTGTTGGAAGTCTCGCATTGGATATTTGCAAAACTGGAGCGGAAAAATTATAGATATAATTATCATCAATAGGAAGGAATAATGCTGAAGATCATACTATTAAAAATTACACGGGGTATGCAAATAAGAGTATCGTACCTCAGCCCACGAGGGATCCAATTCAGTAGCTCCTGCCGGGTAGAGACCACATATATCATATTTCAATTAATAAACCGCTAAGAATTACAATTCTATAACAAGCTCAGAAGCAAAATCACAAACAAATCAATTTAGATGTTGGAAGAAAACAGATCTACTTCATTGCTACAACAAAGTTCATCAAGACTGAATACAAAGTTCATAGTATTATAGACAATCTTTTAAATTGTTATTGAAAAGGTGACAAAGTAATACTATAGTAAATTCAAATCAAACCTCGAGAAGTTCATTTGTTATCCTCAGTTTAGTGATATGAATTTTTTAGATTTCATTTAGTATACAATAAATAACCAAGTTTAGAAGAATATAGAAGACGCACGAGTTGCAGCCTTTAAAGCATTCCAAGCATCTCCAATTTCTAGTAAAATTTGGGCTTTTTGTTCATGCAAAATTGGAACATCAGGTGCCAATGTAAGAGCTGCTTCCCATTTACCTAGTGCTTCCCAGTACTTCCCATCCTGCAAGAAGAAAGTGGTTATGTAGCATAAACACAGACAGGACATGTGATATGACATGGGAAACACTATTTTAAAACTTGTAGAACATGATATATACACATCTACTATCGAAAATTTGGGGAAAAGTATTCATAATAATCTATGTCGAATTGAGATGAAAAAGTTGGGGAATATGAAATGAGCACATGACACAAGCACCCGTCTTATATTCTCTATGGCATTACACAGGACACCATATGGAATCAAAAATCTCTTATACAACTATTAAATAGGATTCCATAACGATTCTGTGGCAGTTGCACGAAGTTAACACATGAAGAGAATAAACATCACTCAAACAGAATACGGACCAGATAATGGCATGTTGAGTACCACTCTTATTAATTCATGTTACTGATCATATTCATGAGTATAAGATTCAAATAAATACAAAATTTCAACTAGGAATATATACCTGGGAGCTAAACAAAAATTGTCAAATCCACACAGAAATAAGTTAATCTGAAACACTGAGGTTTTGAAATATTTAAGCATTAAGAAAAAACTCTCACATTAGATTTAACAAAATAAAATGGAAGTAACAGAAGAACTAGCAAGTCTTTAATACCAAAATTTCACTTGTCAAGATGAACCCAGATATTGAAACAACATAAGGCCCTAACAATGAATCTGGTTATGCTATCCCTTTTTATCAGAAATTAAATTCACCAAATCCCGATTTGTTCATCTGTCCATGTTATCCAAATTACGGAAAACGCGTGTCATATATAAAAAGACTGCTAGGCTGCCAATGTTGCTATCTCCATGCAGCTGAATAACATGCATAGTCACGTATAACCTATCATCTGAATTTCATAATGTTCTTAATCACAATTTGCAAGTTACTTGACCGTTCGATCCCTGCCCCTAATCAATTTGATCCTAGCTAATGTGCATGGGACAGATGCACTAATATTGTGATAAGGGACTTGGGTATTATTTATGAGGTAGCTAAGTTCCACAACATCGAGTAGTATGGGAAGCTATATGGAGTGCTTATGTGGCTTGGTTCTTCCCCATAACGGCTAGCTTTTAAAGGAGGGTTCTTCATATTACTCCTTATTAGATTATCAAATCAGTTTCGTCTTCAATCACGCAGAGCATCATATATCGAGAATTGGAATCTGATGTATAGAAAAAGTTTTGGGCGCGATTTGCGCAACATGATTGGGTTCGAATATTGGAGTTGTAACATGAACTCTATCAACTAAAACAAGATTCAATGTCAGTTACTGATTTCCTTACAGAAACACAAGTTTTGTGGCAAGAATAGGGGAATTTACAATCCATGCCTTACTGTAATTGTCCAATTCGTGCATCCAGAGGCCATGCGAAACTCAAGTTTTGTGAATTCTCATGGGATTAAATGAGAATTGACAACCCATGCCTTACCCTATAACTTTTACTAATCTTTTAAGACTGGTTTACACAAATCAAGGAAATTAACAAAATTTAGTTATTTTGAGAATATTATTAGGCTTTTACATTATTAATCTTTCTACAATAAATAATTAAGACTATAATTAAGAAAACTATTAAACTATCTTCTTAAAAACCGAAAACTATAAGGTAACTGAAGGAATATGAAACTATCAAAGTGAAGCATAAAAAACAAAATTCTACTTAAAAATCGATAAGTAAAATGGAAAAGTTTACCAGAGCAAGGTTGTCTCCTTGAGCTTGAAATTGCTTGGCCAATTGGTCGGAATTAGGGGCAGGAACTCCATCGCTACATTCTTCAGTGTTTTTGTTAGGGTTTGAATTGGATTCGTCTTCCTGTTGATTATTATGCTCAAATGGAAGGTCGCTCAAGCGAGGTAAACAGCGCTTCTTCTTCGTGTTCTTCCATGTTACTTTCATTTTCACCGCCTCTTCTTCCTTCAATCACCGCCTCTTCTCTTCCTTACTCCGCTCTTTTCAACTTCTTTTTTGTCCGTAATATTATGAACTTACTCAGAGTCAGAGCCCATTTGTTATACTAGTTTTTTTTATTTTAAATATTATTATTGTTTAAGAAAAATAATCAATTTTAGAAGTTTTCTACATATTAGTTATAGCTTTAAAAAAAATATAATCTAAAAATAATCTAAATATCGACTAAAATGAGAAGATGTTTTGAGTGCTTCTCAAAAAATCATTTTTATAGAATGATTTAAAAAAACAATTTTCATTATGTTACACAAAACAACTTCTGTTTTTTTTTTAAAAAATCTCTAGAAACTAATCTCTAAATTCTTTAACAACAAAACCACTGATACCAATTGGATTTAATTTATATATAAGTGTTTTACATCATCTACTAATTACAAGTTGACATGTTAGTAAAAAAAAGTTAGTCAATTAGTAACCACCATATATGTCAACCATATCATAAATTGTTATTGGTTGTGGTTATACCAATTTTTAAGATTATGGGTTTAGCTGGAAATTTTTTTGTCGTGTTGATCATATGTGCGTTGTGTGTATTGAATTAGTTATCATTGTAATTACTTATTTATATATATATATATATATATATATATATATATATATATATGTATGTATGTATGTATGCAGTATCTCAATATTAATAGTGTTTAAGTGTCCATGTTCGTGTCGTATCCGGTGTTCATACCTGTGCTTCATAGCTACACACTTCCAATTAGGGAAAAAATTTCCCACTCACCAATTTTTCTTAAAACCCTAAAATACCCTTACCCCTCCATGTCTCTCCCATCTCCTTCCTCCTTCACATTCCCTCACACTCCCCTTTCTCATGATTCTCTCGCTCTCACGCCCTCTACTTTCTCAATTTTTCATCTCCTTCTCCCCAATCTCCAGCCTCCTCCCTCTCCTCTCTTCGTCTATTGGTAAGCTCGTCATCTCCATTTGCATTTTTTTTCTACAACTTAATATCATTTCGTATCTTAACCGAGTGGATCTGGTACTTTGGTATTGAGTGTACAACAAATTTGAACATTAAAACAACACATCTGGTACCAAGGTACCAGGAAGTATCGATACCAAAGTACTAGACCGTCTCGTATAATAATATGTGTTTAATATACCTGTACAAAGGCTCTGTTTGGTGCGTTCCATCCGCTAGCGGATAGCGGATGAAAACTGCGGGTGAAGAGTGCATGTGTTTGGTAAGCACTAGCGTTTAGCTTTTTTGGGTAGCAATTAGTATTTTTTCAAACACTACTTCAAGTAGCATTTTTTCAAACGCTAGCGGATAGCGTCACACTTTTTTGGAATTTTTACCCTTTTTATTTTTCTTAAATTACTTCTCTATACTTATTAAGTAAATGTAATCATGAATTAGATAAATATGTCTTGTTATGTCATTTTACATTAATAATCTAGTTCAACCGCTAGTTTTATCAAACACGTCATTTGCTATTCGCTATTCGTTATCCGCTCATCCGCTATCCGCTATTTTTTACCAAACCATAGCCTTCTCTATCTTAGCGCGCGGAGACGCGAATTTAGCAGTCCACTGTGTGACTGCATTGTTGTGCTAGTTGAGCTTGAAAGCTTGGACATGGCTAAATGATGAAGAGGATTAATGAGTTGATGAAGTTAGTATCATTGTCAAGAGAATGAAAAATGGAGAAGAATGGTGGTGGATTTACCTACATGCATTGAAGGGATTGAGACTTCTCCTGGGTTTTGTGTTTTGACTCAACTGAAGGTTACTTAAAGTAGGGAAATGACCAAAATGCCCTTGGCTTAATAATACTCACTTAACTCAATTTCTACCCCAAACAATCACACACAATTCACATAATTCCAAACAATAATACATAGACTCATACGATCTAGCAATTAACTATGGCTTTCACGACGACAACCTCTCCATGACTTGACTTATTATTTACTCGAATAATAAATCGCTAGTTAATTTTATAAATTAAGATTAACCAAACTAGGGAGGTTTCATAAAACCCATTTCTAGTCATACCATCGATTAATAACCGTATATACCTCACCTACTTTGGCAATTAAATATTGCTTCATAGACTCAAGCAATTAAGCAACACTAGTTAATCTCGATAACCGAAATTAACATAATTGGGGATGTTACATGCGAAATCCTTTGGATTCACAAATGTTTTAATCTAAATGCATCTTCACTAACACCAGGAATGATAAAATTACTACAAACTTCTAAAAATTGTTTTAAATGTAAGTGGGGATCCTCATGAGGAAATCCACCAAATTGACCTATTATTTGAAGCATTTGTAACATCATAGGTTTAAATTCAAAATGTACAGCATCAATATGAGGTCTTGCTATGCTAGTTTGCATATTTTGATGATCAAACATAACATAGTCTCTCATTGGCCTATCTCTATCATTAATCATACCTATAGAGCCCATGTTGATGAATTGAATTCTGTAATCATCCTCAGGTTCATGATGTGAGTCAGGAACTGAGGCTGGTCTAGAACCTTCTCCTTCAATTGGTTGAGACAATGAATTTCTGAAGCTTTGAAGTCTTTTGCTTTTGGAGTCTAAGAAACTTCCTAAATCTTCTTTCTATTTCAGGATCTAATCTGAATTCTGGTGATTTGGCCCCGTGCATATGCTAGAGCATCCTGTGCTCCTACATTCAGAAACAAAATACCAGAGTAATAAACACTAATTTACTATATATCTAAACAACAAAAATTAATGGCAATCCCCGACAACGGCGCCTAAAACTTGGTGTGAGAAAAAGTGATGCGCAAGTGTACACAGTCTACAACAAGTAGTATAAGAAAGATGAGATCGTACCCACAGGGATTGGATTAATTTTTATGGTTTGTATACATAGAGAGATTAGTGTCAAGTAGCCAAGTAACAAACAATATATGGTGGCATGAGAACAAAATGTAAACAAGCTATGAGATAAGTGTGAAAGCAACGGAGAATGATAGTTGGGATGTTCTTTATCAAATAAGTTTCTTTTAAAGTTTTGTGTTATATGTGATGCAGGTGCACTGGATGTTGTTGCATTAGAATTGTGCTTTTCAGTCACTGTCTTAAGAGTTTCATTACAAGCTCTTATGTCTAATATGCTAAATAAGTTCACTCCTGTATTTTAAGTACCCACAGTATCACCCTATGGACTATGCTATCCTTGTCTAGGTTTTAGCATGGAATTAACAAAGTTTCCTTTATTAAACACTTACCCATATTAATTCTTGAGTTCTAATTATAAACCATGTCTGTATTTATAACTCTACGTATTCTAAGTGATCAACCTCAAAATAAGTTTGGAAGAAGTATAAAACAATAACTAAAATGCACACATCACATATGAACACAATAACTTACTTAAAAGATCATCATAAGATTAAAACATCCTAACTAAAAGAGTTTAGCTCATGCTAGACATCACAATACATATATAAACAGAATAGATCATGTTCATATATTTAATATCACAAAAGGAAAACAACAAAGTAAAGATTACACGGTTGGAGTTCCTTTGCATGAAATTGCCAAGCAATGCAGGTGCATTCACTTCACTGCATTCAACCAGCACTACGTCATTGTGTTGAAGTAAAGAAAGAAGTTGTCAATTCCTTTCTTGCCTTCTTACAAGATAATGAAAAACGAAATCTAAAACTATCTAACTTAGAGAATTGTATATGAGATGAAGAATGAGATATATTTCAAATGAGAAGTGACGGTCTTTATATAGGCTTCAAAAAGTGAGCTTACTTGATGATCAAGTTTACTTAAGAGTGAAGTTAGGGCTTTATCTTCTGAACTTCAAAAAGCAATTTGAATCCCACACTCAAACAAGAGGAAAGGTCCTCTAATGAGTGGCTAAGTGTCCCTAAGAGAGTGACTCATCCAAGCTATACTTCTATGGTAGGCGCCGCATTTTTCCACTTGCATGTGCCTTTATGACTAAGCATGATGTCATCATTTAACTGCTGGTGCATTTTGATGGTCTAAGAATTCTTCAAGCATTGTAGTCTGTTTTTAGTGCAGGTGCATCCAATGCAGGTGCATTGTTGAATGGTTGGTGCAGGAGCATCACATGCAAGTGCACTGAACAAACACATTAAAATACCACAAAATATGCAAGATGCTAAGTTATAAGCACAACCCTCTTTTTAACTTGGAATGTTGTTATTTTATTTATATAACTCTATTTACTATTTATACTTAGAACTGACAATTATTTAGGTTTAGATGCGTAAATAACTCTATATAAAATAGAGTTATCAATAAATCGTAAAACGTAATATTTTCTGAAAACGGTTTACGACTCTTAAAATCTTTTGAAACAAAAATACCACACATAAACAGCATATCGAAACGATCAAAATTGAAATATAAAAACCTAAACGTGAGTAAAACTCACCTCTTGTGATGAAAATCACAAACAACAACAACAAACGAATGGAATTCGACACCGACTCGTCTACTCGAACTTTTCCCAATCTTGAATTTCTCGCTTCCACGAACATCAAATCGATCCCGAACAAATCCCCATACGTGTCCAGCTACTGAAGCTTACCCAAATGCATCTCAAATCAACAATGTAACTCCCTTTCTACCCCGATCTAACCCCAATTTCTAGAACGCGGCAACTAACTCCAATTTCGGTTTGGCAGCATCTGTACGCTATTTTGCAATAGGCATAAATAATTCAATTCTTAACCAAAACCATCAAAACAAGTGCCTAACATGAAGGAAATTTTTTCTAGTTTCTGAGGGTTAAGGTTTCAAACTGATACAACCAGTATTTAGAGAGTTATAACAAAAATAAGGGAACTGGATCAAAACTGTGACTGATTTAGAAACGAAACTTGTGGACACGATATCTATCTTAATACCTAATGAAATCAGATGATTCGTATGTCTATGTTGAAGCATTTTGTGTCTAGTTTCTGAATAATAAAAAATGACATTCAGATGAGGTGTGTATAGAGAGATATAAGGTAAACACTGAAGGTGGTACAAACGGGTTTCCTGCAGAATTTCTGTTGAACTTGTATCTTTAACATCAACAATTAATAACTACGAATTTGAGTTCCAAAACGACACTCCAAACTTCCAAGCTACTGAAGTTCAATAAATTTCACTTGGAATCACAATGTAAGTTCTGTTTTTGGTTAGAAATTACCCCCACTCTTCCACTATGACATGCAAGGCTCCAATTGGTTCCAAAACTTCATTGTTGTGCTAGTTGAGCTTGAAAGCTTGGACATGGCTAAATGATGAAGAGGATGAATGAGTTGATGAAATTAGTATCATTGTGAAGAGAATGAAAAATGGAGAAGAATGGTGGTGGTGGATTTACCTACATGCATTGAAGGGATTGAGACTTCTCCTCTCTTCTTTTTCCCTTCTTTATCTCGCACTCTTTCCTTCTCTGTCTACTCTTCTTTCTAAAATTTCTCAATGTGCTGAAAATGAGGTGAAATGTTTTGAGGTTTTGTGTTTTGACTCAACTGAAGGTTACTTAAAGTAGGGAAATGACCGAAATGCCCTTGGCTTAATAATACTCACTTAACTCAATTTATACCCGAACAATCACACACAATTCACATAATTCCAAACAATAATACATAGACTCATATGATCTAGCAATTAACTATGGCTTTCACGACGACAACCTCTCCATGACTCAACTTATTATTTACTCGAATAATAAATTTCTAGTTAATTTCATAAATTGAGATTAACCGAACTAGGGAGGTTTCATAAAACCCATCTCTAGTCATACCATCGATTAATAACCGTATATACCTCACCTACTTTGGCAATTAAATATTGCTTCATAGACTCGAGCAATTAAGCAACACTAGTTAATTTCAATAACCAAAATTAACCGAATTGGGGATGTTACATGCGAAATCCTTTGGATTCACAAATGTTTTATATGTAGTTGGCGATATGGATTCATGGTGATGATGATGTGATTTCAGCTTTTAAAGATGCTATTGAGTCGTTGAAGAGAATTGATTTGAAGGTTATGAAAGAAAGAGATGGTAATCAGTGTTGTGCTAACTGTATGGTTGAGTTTGATTTCAATAAAAATACGAATGGTGATAGCAACTGCAATATTATCCCTTGCAGTCATGTGTTTCATCAACATTGTATTTTGCAGTAGCTACAAACTAGTCACACTTGCCCCTTGTGTCGCTATGTGTTTCATCAATAGTTGAAGATAGAGGCGATTGTTACATTTTTATTATACCATGTTATCTTATTTAATTTTTATTATTCTATTTTTATTTAATTTTTAAAATTTTTATTATAAAATAATAGTGAAAACTATACATTTTGATAATACACATAATATATATATATATATATATATATATATATATATATAATGGAAGATTCAGCATTGATCTTTGTATTCGTAATGACGAGGATGCGTTTGTGAAAACAAAGTTTTTGTGTTTCACAGGCAAGCCCTCTCCACAAGAGGTTGAAGCTTTGTGCTTATTGGAAGTGGTCATTTGGTTACAAGAGTTGGACATCCAAAGAGTTACCATCGAGCTCGATTGCAAAGCGGTTGTAGATGGCCTCCGAGCAGTGGGTATTTTAGTAAATAAATATGGCTCCATTCTAAAAACTTGTCGATCATTACTGTCTACTTTAGAAAACTATTGGGTTAGTTTTATCCGGAGGCAAGCAAACCTTATGGCTATAGCTAGAGCATCAAGGCTTTATGCTAGCTCCCGTGTCTTTGATTGTATTCCAATCTGTGTTACATTTTTTTGGTCTACTTAGCTAAATTGGCAAATAAATACCACACACGCACACTATAACTGGCCACACCCGAGTTCGAACCCCGGAGCCGACATCCCCATGTCGCTGAAATTGCCAAGGCAACCAACAGTGAGGGATCTGTGTTACATATTTGATTATGAATGAAATGACATAAGTTTCTTTTGGTTATATATATATATATATATATATATATAAACTCATATTTAGTGCATTTTTAGAGATATTTTTGGGTCAATTTTAGAGCAATTATATACTAATTATATAAATCACTAACTTAATTTGCTCTTTATTTTGCAGAAAAAAAGAAAATATAAAAGATATAAAAGTCCATTTTAAAGCTATTACAAGTTTATATATATATATATATATATATATATATATATATATATATATATATATATATATATAAAGAAGAAGATCCTCTTGGTGATTTCAATTGAAAATGATGCACATGTGACTTGGAGAGAAAGAAATAGGCATGGAGTGGATAGCAAGCAACACATACTTAGGAAGGATCTAAATCCTAATATTTAGGAATTGAGATATCTTGCAATTAAAAGAGGAAACAATCTTGACTTGATCCCTAGCTTGGAGAGAAAGAAAAGGAACTAATATAAAAGGAGGGCTTCACTTGTGAATGGGGAGAACCGCATACACTAACAAAATTACGAGAAACGACGATTACACGGACGCTGCGGAGGGAGAGAAAAAGGATATCGGGTACCGTTCTTGACACTGTGAGAGAGCTTTGGAGCAGAAAAGGAGACCAAAGATTCAAAATAAGAATTTCTCTAATTTTCGGGTTATTTTTATCTCTGTAATTCATGACTCTAATTTCTATTCTATTGTTCTTGATAATTATGGATACTTAAATCCTCTTATAGGGTCTTAGGTGAATCTTGTTTGTTTAGAAACTGTTTTAGTTTCTACTTTGAATTCCTAGTTTTATTTCAATTAATATTGTCCTATTGTTTTTATCACATAATTAGGATTAGCTACCCTTTTCATGTTCATAATCAATTAGTTGATCAGTGACCGTACTGCAATTAGTTGGTGGACCTATAGGATAATTGGGGCTATAATTAATGAATGTGCTTTATGCTTTTCTTGAATTTAAATTCTAGCATGACCAAACTAAGGTTAATTTAGGAAAAAGAATATTAATCGCGAATGACCAAACGGATTAATAGCTTTAGTAAAGAGATTGGTAATTAAATAAAATAAAGGAATTCAGATAGAATTAGACATAGGGGAATCGAAACTTGCAAGTGAAACCGCGACCCTAGATCTCTCTCCATTTATTAAATCTGCATTTTATTAATTGTTATTTATTTACTTTTATTTCTTTGTTTCAATTACAACTCAATTATTCGATCGTCTAAACAATAAATAATTTTAAGTAGTTTGGTACTTGTTAATTAATCCCTGTGGACACGATAATCTTTTATACTACTTCTGTGAAAGAGTATAAGTGTGTTTTTAACGCAACATATATATATATATATACATATATATATATAATAAAAGTATTTCTTTTTTATAAAAAATAATATTTTGTTGATGAAATTATACTTCTGAAAGGGCAAGAGTTTATAAATATTTCATAGAACTGAAAAAATATGTCAGTCAGTTGTTAGTTATATAAAACAACTCGAAACCTTTTTCCTCAAACTAGCGCCTAGTAGTTTTTACACCTCAAAAATATTACACTAAAGCACCATAATATTCAATTCTCTCCAAGAGAGAACACCAGATTGCTCCCACAAATTTGTGCTTATGAGACTAATGATAGCACCACATGAATTATGGCTGGATTTTGCCCATCATGTTTGCTTTAGCCTTTGCCAATGCATCCTCTGCACATTTTGCTTCTCTATTTATATTACAACCTCCGGACTCATATATAAACAACAAATAATTTTTAAAAGTGATTTATCTAGACTACATATAGTCTTGTTGCTTATATATGAGTCCGGAGGTAGTACTAAAGTGCCAGGGGCATTCATATTTTCTTTTCACCCAGGAATTTATGACTAAAAGTGACATGCAATATTGATACGACTAAAAGTACATTGTTCAACACCAATATTGATAATTGGTTTTGATTCTTTATTATATATGTATTATGGTGGAACTACATGCAAATTTACACATAGTTGAGGATTGCACAGTACTACTCCTTAAAATTTAAAATTTTCACTTACTATCACAATAATTTTATTTTGACACCACTAACTATAACATTTCGCACCCGTAACCCCACACTCTCATTCAACAAATTAAATTAGACAAGGTCAATCTTTTCTCTCTAAAAAAACCTTGCTGTGCACAAGCTCTCTCACACTCTCGACCAACATGATAATTAATGTTCAAACTTACATCTAAATTAAATTCGAGTTTTGAATATAAGTAACTCTTCTATAGTCAAAACACCAATACTCTTCTCTTTTTATTTTTCGGCAAGTACTTCCTCTCAAGTTTAACGTCATCTTGGTAAAAAAAAAACGACATCTTGTATTGCTTCATATTCGCATCAAAAATATAAATTCCCACCTCTTCTTAATAGCGTGTTTTTATCCACTTCCAGAAGGTACTTTTTTTAATTCCTACATTTGTAAATTTTGTGATAATATATCCAAAATAAAATATAATTAAATATCGAGAAAATAAACAAACAATCTCCAATATTACGCTCTAAACCAATAAAAGACTAGCTACATAAAGGAAATGTAAAAAAATGGACTAAATAAAGGGATCATTGAACAAATTTATAATTACCAAAGAAAATAGCAAGGAATTAATGGTAAATTATAATAAGAAAGCCAAAAATGATCGTGAATATCAATAATACCTATAATGAAATTTAAGTACGTAGCTAGCATAATTAGCTTCTAGATAGATCAATGTTGAAGATCAATTTCATATGGTCTCATATATCCACAACAACTTTAAGAGACAAAACAAATTGACAAGAACGATAACCAAGATAATCACCATCATGAGAATTTCCAAACCCATTAACAAGATGAAAGCTCTCATCAAAATCGAACAATTTTCAAACTTCAGTCACAAGCCTCTCAACAAGATGCTCACGTGACTCAAAGGGAAAGTCTTGATGGAACAAGATTTCTCTAAGGAAATCTTGACTTTCTTGGAAAAAGGTTTTGCAACTCACTTGATGACTACAGTGGAGTAAGGTTGTGACGCGCATAACTGAGTTTGAAATTGGATCAACCGAACGTGAAATCACATTGATGCAGAATTTGAATCGATCCATCGGCCTCAGTTTAGGGCACTCCATTTGCATATTGTAATTCATGTTTTGCAAATACCTATATTGTTGTTGGTACTTTGCTGATAAGTGATAATAGTAACTTGATAGCCTTGCTGGTTTTTCTTTTAGATAAGCAATACTTTATTGAAAAAAGCACTAGGGGTGCTCAAACCCAAACAACAAAAGTTACATATTGTTTAGGCAATGAAGTGGATCAAGCCACCAAGCAAAAATATCAAAATTTAAATGACAATGAGATATATAGACCAACCAACTCCAAGTTAACTGCTTGATGCGTGACATGATAGATTCAATGTTGGGATCCTCGTTCTTGAAGATAAGAGCATTCCTAGCCAACCAAATACTCCAACAGGTAGTCAACCAAATTAAGTGTTTTGTTTTCTTGGCCTTTTTACCTTTGGATAGCTTCCCCCACCAAAGACAATGTTCGAGCAAGCTGTTGAATCCCACATTGTCGATCTTACACCAAACGCACACCCGCGACCAAATATCTGATGCAAAGGTGCAGCTCAAAAACAGGTGAAACTGCGATTCAACTTCATTCTAACACAATGGACAGAGAGCGTCATCGTCCGGTGCGATAACAAGTCGGTGTCACAAATTTCCGCGAGTTGGAAGAGCATCCCTAAGTAAGCGCCATCCAAAAACAATAACCTTGGAGGGAGTGACACATCTCCATAACTTCTCCAACCTCTTATGTAATTCATTTTGATCGCTCCCCATTACCTCCCGAAGCATCTCTTTGTAACAAGAACGGACGGTAAATTTTTTCGAAGTCTCAAGCTTCCATATCCAAGTATCCTCAATCCCTTGAGCAAGAGTCACTGGGGCCAAGATTTGTTGAAGATATGCAGCCTCCAAATGATTAACACGCGATTGAGATACTAGCCAAGATTAATTCCACCGCCAAACTCCATCCCTCCACCCTCCAAAGTCCGCACCACCACACGGTTTGATTCACGGCCCGTCCATAGAGAAGGAAAAAGCCGAGAAAAAGAAGAAGTTCCCAGCCAAACATCATTCCAAAAATCCACCGAAGCGCCATTCCCTATCCTACGAGAAACCTGCTGGCCGAAAAAAGATAGAGGAGAAAACGCGAGATCAAGCATCATCAAATCGCGCCACCAAATAGACCCAACAGCACCTCTTCTTAATGCACCCTCCGACCGTTGTATAAAGGCATCCTTGAAGCTTCCATATCTATGAAATAATAAGCCTTTCCAAGGAGCGAAATCATCAACAAGTGCCCGCCACTTCCACTTACTGTGGCAAAGTGGAAAATAGTGTGTTACTAAAAATTTAAAGATTTTGGGAGAACAAGGGTGTTGAACCCGTGACCCCCTTGTTGAAGAAACAAACAAATACCACTAGGCTACATCACAATTTGTGATTAGTTGGCCAACTACTTCTATATAATATATAATAACGAAAATTTTCATTAAAAAATAAAAAAGGAAATTGATACCTTCTTGCGTTTCAGGCCACTGTTCTCTTCGTTTTTATATGCATTTGTTTCGGAATTCAGAGAAACGGAATAACCCCAACATAATTTGAAGAATCACTGATCCATATTAGAGAAATCATAGATCTAATAAATGGGTTGTTCTTTGAAACCGAAATATAAAAAGGTTGATTTAAGTTCTGATTTAAGTTCTTTGAATGCGAAATCAAGGTAAGAAACCAAGTTATGATTTTAGTTTTGATGGCAAACTGCTATTGTTGTTGCTGGTTACAGTGCTTTAGCGCAAGAAGGTATCAATTTCCTTTTTTATTTTTTTGAAAACTTTCGTTATTATATATTATATAGAAGTAGTTGGCCAAATAATCACAAATGGTGATGTAGCCTAGTGGTGTTTGGTTGTTTCTTCAACAAGGGGGTCACGGGTTCAACACCCTTGTTCTCCCAAAATCTTTAAATTTTTAGTAACACACTATTTTCCACTTTGCCATGTATGCGCCACGTGGCAGCCAACTATTGGTTGCTAACGTGGCACTTGTTAGTGCCATGTGTCCATGGTGACATGGGTTGATGACGTGGTGTTCAGTGACACGTGACATAATGGTCCAATGAGATGATGACACGTGGCAATTATTTTTATTTTAATGTTTTTTTTATGGAAAACTGACCGACGGGCCTAACCGTAAACAATTTATATTTTGCAGGGGCTATTTAAAGTTTTTTTTTTACAGGGGTCTGTTTAGATTGTGCGTGTATTTGCAGGGGCCAAACGCATATTTAAACTTTTTTTTTATGGAAAACTGACTGAGGAGCCTAACAGTAAACAATTTATATTTTGCAGGGGCTATTTTAAAGTTTTTTTTTACAGGGGTCTGTTTGGATTGTGCGTGTATTTGCAGGGGCCAAACGCATATTTAAATCTATATAATATTATGTAATTAACATAATTGTATAATTTTTAAAATAGGAAAAATGTACGTGGCTACATGAGGATCAAGAAGAAGTTATGAGAGTCTTCCATAAGAGGTGTTCTCATCGGTTTTCTGAATTATCGAGGACTGCACGAATAGAAGATAAGAAACCGACTTATATGGGAGAACTTTGAGGCTGGAATTAATGAGTACCGGGAGACTCAACAGCAGAGCAGTGGGAGCACGGAAGTTGATCCTGTGGAGGAGGCTACAGCAGCTCGTGAAATTTGGGAGAGAGCAGTTGCTCCAAGAAAAAGTAATCGTTTAGTAGGATTTGGTGGTATCGGACCGGCTGCTTTCAGAGCAAGTATTATTCCGAGTCTTTCTAGTTCTGGATCAGCTGGGAGTACTGTCCGCTCATATGTTCCTACCACTGGAAATTTGAATGCTGTAACTGAGTTGACCCAGCAGTTGAGCCAGACTCATCGTGAGTATGAAGAGCGCCAGCAGCGAAGTGCACTAGAATTGCAGGAGCTTCGAGAGCAGACTAAGTTAGCTGAGGCACGCGTGGCGGAGCAAGAACGACAAGCAGCGGAGGAACGTAGGCTAAATGAGGAGCGCTATAATCACTAATTGAGTTAGTTGTCTCAGCAGCAGTACTCCATGCCATCATCTTCCCATATGGCGCCATCCTACACGCCGCCATAGGAGCACTTTGGCGGTGCCTTTCAGCCATGGTCTCAGTACCCGCAGCACTATCCACCTCAGCAGCAGATGTATCCACCCCCACCCAGCTTTAGCAGTACTATGCACCTCAGCAGCAGATGTATCCACCCCACCCAGCAGGTTGATCAGCACTCCCAACAGACATACAACTCAAGTATCGATTTGAATACTATCGATCCTATTGGTGCTTTTCTTGCAACTACTGATGACGCCTCAGGTGACGCCACAGCCAACTATTACAAGAGCGAGGATTCAGACCAGCTCCCACACCAGCCCCCACCCCAGTAGCTTACTCTTATGTTATTTTGTTGTTTGGATATTTAAGTTTTATTTGGTGTTGAATATGAAAATTCGCGTACTTTGTTGGGATATTGAAGTTTGCGCTTTTTCTGGATATTATATCGACCGGGTATTGATTTTTAATTGTATATTTAATTTGTCATTTTAATTTGATTATTTTTTTTTCAATCATAATAAATTACTTAACAAATTATTTTTAATTTATCTAATATTATATTTTTATTAATAATATTTAGTATTAAATAATATTTATTATTTAATAATATTTATTATTTAATAAAAAATATTATTATAAATAATAAACTTTATTATTATTTATTATAAATATTTAATATTATTTAATTCGTATTATTTAAAAATAATTATTATAAAAAAATTAATTATATTTAATTCGTTTTTTATAAAAAAACATTTTTTAATAAAAAATTAATTTTCTGTTTTTAAAAATGTTTTTTATTATTAAATTTTCTTTTTTACAACAAAAAAAGGTTTTTCCGGCGGATTTTAATTTTTGTTTAAAAAAAAATTTTAATTTTCGGCTGATTTAATTAAATTTTTTTTTAAAAAAAAAAATTCCGGCTGATTATTGGGATTTCTGGCGGATTTATTCAATTTTTTTAAAAAAAAAACCCAATTTCCGGCAGATTTGGAGGGGTTTTCGGCAGATTTTATTTTATTTTTTTTAAAAAAAATGTAATTTCCGACGGATATTTGGTCTTTTCCGGCGGATTTAATTACATTTTTTAAATAAAAAAAACCCAATTTCCGGCGGATTTGGGTGGCTTTTGCGGCGGATTTGGCGCTGGAATTTTCCGGCGGATTTTCCCTCGGAAATTTCCTGCGGATTTTGCGAGGGACCTGTATCCGCCGGAAACCGTTTGCTACGGGGTTTTTCCGGCTCCCAAAATCCACCGGAAAGTCCAAATTTCCGGCGGATTTTGGTCGCTGGAAAATCCTGTTTTTCTTGTAGTGTTAGGTACTCGAACTCGTATATGATCTCGTCCGAGGTACAAGTTGATTAGTGCTTCTGAAGATCTTGAGGATATGTTTCGGGAGAGTGAAGATGAAGATAAGCTTCGAATTCTTGAAGATGGACCTCGGGTTGTCCGAGGTAGATTCCATGTCTGCGTTGGGTGGGGGTACCTGCAAACACTCCGACACTCAAGTCAGTATGGGTTAGAGAAAGGACATGCAAAGAAATAAGAGCGTAATGAAAGTGTACCTTGGAACGGAGGGTTGAACCTCTATTTATAGACAGAAGTGTCGTACCTGAGGCGTTGGATACGGGTGTGCGAATCCTGACCGTTGGATGCGGATGTTGACTAGCTCGTTGAGCACCGGATGTTCCTAGATGTAGAATTGGGCCTGGCCTAAATCTTGTGATGTTTTGACCCAGGTCAGAACAATATTTAATATCTTTTTATTTAATAATAAGAAAATATTGTTTTATCTGCCTCGATAATGTTGATCTTCTAATTATAAGGCTTGCCAATTTTTCTTAATGCATCTCCGTCTATTAAATTAGATTTTCATATTTTAGATTGGATTTTAACTGAAATTTAATTAACCACGTTTTCATATAGATTGCTTTATTTCATATATGAAGTTAAACAATATAAGTAAAATGTAAATATATCATACTATGTGTTGATTATTCCTATAGAACATATGTGTTGATTATTCCTATAGAACATATGTTTTCTTTGGAGAACAACACCTGACTGCAAGGTATTTCCTATACACGATGTGTTTAGTTCCAAGAATAACACGTGACTTCGACGATAACACGTATTGAGCTTTACCAAATGACATGTACATTACACGTGCTTTTACATAGCATTGTGCAGAATTAGTAAACTTATTTGATGAGATACGTGTGACTTTATTATACAGCTTTTCGATTCTATATGTTGGTCTCTACAGTTCATTTATTTTACCATTTATTCCACATGTTTTTCAATAAGTTTATCCACATGCTTAATGTATGAATAGGCATTTGTTCTGCACGTTTCAAAATTCCCATTAGCCACGTTTATATATATTATGTTTGACAGCAAATCACAATGCATGTTTTTCATTAGAGGAAAACAATATTATTACATTTGTTGTTTGTGTAACTTATGAGGAGTCGCTTTTTCTTCAAGTCACCTATAAGTACTCTATCTTTTTCCAATTTTTATTTGCACTAAAACAATATCTATCTGTTCATATTTGTCTTCGTTGTTCATTTCCCGAGTTTGTTTTCTTCGGTTTCTGCTTCTTCTTATTGTAACCATCATGTCTAATTGTTATGTTTTCTTTTTTTACAGGACTTCGTTAGGAAAACCTTGGATTACATTAGTGATATTGTTTCAGGTAAAGTAAATTGGAAGATAAAAATAAGGGTCATGTTTCTGTCGAGAGTACCTCAGTTCAACAAACCAAATCTAACTGAATCCATAGAAATGATTCTCATTGATGAAAAGGTAAAACAACTTAATAAATTGTTTGGTTTTAGTTTTTTTACTAACTTTATTTATTGATTAAATTTGTTCACCCCTTTAGCTTGATAAAATACATGCAACTATTACAAATTCCTTATTTGCGCGTTTTGATCGTGTTATTCGAGAGGGTTTCACATACATACTAACCAACCTAAAAATTTCTGCAAATGATGTTATCTTCAACACCACTTCTCATAATTCAAGTTGTCTTTTATGGCTACAACAATATGTGAACATGTTGATGCTCCTGAAATTCCCATGCACCATTTTACCTTTGTTGACTTTCCATTAATCACGAGTGGAGCCAACGAAAAAGCTGTTGTTGGTAACATTCTTCACCTTTTCTTTCATTTGCATTTTTCTTCGTTTGAATTTCTCTTCATTTATGTCATTTTAACACAAAAAAATTCCAATGACAGATGTTATTGGCAACCTGGTCCAGAAAGATGACCTCAGAATCAATGAAATAAATGGAAAAAAAAAGCACACTGCAATTTGTTTTAAAGGATTTAAAGTAATATCAGTGTAGCCATAAAAATTTGACACATTCGTTTGATTTTGCCACCTAAATGACTAACATATTTATTTATTTTAATCAACTTAAGTTCCAACAAGTTGTCTTGCACTTTCTGGGATTCTTATGCTGAAATTTAAAAAGCCAAATTGACCAACATGACTCAACTGTTCCTCCAATTTTAGTTGTTCAACAATGTAGATTGAGGAAATTTTTAGGTTAGCTCTGTTTATTGCTCTGGCCATAGATTGAGCAAACCTAAATATTTCCTTAACCTATGGGTTAACACCACCCATAGATTGAGGAAATATTTAGGTTAGCTCCGTTTATTGCCCATAGGTTGAGGAAATATTTAAGTTGTTTCATGCATTTTTGACACGCATAGTAACACCACCCATAGGTTGAGGAGATATTACTTAAGAAAGTCTCTTCCAAGTTTTACTGTGAAAACTGCAAGAAAATTGCCACTCCATTGATTAAGTAATATCTCACATAATTAAACCCCCAATTTACATTATAGCTTTATATTTTTTATATTTGGCTATTTATTTTACCTATTAGATTTCTAGCTACAAGATTTGTGCAACAGTTATGGATAACACAAGGTCAACTGTATTTGTCATGATTTTTTAGGGCAATTAGCCCAGCAATTGCTTGACGCAGGCGCCCAGATTGAGTCATTCCCAGCATTACTTGATACTTTTTTTTGAAAGCAACTCCTTTTTAAAGTAACCATTACAGAGGGTAATTTGTATTTGTGCAACAGTTATGGATAACACAGGGTCAACCGTATTTGTCATGTTTTTTTACGGCAATTAGCCCAGCAATTGCTTGACACAGGCGCCCAGGTTGAGTCATTCCCAGCATTACTTGATACTTTTTTTGAAAGACAACTCCTTTTTAAAGTAACCATTACAGAGGGTAATTTGTATCAGAATTGGCAATCTTATACAGTTAGAAAAATGATATCCGACAATACTATCATTGCTGAATACCAGGAAAGATTCCCAGTTGAGGTATCCATTCAGCAAAGTTTCTAATGTCCTTCTCAATATGTCTATCTATTGAATACCTTGTTTTAGAATGCCATTTAATTGTTCATTCAGTGTTGCTGGGGCACCTAATTTAGCTTCTTCTGTTTTATTAAGGCTTATGATGTTCATATATTAAAAATTTGCATATATTTTGATACATTTTATATTTTCAGGGACTTGATGCTACTTTCAATGTTGCTGAGATACCTAATTCCCCTTCTTCTATTTTGGTTAGATTAACAATGCCCATACATCAATCATTTCCATCTATTCTTAAAGAATTTATGTCCATTGACTTACCAACAATGTATTTAATATACAGAGTATTATTTGACAGGATTCGATTGCTTCGCCAGTTGTTTTAGAAGATCCTGTTAATGATGACCGCATGGCCGTTGGTAACGACGACCTTCTTTGTAAGGAATCATTGATCAAAAATCACCTCCATTTTAATGCCAACACCAGCAATGGTTCATTTTGATTAAGGTGCAATAAGCAACCTAGATCATATTTTTGAGAGATATGATGTAACCTCCCCAAAGTGGTTAATCTTGATTCTTGAGATTAACAGATGATTTGATTAATTGATTGTTCGATTGAGTCAATTATAGTTGTTTGATATGATAATAGATGATTTTAAAATTTCTTAAATGAAATATTTGGGTGATTGTATGCTTGTGAGATTAACTAAATATGTCCATAAGTGAGAATTATAGGGTAAGAGCAAAACAATCAATAAATTGTTAAATCAATAAATAATTACATGAATATATTACAACATGCAATGCAACAAAATATTTCCATATAAATTAGCAATATTTTATACCTATTGAAATGGTTTGAAATATAACCATTTTTTGGTCTTAATTAAAATTCAGTTTTAAATCAAATCCTCTAATATGTATTTATTAAGTTTCGCATTTAAATATTTTACCTTATTACACCATAATTCATTAATTTACAATAAAAATACCAAATTTAAAAATAAATAAGAAACTATAAACCATTAATTCTAATTTAATAAATTCCTTTTTAAGTTTCTTTAAATTTAATATCATCCATTTAAAGAGAAATTAATGAAATTAACAAAAACAAATATACTCCATCTGGACCTATTTATAAGCAAAAAAAACACTTTGTAGATTCATTGAATAACCGACGTATCCGGTCTATTATATAGGGTAGACACATCGGTAATTCAATGAAACTAAAGTTGCATAATATAATATCATTAATGTTGTTATTTAAATTTTTTTACTTTATGCTAAATGAATTAAATTTGAAAATTTAATGTCACACCGCCTTTTACGTCTTTACCCATTTGACAATTGGATTGGAATGACTTTCCTATAAATATATGGTTGCACTCATCACCATCACACTATTCTTTTGCATAGAGAAATCTTATTGAGAAACTTTAAAGATCTATCTCTCTTCGCGGTCACCATTTTAGTTTTGCCTATAACAAAGGTTGGTTTTCACCTATATTAATCTTTTGCTTACATATATGTTTTTAAACATGTACTTGATTGAATTGTTTATGATGCTGCTAAAGAGAGGTATATTACTGGTTACTTGGGGCTTCAGTCTATTAACCTTGTATCACACACTGACACACACACACACACAAAAAAACTCTGGCACTTTCAATTCATTTATATTTTTTTTATTTTTATATCATATTCTATTGACCGATGATCCACATGGCATAAAATCCAAATTCTTGATTCTTGTTACAGGTCTAACGAAATGAAAGTCTCTAATGATATCGTGTATAACGTCACCTTCTCTGATGAGTTTTCTTTTGTTCTTTGTTGAAAAGATAACAACTATCCAAACAACCGTGATTTCTTTGATTAAGGTGCAATAAGAAACTTAAGTCTTTTTGTTCCACTTGTTAAAAATAAAAGCGAAAGAAGTCATTTTGGAAAGACTGATAGTGTTGGTTGTGGTTAAGCCTTTTTTTTCCTCTTTTTTTTATAAATTTTGCAGATATAGAAAGACTTTCCCGTTGAGCTATTTCACTGGGTTTGTGATGAGTTAATAAAGGTCAGTTTGAGTGATTTCCTTCTTGCAACTTGCCAAAGAACCACTTGACCTAAAAGCTTAAACTATTAAATGAATGTCTGAAAATTATTTTTATCATTAGTACAATTTAAAGTTGATCTCTAAAGTTATAAACGCAATAATAAGAGGTATTGATAAATCTTTAACACTGTTGGATGAATCTACCACCAACTGTTTTTCCTTGAATGAAATCTAAATGCTAATGGTGCTGCATTTTCCCTTCTGTGGAAGTGACTTCATAATGGTGGCCATGTGTGTGACTTCATAACATTTGTAACATAACAATTAAAATGAAAAGTAGACTTCAAATGGTTTTTGTAAATTTGAAACCATTTATATTTATGTCAATGCTAGTTAACGAAAAATTATGTTTTAATTTGACAGGTTGTTGGAGCAATACTTCTCATATACAGGACTGGTACTAACTTTTTAACCTATAACACTCATTTGATACATTTTATTTTCATAACTTTTTTGTTTCTAAAGCCATTAACTTTTGTACATTTACCCAACACACCCTTAGAGATCACACAATCAAAGTTATCAATGCTAAATAATTGTGTGTGTATTTATATCATATACACAAATGTAGTTTTTTCCAATGTAAACTTTATTCTACTAATTTCTAAAACTGATTTCGGTTACTTTTGAAGGTAACGTTTTTTCCAGTGGTGTTTTCAAGTACATTGCTCCAAGAAATTCTGGACAAGCTGAAATCCCAACACAAGAGAGTAAAAACGAAAGCAACTCAAAATCTAGTTGCAAATCTGTATGCGCAATCTAATTCAAATGATTTAATCTTACACATTTTATAATTTCTTCCAAAAGAACCTTATATATTAGAGGTGTTACATCTTTTTGCAGAAGAAGAAAGAAGCTAATACAAAAGACAAGTCTAATTAACAAGGAAATGCTATTCCAGCTGATGATAAGGTTAAACAACTCTTCATCTACAACGAGTTTAATGGAGCTAAATCTCTTGGATCTGTTAAATCCTACTGTTATGAAAAGATTTCATGTCGAGTTATGGACTTCTATACTTTATGTAACTGATTAATTGTAACGCATGTACTAATTATCCTCTGTATTTGTTTATGAGTTTAAAGGATATTCTATTTTGGTGTAAAGTAGTTTTACACTAACATTCAATAAAAGCACATTATCTTGAGGAGAATTTTAAGATTTGGGTACAAGAGTAGGTTGGCGTGGAAAAATAGTGAAACGTCATTGGATATTAGTATAAATTTGGTTTACACTGACATTCCGTTATGTTTAAACTTTTTGTTTATTTATTGTCTACTTACCATACAAAATCAATTCATATATCCTTTCTTGTAGGACAAAGTTATCTTCCTCCGGCAAATTTATTGGATGAAGGAAAAGATGTATGCTTTAGTAAAATCCTTCTCTCAAGTGCAATGTTAACATATGGTTGTGTGACATGAATTGCCTGGGTTGAATGTGATTGTTGAACTTGTGAGTGAATTAAATAATAGTTGAATGTCCTTGGGATGGGTGTCATGAACGGGCTAAAGGCCCAGAAGTTTACCTATTGTAACACTCTTTGGAGGAGTTAGAGAACCAATAGTTGAGGAGCAGAGTTCCTTCCTCGACGTCATCACTTGAAGAAACAAAGGAATCATATAAGTTCAAACGTCTGGTAGATTCCGTAGCTAGGACATATAAGTTTGATGAATAATATTATTTAAATTTATTTACTTTATGCTAAATGAATTAAATTTGGAAATTTAAAGTCACACAAATCCCTTTTAAGTCTTTACACATTTGACAATTGGATTACAATAACTTTCTTATAAACATATGGTTGAATTCATCACCATCACACAACTCCTTTGCAAAGAAAAATCTTCTCCAGAAACTTTAATGATCAATCTCTCTTAGCGGCCACCAATTTGGGTGATTGCTGTGACCTCTTCGCAGTCACCAATTTGGTTTTGCTAATAACAAATGTTGATTTTCACTTATATTAATGTTTTGGTTGAATATATGTTCTTATACATGTACTTGTGAGAATGAATTGATTATGATGACGCTGAAGAGGGGAATATCAACGATGAATTTGGGCTTCCGTATACTAACCTGGTATCACACACACAAAAACACTCTGACACTGTCAATTCATTTTTATATTTTATTTCTATGCCATTTTGTATTGACCCTTAATCCACAAGGCATAAGATTCAAATTCTTGAATTGTTGTTACAGGTCCAACAAAATGGAAGTGTCTAATGAAATCGTACACAATGTCACCTTCTCTGATGAGTTTTTTTATATTCTTTGTGGAAAAGACAACATAACTATCCAAACGATTGTGATTTCTTTGATTAAGGTGCAATAAGCAACCTAGGTTATATTTTTGAGAGATATGATGTAACATCCCCAAAGTGGTTAATCTTGATTCTTGAGATTAACAGATGATTTGATTAATTGATTGTTCGATTGAGTCAATTATAGCTGTTTGATATAATAATAGATGATTTTAAAATTTCTTAAATAAAATATTTGTGTGATTGTATGCTTGTGAGATTAACTAAATGTGTCCATAAGTGAGAATTATAGGGTAAGGGCAAAACAATCAATAAATTGTTAAATCATTAAATAATTACAAGAATATATTACAACAAGCAATGCAACAAAATATTTCCATATAAATTAGCAATATTTTATACCTATTTAAATGGTTTGAAATATAACCATTTTTTGGTCTTAATTAAAATTCAGTTTTAAATCAAATCCTCTAATATATATTTATTAAGTTTGGCATTTAAATATTTTACCTTATTACACCATAATTCATTAATTTACAATAAAAATACCAAATTTAAAAATAAATAAGAAACTATAAACCATTAATTCTAATTTAATAAATTCCCTTTTAAGTTTCTTTAAATTTAATATCATCCATTTAAAGAGAAAGTAATGAAATTAACAAAAACAAATATACTCCATCTGGACCTATTTATATGCAGAAAAGCACTTTGTAGATTCATTGAATAACCGACGTATGTAGTCTATTATATAGAGTAGACACATCGGTAATTCAATAAAACTAAAGTTGCATAATATAAAATCATTAATGTTGTTATTTAAATTTTTTTACTTTATGCTAAATGAATTAAATTTGAAAATTTAATGTCACACCAACCCCTTTTATGTCTTTACCCATTGGACAATTGGATTGGAATGACTTTCTTATAAATATATGGTTGCACTCATCACCATCACACTACTCCTTTGCAAAGAGAAATCTTATCGAGAAACTTTAAAGATCTATCTCTCTTCGCGGTCACCATTTGTCACGACCCAATTTGGACCATGACCGGCGCACAGATTACTACCCTAATTTGGCAAGCCTCAACAGAATTGGGTCAATCTAAAGAAGAATCATCGTATCAAAACCTAAAATTGTCTATATTTCCAAAGAAACTTGGCAGAATCTCTTCTGAAATATGGACATTCCCAAGATAAAATATAAACCAGTATAACCACAAAACAACTTATACGAAACATCAATATTAGGCTCCCCGCCTCGAAATATCAATAGTAGGCTCCCCGGCTCGAAACATCAATATTAGTCTCCCCGCCTCGAAATATAAATGATAGGGGCTCCCCGCCTCAAAATATACAGGTAGGCTCCCCGCCTAAAGATAAATCATGGTGCACCAAGGCTAACACATACTGCTGTTAGCATGTAGTGTTCTGAGAAAGTTTTACCCTAAATCGTTTTTATACTCCAATAACATAAACTCATATATATAAAATTTCTCAATCACAAATATCAAACCAAATGTCCAACAAAATCCATTTATTTAAATTTTGCAAACTATATGCTCATAGTACCATGTCCCTATCAGAAAATAAAGTATTTCAAGTAAACATAAGGAAAAGATTCAGTCAAATGATTGTAAAATAAGTCAAGGGAAGTATTTAGGACTTGTTATAGTCCCCATTATTTACTCACCGACATCCTAAGCCGCTGATAGAGGAGTCCAAGACCGATACCGACAAGATGGATTCTCAAATCTAAATTAGGATAATATTAAATTAGCATTTAGATAAAATGTGTAAAACTGAATAAATCATTAACTCCCATTTATATTATAATTTAGTAATGTATCTAGTTTATGTTTTTCTTATATATATATTTTCAATATTTAAATTCCTAATTTTATTTATACACCTTAAACCTTACTAATTGATTTAAATTAGATCTAGTATTTTTAACTACTAACATAATTTCATATCAACCTATAGCTTCATAAATGTGAACGAAATGCATATATTCTTAATCCTACACCATCAATTTTCTAATTCGATTAATCCTACACCTTCAATATAATACATAATCCTAACTTTCCTACTTTCATAATTATAGATTAGGATGATCTGTGATTTACATTTTACCAAACCCTAACTTAAAAATTCCTATATAACCAAATAGATGAAATTCTTCTTACCTCATGATAGGTTGTAGTAGTTGTTGATCACCTTCTTTTATTCCAAACTCTTGCAATATCTCACTCTCTAACTTTTATTTCCTCTTATCTCGTGGGAATTAATGTTGTGGAGGAGGAGATTAGAGTGGCGTCTCAATTCTTATATTGCCGTGCCGGGGAGCTTCCTTTTAATTTCTTGGGTATTCCGGTTGGTGCCAATCCAAGACGTGCTTCTACATGGAATCCGGTGGTCACAAAAATGAAGAATAGACTATCAAGTTGGAGGAGCAAGCAACTTTCAATAGGGGGTCGAATAACTATGGTAAACTCAGTTTTAGCTAGTCTTCCTCTATATTACTTTTCTTTTTTCAAAGCGCCAAAATGTGTCCTTAAGAAGTTGGTGCAAATCCAACGTAATTTTCTTTGGGGAGGAAACGAGGAGGAAAGAAAGGTGGCATGGGTAAGTTGGAAGAAAATTTGCTTACCGAAGACACTAGGAGGATTAGGTGTGAGAAATTTGGAGATCTTTAATGTGGCTTTGTTGGGAAAATGGAGGTGGAGGATAATGGGTGAAGAGAGGAGTGTGTGGAGGGATCTATTGAATGATTTGTATGGTGTCAACGGGATCTTAAATATAAAACAACGTTCTACATGGTGGAAGGATTTAAATTCGTTGGATAGCTGCTTACTCTTCGCCCAGCGTTGGTTTATTGACTGCGTAAAGTGCAAATTAGGTGATGGTAGAAGGCTGAGATTTTGGTTTGATGCGTGGTGCTGTCCGTGGTCTTTATCTGAATTGTTTCCACAGCTGTATGAAGTGTCGATCAGTCCAAATGGTCGAGTAGCTGACTTCGGTTTATGGCAGCAAGGTGTGTGGAGCTGGAAGTTTCTATGGCGCAGGGAATTATCTTCTGAAGAACAACAGGCTGCGGAGCTGCTGAAAAACACGCTAATGCCGATTTCCCCGGCTTTGACTGGCTGTGACAGATTAGTGTGGACGCTAGATAATTCGGTTTACAAGGTTAAAACAGTGTACAAGATGTTGCTGCAAAAGAGTGGAGAGACTGTAGTGGAAGATGACACTTTAAAAGCGTTGAAAAGGGTGTGGAAAACGAAGGCGCCGTCGAAAATTTTGGTTCACGTTTGGAGAACACTGTTGAGACGGATCCCAACTAAAGAAGCTTTAATTCACAGGGGTATTATTCTGCAGAGTGGAGGATCGGATTGTGTTCACTGTGGCAGCGGGTTGGAGGTTGTCGACCATTTGTTTATCACATGTAGCGTTGCACAGCAGCTGTGGTGCCGAGTTAGCTGCTGGACGCGTCTGGCAGCACCTCAATTTACTTCTGTTGTTGATCATTTCAGGAGCTTTAGTGCAGAATTATGTGGGAAAAAGCTGAGGGGGGTTAGACATTTAATTTGGATGGCATTGGTGTGGGTTATTTGGGTTAATAGAAACAATGTTATTTTTAGGAGGGGTTCTGTTAATGTGAATGTAATGTTTGAACAGGTGGTGAGATTTTCTTGGGGGTGGTTTATAAACAAGGCAGGGAGAAATATTTCAGTTGAATTTGAGAGCTGGGAGCAGGATCCAATGAACTGTATTAGATCAATGTGATATTTATTTGATTGTAAACGGGTTGCGGTACCCCTTGTACCACCATAAATGAATTTTTTGACTTATCAAAAAAAACTTACTCTGCTTCTATACTATACCATCAGACTCACAAGTTCAGCTATCTCTCACCCAGTGCAAGCTTCACGGTTCCAAAGACCCATGCGTTGTGACTCCAATCTTCCATTTCCCTTCAATTTTGTTCCCTGGCTTCTATCCCACCCGGTCTCGATTTGTACTCACCCCCTTTTACTTTCCTCTTTTTAATACTTTTGCTTATTTGAGTTAGAAGGTTCTAGTGTGTGGCTCATATATTTGCTTATTTTTCTTTTATTTTAAATGATTTAGTTCAAAGTAGATCACGGTGGAGGTTTCTAGGCGTACTACATCATCACCTTTTTATTTCCTTATTAATATAATATTGTATAGAGTTATATCGTATTGTATCTATATATGGATACATGTAGTATGCTGACGTTACAAGCTATTTTTTTTCTTTAACCAATATATTATATAAAAAAATAATAATAATATAAACCCATATTTTCTATCTATATAACTTCTAACTAAATTTATAAAATTATAATAAATATTCTTAAATCTAGATCCTATTTTAAAATTTTGGGGTGTTACATTTCTTCCCTCCTAAAAAAAGTTCGGTCCCCGAATTTAAATATGTTTATCCAAAGCTACTAACAATTATGGACATTTTTGATCGCGTAGCATTCTCAAATTTTCCAATATCTCCATTCAACAAATTATTTCTCCTACTTCTTTGACTAAAGGAATGTCCTTGTTGAACATTATCCATAATATTTCATCTCTTACTAAGTTATAGCCTCACATAAGATCATTCCCATATCAAACTAGTACTAATCAATCAACAATCAGAAGTTTAATATTATCTTCAGTAATCAACTTGACCAATATTGTTAGATGTCATATTATTCTCTAACGGAGAGAATTACACAAATTTACCATTGAACTCACTTCTGATATAATTTCTCTATAATCCAAAGTTGGTCTTAACGATTATCACCCTGACAGTTCCTTTGCTCCGTGATTGATCACACTAGTCCATACCAACTATATTAGTCATTGCCCTAAGACATATTAACTAATGTATTAAGACCACATATCCTGCACTCTTTTAGCGTAATATACTTCATCCTGCTTTGTTCTTGATTAACTCAACTCAAAATATGATTATAAAAAACTCAACTCAAAATAACAAAGTATATATGCCAACTTAATTAGGAGTCTCAACTTTGCCTATATAGCTCACTATCTCATACTTATTGCAAACTCTTATCTCTAATCATAACCGTTTCAATTGTTTTAACCCTAGCAAACTATAAAGACAATACGTGAAATCATAATCATACGGCTATGTTAAATTTATAGAATACCTACAACTAACTCCTAATATACAAAATAATAATCCCTAATTTAAATTCCGTAAAATAGCTTAATATTGATGATATTTGTAACTCAATGCTTTTAATGAAGTCTTTGACACTCACATTTCAATCAAGAAATTATCTTCTATCACTATTTTATCTTCTCATACATTCATCTAATACTCTTTCTATAATGGATCATATCGCTTCACTATTGTATTACATATCCTACTAGAAAACCCTATATTAGATAACTTTCACTTACCACTCGTTTTCAAATCCTTAACTTGTACAACTTAGAACCTTACAAGTACCTTTATTATTTAGGTCTCGCATCTTTCTGCAACCTACATATCTTACAATGCACTTCTTCCTCATATATATTTCACTCTTGTGGTGTCATATACCAAATTTGATTAACTACCAAATATTTTTCTCTCAAGCCCATGAATTCTTAACCTCCATAATATACAACTTCATCTCTGTTGTGTTCACTCTAAGGTCAATGATAAAATAGTACAATTTTAATTAGTAACAAAGTCCAACTTGAATAGCATATACTAGGAAAATACCATTTTCACATACTAGTTTAATTCATCACATTTTAAGGAACTCCATACAAACAAAACTTCACTTATTACTACTTGTAACCATAATCAACTACTTCAAGCCAAGTAAAAGTTTTCAGAAGTACATCTTTCTTTTAATCTTAACCCTGTGTCCTAACCTAAAACTCTTATTCAAGAACAATTGCCCCACATAAATATCAAAACCTACCGATCATAACCCTCTGATTGGAGCACTAACCTACATAACCTATAATTAGTCTAATAATATTAACATCTCAAACAAACATCAAGATTAATAAATTTCCAAATCAAATTTCATAACTTTATCATTGTAGCTTCTGAGTTATGTAGCCAAATTAGCATTTCTTATTCTCACTTCCAGCCTTCGTGCAGAAATTGAATCTCACTACAACCTTTGCTAGTAACAAGACATATATAAAACTATTAAATCACCATTTTATAGCAAAAATATTCCTCCTCGCATTAAAGGAAAAACTCTTAACTAAGAGAAACTATTTACAAGACGCGCTTGTCCCTTTAATGATGAATCTCTCTTAGCGGCCACCAATTTTGGTGACTGCGGTGACCTCTTGGCAATCACCAACTTTAATGATCAAAACAGTTTCGAAAACCAACCCCAACACCATGGTTTCAAGATGCATGTAGCTTGGTGGAATAGGAATTTGAAGTGTGGGGCTTACGTGTACGATTAGGGAGCTGAATGGGAACTAGGGAAAGCTACATTGAAGTATTTAGGGCCAAAGAAAAGGGCTTTGGAGCTGGTGTGGTTGCCAGAGGGTTAGAAGAGCTTGTTTCAATTTCCTATGTGAGTCCTCTTACTCACTTCTCTAATACACTCAGAATTTCGATTTTCATGATAATTTGATGAATAAATTCCGAGTTAGAGTTTGTGTTCTTGAGAAAATGAAATTTTGGTGTCATAAGGTTATATTATGTAAATGGTTTGATAGTAGTTTTTAGGATTAATTCTTTGCTTGGATTAATTATGTGATTATTTAGTTGTGTAATCAATCTTAATTGGTGGAGTGAAATTGATGTATTGATGTTGGTTGGGTTGTATTTGAGTGATTTGAAATGATTAAATTGATTGTATGGTAGTTAGAATTGGTTGGAAGCTCTTGGGAATTAGTTAAAAACGCAAAAACATAAATTTTGGAACATGCAGAACAAGCACGGGACGTGCCACATTCAGCACGGGTCGTGCATGTCTTTCTGGTTGTGGGACTTATCGATAGTCTTCCGACTGTTTTATTCATATCTTTTGATCTGGAACTCCGATTTTGGTGTTCTTGGATGCGTTGAAAAGCTATCGAAAAGTTCTACAACTATCAATAAACATTGATTGTGTTTTTAATTCACTCATAAAATCACATTGAACCTATTCCATCTACTAATGCTTGATGTATGGTATATGTGTTATTTTTGAATGGGTCCTTGTTGTACAAATGATTGGTGATGTAATTGTTTGACACTTAATTCAATTGTTGGATTGTGATATGAATAGAAGTATATCAACCTTGTTGTTGAAGGAGAATTGTGATAGTGGTCGATACGTTGGATATTACTAACTATCGAGAAAGAACACAAAGACAAGTATAACAAAGATAGAAAGTTTGCTTATATAATTTCACAGACATGGATATATATTCCACTCCCAGTGAACTCAGATGTAGTCAAGAAGTACTATGCCTAAATATATATATATATATATATATATATATATATATATATGAAAAAGAGAAAGATGAGCCAAGCAAAAATAAGCTCGCTAGGTTGAAAACCCGAAAGGGCGGCCTAGGCAAAAATTAGAGCGACCTGGTGGATTGAAAACTCTAAAGAGCGATCCAGGAAAAAATTAGGGTCAGAAAGTTGGACTTTGAACAGATACTAAGGCAATCAACACCTCCGAAAGTTGGATGATGAGTGGTCAAGGTTATTTGTAAGGGTGATGGGCACCGTTACTTCAAAGATAAAAACAATCAAAAGATCTGTTCTTTCTTTTTTCTTATTTTTTAGTTTAAATAAACTCTCAATGTAATTTTCAGTCGGTGTGACCTTCTGCGCACTCGATTTCCATTTGAATATTAAACACTCCCTTTGCTTTCTTATTTCCCAATCTACTTTAAAATAGTGTTTTATGGTAAATGATACTGAATTGTGAAGCATGTGACATGATTAAGAGCATTACAAATCGTTACGAAATTTCTAAAAATCACAGAAAGGAGATGGTCTCTCATAAACAAAATTGCAAAAAGGATAAATACATGCATGATCACTTCAAACGATGAATAATAATAGCCCGCACTTTGATCTTGCGACACCACTACTCTGGATGGCCCCCATTCCTCACATCAGACGTTCTGCGAGTTGACAAGACCAGTAAAAAAGGAGCCAAAAAAAAAGAAAGAAAAAAGAAGCAAAAAAAAAGCACCAAAAAAGAAGAGAAACTGTCATCCATTACATTTCATTCATCATTCCATTTAAAATCAATCATTGTAGGTGCATGCATTACATGCATGTCATCTACATAACATCAATCGCTTTTCAATCGACTTCAAATGTCGATCCTTATATACTTTCATTCCTTAAGTCAACCCGACGAGCGTTGAATCCTACATCATACACCAGATCGCAGTGTTCGCACAGAGTCTAGCATAGATCCTTCAGACCAAATCGGTCCTTCAGTTCAGTTCGATTTAACATGTCAAAAGGACAGTTTCGAACTCTACCTTCAGATCATAACGTCGCCACTGAGCGCGGTGGATTCTTCAGACCCCCAGTGGTCATTTAGATAAGCTGTGTCTGCCTAAGACGTAGCGTAAATTCTTCGTGGTCAACATATCAGTTCTAGATCTGATCTTGACCTTCACGACCGCACCAACGTAGGTCACCCTCAGACTGTTTTACTAGTACCATAGCTAGTTGCAGTCCATCAGACTATTTTTGGTCCATCAGGCCCAAGCAGCCCTTCAGACCAACTGGTCCTTCAGTTTAATTCGAATCAATGCACCAAGCATCAACTGCGGATTAGACCTTCAGACTAATTAGTCCTTCAGAGCCCCAGTGCTCCTTCAGATCCCCAGTGGTCCTTCTTTATTTTCCCCGTCGACGCGCCAAGTGTTAATCGTTACTTGTAAATTCTCAATACTCCCAACTTTCCTACTAATCAGACAAAATTAGCATCTGTTTTATCTTTATTTTTATTTATTATGGAGTCATTTAGAGTCGAATTTAGTTTGCTCGGTCCAAAAACGCTCACGCGTTCTCTGATATTCGAATCAAGTATATACTAATCTTTGATGTCGACTGAAAAGATTAAGGATGTTACAATAAAATCCAAGTTCTTGATTCTTGTTACAGATCCAATGAAATGGAAGTCTCTAATGATATCGTGCATAACGTCACCTTCTCTGATGGGTTTTCTTTTGTTCTTTATTGAAAAAGATAACATAACTATCCAAACAACTGTGATTTCTTTGATTAAGGTGCAATAAGAAACTTAGGTCTTTTTGTACCACTTGTTAAAAATAAAAGAGAAAGAAGTCATTTTGGTAAGACTGATAGTGTTGGTTGTGGTTAGGCATTTTTTTCTTTCACTTTTTTATAAATTTTGCAGATATGAGAAATACTTTCCCGTTGAGCTATTTCACTTGGTTGGTGATGAAACTTTTAGCTTAATATGTTTCGTCCCTAAAGAAAAACTCAAAATGGTTGTCGAAGGATGGCAAACCGTGACTAGGAAGCGTAGGAGAACGGAGGAAGCAACAAGAGTAGGAAGACAACAGATGAATATTGCTGGTAAAGTCGACACAAGAGCAAATGATAAGGTGTTCACATACTTCTTCACTCAATTCCCGGAGAATCATGGAGCAAGAGAGATGCTGAGGATCTTCTCAATGTATGGAAAAGCAATGGAGGTGGTTATCCCTTCTAAGATAGATAAAAATGGGCGGAGATTTGGCTTCGTCAGGTTCGTGGAAGTGAAGGAACCAGAGCTCTTTGCGACGAAACTGGACAACATCATCATAGGAGCAACAAAAGTGCACGTCAACATCCCTAAGTTATCAAGGGAATCAGAAGATGCAAAGGGGAAAGGCATAGTAATGAGAGAGATGGAGGATAGAAAAGGAAAAAGGAACTTGGAAGAGAGACAAGTCGCTGAACAAGAGCATGAAGCAGAAAGGAGAGGTACAAAGAATGAACATCGAAGAAGAGACGTTCATAGGAGAGAATATCCCTATTCAGCAGCAGTCAACAGAAGAAACACAACAGCTCAAGGCCAAAAGGGAGGAGATAGAAGAAAAGGTAGGCATAGAACTGAAGCATTATGTGGCTTATTGTGCTATGATGTTAGTGAAGAGGAGATGCAGAAGTTTAGGAAATCATATATTGGGTATGTTAATCAACTAGGGACATCATACAGAATCCAAGACTGGTTCAGCATGCAAGCGGTGTTCACTGTCAAAGCTATCCCTCTAGAAGCAAACCAAGTCCTTTTGGAGGAGGTTGAAGAAGGTGCTCTTGAAGATCTTGTACGTGATGGTAAAGATTGGCTCTACGAATGGTTTGATAATATTTCGAAGTGGCAACCTTTTCTGTCGGACAACGAACGACTGGTGTGGATAAGATGCCATGGAATTCCTCCACATGCTTGGGGTGAGGGCATATGTAAGTTGATGGCAAACACTCTGGGATCCTTTGTGGATATTGATGATGATACAACGAAAAGGACCTCACTTGACATAGCAAGAATATTGATCAGAACCAGATACTTTGGAGCAATCAATAGAGTTTTCTATGTAACAATCAATGGTGTAGTTTTTCCAATCAAAAATGATGGAAGGGTGGTGTGGACCCTTAAGAGGCCCAGGGATTCAAAGATCATTCCCACTGATGGATGACGCCTTAGAAGACTCAGAAGGCTCTAAGAGTGAGTTTGAAGCAGGACCTCAGTTATTCTCGTCGGGAGACGCGGCAGAGACGTAATTCTCGGTGGAGGAAAATGAAGAGGCACAACAGAATCATGGCGCCGCCTTTGAAGGTGCAAATGTGGATAGAGAAAGTGTGAGTTCCGAGGAAGAAGCGGCTGATGGGAGAGATACGAGGTCGGCGTTGCATGAATCTATGAATGAAAATCATGATGTCGCTGATGTGAGAGATACGAGGTTAGAAGTGGGGGGTCCACATGAAAGCATGTGCGATCAGGAATGTCAAAAGCCAGCTGATATAGTGGAAAATGGGAACAATATTATTCGGGTGGATGGAAGTAATGTGGGGGTGGGAAAAGTGGACGGGAATATTGATGGGCTAAGAGTCGGGCCGGATGGATGTGTAAACATAGACATTAATTGCTCAAATGATGATAATGGGCCAATTCTTAGAGTCTCTGGGCCGGTCTATGGTGAATACCAAGCCCCAGTTAACCAATCCAATTCCTATTGCGTAAAAGAAAAAGTACCAAATCAAAACGCAAGTCCTCCAAAATCCCAGGAGATGAATGCGTCGAAGGCACAGAAATCATCTTGCTCAATTTCTCATCTTTCAACTTCACGGCCAAAGTATGTGGTGGCAGATGTGCATGACGACAGTGTCAAAGCGGTGGGTGACGACTCTATAGGCGATTCAAACATTCAGCGGTGCAACAAAAGAGCAATGGTGGATCATCAGGTCTCTATTGCAAATAAGGTATGGTCTTTTGCTAAAACTCATTTGGGGGTAGAGGGTAGTGAGGAGGAAGTAAACTATGTTAAGAGAATCAAAGAAATGGAAGAACGAGACCAAGAGGCCAAGAGACAGAGGGAGCTTAAAAACCTTGATCAATGAAGATTGTAACCTTAAACGTGAGAGGGTGGGGAACTGCAGAAAAGCGTCGGAGACTACTACGCAGTTTTCTTAGTAAGGGAGAATTTGGTTGTGGTTTCATTCAGGAAACCAAGCGTTGTTCGTTATCTAGCAAGTCTATAGTTAGTGTGTGGAGTAGTAGTGACTGTAATTCTGTAAAATATTCAGAGGGCTTGTTGTGTATATGGAAAGAGGGACTGTTTGAAGTTCAATTTTCTTTTTCTGGAGATAGCTTTCTGGGGCTATGTGTGAAACAGAATGGGAGTTTAATCTATCTGGTGAATGTGTATTCCCCATGCAATATAGAAGGAAAAAGGAAACTATGGGAAGACATTCTGAATTTAAAGAATGAGATGCAAGTAGGGGAATGGTGCATTTGTGGTGATTTTAACGCAGTGGTTTCCAAAAGGGAAAGAAGGGGCATTTCGGCTTCATCAAGTAGCTCAGAGAGAAGACAGTTCTTACAATTCATTGAGGCAATGGAGGTTGTTGATCCACTGGTGCTAGGGAAACAATTCTCATGGTTCAGTTCAGATGGTCAAAGTATGAGCAGGCTGGACAGAATTATATTAAGTGAAAACTTGATGCATTTATGGAAAGTCTCGGCACAATGGATAGGGACGAGAGACATTTCGGACCATTGCCCGATATGGTTGATTGGATCAGTCACTGATTGGGGTCCGAAACCGTTTAAGTTCAATAATTGTTGGTTGGAACATGATGGATTCAAGCAATTTGTAGAAGAATGCTGGCAATCTTTTCAGATCAATGGGGCAGGTTCCTATGTAGTAAAAGAAAAGCTAAAAATGCTGATAGATAGGCTTAAATGGTGGAATAGGGAGGTATTTGGAATTATGGATCTCAATATTGAAGAAACCGTCAAAGAATTGAATTAAATACAGGACTTGGCAGGAAGTGGTGGGAGTGCAGACGTTGAGAGGATTAAAACTCTCACATCTGAGTTTTGGCAGCAATTGAAAAATAAGGAAAATCTTCTAGCCCAAAAATCAAGAGCAAAATGGATTGCGGAAGGCGACTCTAACACTAGATTCTTCCATATGTGCAAAAAAAGCAACAGGAGACGCAACCAGATCACAAAATTGAAGAAGGGAGAAGAGTGGATAGATGATGTTATGGGGGTAAAGATGATAACAAAAGAATTCTTTGAAGAGAGGTATAAGGAGGAAAATTATAAAAGGCCAACTCTTGAGGGAGTACACTTTAGCAGAATTTCTGAGGCAGAAAATAACCTATTAATAGCCCCAATTTCGGTTGAAGAAGTAAGGGAAGCCGTGATGGTAATAAAAGCCCCGGGCCGGATGGGTTTAATCTCAATTTCTATAAAAACCATTGGAGCCTTGTTGAGAAGGATGTTATGGGGTTCATTGATGAATTTTGCAAGAGAGGTTCGATGCCGAAAGCTATCTGTGCCTCCTTCATAGCTCTAATTCCCAAAATTGCAAATCACCAAGACTTAAACGAATACCGACCCATTTCATTAATCGGAAGCCTCTACAAAATACCAGCAAAAACGTTGGAAGCAAGGTTTAAAAGGATGTTGAGTAGTGTTATATCAGAGGGGCAGAATGCTTTTCTCTCCGGAAGACATATTCTTGATGGTGTTGTTGTAGTAAATGAGGTGCTAGACTATGCAAAGAGATCAAGGAAAAGTTGCCTTGCGTTAAAGGTTGATTTTGAAAAGGCGTGTGACTCGGTAAGCTGGTCTTTTATTGATTATATGCTCATGAGGCTTGGATTCAATCACTTGTGGAGGAAATGGATGAAGGGATGCTACACGGCAAATTCTATTTCAGTATTAGTTAATGGAAGCCCGACAGCGGAATTTACAGCTGCACGGGGATTAAAGCAAGGCGATCCCCTTGCTCCATTCTTATTTATAGTGGTGGCGGAAGGCCTAGCAGGCTTGATTCGCAAGGCGGTGGAAAACAGCTGTTTTAGGGGGTTTTCGGTGAGTGAAAACCTCTCCATCTCACTACTACAGTTCACCGATGACACAATGATTTTTTAAGGTTGGTGCATTAAGGCTATTTTGAGAAGTTTCGAATTGGTGTCGGGTTTGAAGATCAAGTATGCAAAGAGCAGTGTGTTGGGAGTCAATATCGAGGAAAGAGTTCTTAGAGGGGCATCGGTTTTTCTGGCTTGTAGCATTGGAAAAGCTCCTTTCAAATTCTTGGGAATACCGGTAGGTGCCAACCCAAGAAGATACGCCACTTGGGAGCCGGTATTGCAATCGGTGAAGTTAAAGTTATCTTCATGGAGGAGCAAGCAATTATCAATTGGAGGTAGAATCACCTTCATCAACTCGGTTCTCTTAAGCCTCTCGTTATATTTTTTCTCCTTCTTCAAAGCTCCAAAAAAGGTGATTAATGAGTTGGTTAAACTTCAGAGACAGTTTTTGTGGGGAGGGAATGAGGAAAATAATAAGATAGCTTGGGTTAAATGGGACAAAGTTTGCCTTCCAAAAGATAAGGGAGGGCTGGGTATCAAAAATTTGGAGGCGTTCAATATCGCTCTTCTAAGTAAGTGGAGATGGAAGTGTCTATCCGAGGCAGACTCATTATGGTACAAGCTGTTGTCATTCAGGTATGGTGATTTATCGAATTGGCGTGTCAGATCTGTGTCGCTGAATAGGTTAAGTAAAGCTTCAATTTGGTGGCACGATATTGTGCAGCTTGGCACTGATTTCACTCAGGATCAGTTCTGGTTCTGCCAACTGACAAAACTACAGGTTGGAAGTGGTGATACGGTAAAATTCTGGTCTGATTCGTGGTGTGGACCGGATGCTTTTGCTACTCTGTTTCTCTGTCTATATTCGGCCTGCAGCATAAAAGATGCAACTATAAATCACTTTGGTAATTGGATAGATGGTAAATGGACATGGGGTTGGGATTGGTTTGAAGGCACATCAGACATGGTGCTAGCAGAGTTGGAAGAATTGCAAATTATATTAAGTGATGTAGTCCTACCTTTTGGAAAAGTAGATAAATGGATTTGGATGATAAAATCAAACAAAATGTTTACTGTTAAAACATGTTACTGCTGGCTGGTGAATAATATTGCAGGTTCTTACCCTTTGGAGAATGATGAAGTCATGGCTGCCTGCTCAAAAGTGTGGAAGAGTGACGTTCCATCGAAGGCGAGAACTCTTGCATGGAGAGTACTAATTAACAAGCTGTCAACGAAAGACGCTTTAGCTCGCAGAGGTGTGGTGATTTCGGTTCATGACAATTGTTGTGTATGCTGCTTCGAAAAAGAAGAAGAAAATGTGCAACATCTGTTCTTTAATTGTCAAAAGATGCTGAAGGTGTGGGATGAAATTCTGATGTGGATTGGCACAAGCAGATTCCAGGCGCAAAACTCTAGCCAACACTTCCATTGTTTCGGCCAGCAACTCAAGGGACATCAATTGAAGAAGGTGAAGTATTTGGTGTGGATAGCGACCTTGTGGGCGATTTGGAATGCAAGAAATAAGATCCTTTTTGAAGGAACCGTGTTGAATGTAAACAATATTGTAAATCACACTAAATATGTATCTTGCGCATGGTTTATATCTAGGAAGGGTAGGAGGTGCAAGAAAACCTATGATGAGTGGTTGAAATACAGCACCATCCCTTGTAATTTGGGGCACCCTTTTTCCTCCTAGGATTTTTTTCCCAAAGGGTTTTGGTCATTGGAGATTTTAACGAGGCCCCACCCATCCCTTGTAAGGGCGGGAGCGCCCCTAGTGCTCCTTGAATCAAATGCATTGTTGCTTATCAAAAAACAAATTGGGTTGGTGATGAAGTTAATACAGGTCAGTATGAGTGATTGCCTTCTTGCAACTTGCCAAAGAACTATTTCACTGGGTTAAACTATTAAATGTGCGTGTAAAAATTATTTTTATCATTAGTACAATTTAAAATGGATCTCTAAAGTGATAAATGCAATAATAAGAGGTATCGATAAATCTTTAATACTGTTGGATGAATCTACCACCAACAATTTTTAAGTGCTAATGGTGCTGCATTTTGCCTTCTACGGAAGTGACATCATAATGGTGGCCATGTGTGTGACTTCATAACATTTGTAACATAACAATTAAAATGAAAAGTCGACTTCAAATGGTATTTGTAATTTTGAAACCATTTATATTTATGTCAATGCTAGTTAACGAAAAATTATGTTTTAATTTGACAGGTTGTTGGAGCAATACTTCTCATATACAAGATTGGTACTAACTTTTTAACCTATAATAACACTCATTTGATACATTTTATTTTCATGACTTTTTTGTTTGTAAAGCCATTAACTTATGTACATTTACCCAAGACACCCTTAGAAATCACACAATTAAAGTTATCCATGCTAAATAATTGTGTGTGTATTTATATCATATGCACAAATATATTTTTTTCCCAATGTAAACTTTATTCTACTAATTTCTATTCAACAAATAGTTCGCTTAGAAAATAGTAAACCCTAAACCTTAGTGGAGGCGACTGTAATTTCCTTTTTTTAGAAAATCATTAGTAAATCATCTAAAAAAAGGTTTTAAGTTTTAACTATTTGAGTTTATTATTAAATAATAAATCGTAGTTAAGATTTTAACTATTTGAGTTTATTAGTTCTTTGCTTACAATAAAAAAACTACTTAAGGTTAATTAGTTAATTTGGTGTTTCAATAAACAGCTTGTTCAATTGTAACTTTTGTTTAAATTTTTATTAGAAAGTTTTTTATACCCTTGCAAATTCATAACTTTTTATTTTAATATTTACATTTACATATACTAATAAGAAATCAAAATTTAGTGACCCTCAAAATATGGGTTATTGAGGGTCACTAAATTGTGTATTATATTGTATTGTATGTATATGAAGTAAAAGCAAGGTAATTCACAAAGGTTACTATCCATTTTGAAAATAGTTGGTCAAAAAAACAAAATTGAATATATAAAGACATACATATGGCTCTTTTGACTAAGTTTACGCGCCTGGAAGTTTCCAATACACTTTACATCGACTATCATTGACTATTGATTCATTTGACAATACCACAACGGAGTTTGGATTATATATATATAATGGCTTCTAACAGGTGCCTGCAGTAGAATAATGGCTTCTAAGAGGTGCTTTCTTGTTTGGGTGTTTCTGTTTCTTTGTGTGTTAAGTTTTTCTGCCAACATTGCTAGTGGTGCTTCTGAACACCATGCAGGTATACATATATATCCAGTATTGATTTTGTTCTTTGAGGTATATTTAATGCATATTTATATATAAAGTGTTCAATATATTTTGTTGTTTCAGATGAAATGGGTCAGAATAGGAAACTCCTTCAAAATGAACGACCTCCATGTAAGAGGGGAAGAATGCTTATGGCTACAGATGCTGATCGTTGCCAAAAATTATAGAACTTTTGTAATTATAGAAACATATCATATTCAGGTTCCTCTATCAACAAGAAAATAAAAGCTCATGGAAACTCTGTTACCATCGAGAATTTCTGGAATTATTTTGAAAAATCACAAATTCATGACTCAAATAATTTGAGAGGTACTGTGATTGAAATTACGATAGTATACAGTACACTCTCTGTTACTGCTGTTTTAATTTTTGGTTACATGTATTGCTGTTTTCCGTTAATATGTAATGGGTTTATGAGTAGTTTTTAACGAGTAATTCTTACGTGGTCACAAAAATTTAGTTACATCATTTGGTTACACATATAAAATAAAATAAAAGTACTAATAAAATAATTGTTGTGTGTTTCCTCAAGTGCATTTATTTTTGTTTTGTGTGTTACCAAATGATGTGATTAAATTTTTGTGACCACATAAAAATTACTCATTATTTAAGACTTAATATAAGTAATATTTTGCCTATATTTTAAAAATAAAAGTAGTAGTATACATCCAATCGCGGAACTTGATTAAATTACTTTTTTTTTTTGACAAAATTGTATAAATTACTTGAGGGGGGGTCAAAGACTTATGATATATACATATACTACTATTAAACATTTTGGATTTGTTGAAGGAAGACATATGTGGTGTCATAGTCATAAGCATTTTAACTAATGCCTCTACCCGTGCACAGAGCGAAACCTCTAGTTAATACATGTTGATAGCTAGGTTTATTAACTTGTTGAAGTTGGAGAATGTAAAAACCTAAACATAAATAAGAATAAGTGTAAAATAACAAATCAGGACAAAAATGAAAGGGCCAAGACAGAATCCACATAGAGTCATCCATACTCAAATTCATAATCAACATAAAACGAAATAGAAATAGGTCATAATCCAAAGACATTAAAATACAAAATAAAGATTTTAATATAAAGATTACAGGGAGAGGTGGACGTCTCCCAATGTCCATTTGATGTATCTCGTGAACAAAGATAAGACACAAGTCTTTTTATGTAAAGAAAGTAACAGAGCAGACAAATAACATGCAAAACTTCTATGCTCGGCATCTCGCTTTTGGATAAGAAAGTATAAAAAAAGCTCGAACCATTATCCGACATAAAAGGGGTAATTCTGTAATACCTCGATTTTCGTGTATGGCTCTTTTAAAATGTGGGTAATTTTATGTATTTTATGATTAAAAGTTTTACGATTTGAAGGGCTTATATGTATTGAAATTATTTAAACTGTGTTAAATTTATATTTATTTGCAAATTTAGGAATTATTGTTGCTATGTTATTATATTTATTTAATTATTTTACTTTTATAAAATATTAATATTTAAAGCATTATTTATTTCGAAAATTGTTTTCGACTACTAAGGTGTTAGAATAGTAGTTATTATTATAATATAATGAAAATGGGATTTAGAGAGAATTTAAAATGAAATTTAGGCTTTTAACTTGGATACCCTTTTTCTAGCCTAACCTAGTTAATATTTTGTGAAACCGAATTCACTATGGTCATTCTCTCTAGCTTGGAATAGAAGCAGCCACGTTGTCCTTGGTTCTTCTCCACTACACATACCACAATACTGCCATAACCACTGAATTCCACTCCAAGTCACATCTGTTCCTATTCAATTTGTTGAATCCACTTCATGTTTTGATCGAAAAGATAGCCACAACCACGGCAGATTTTGTGTTATCACCCATCTTTAAACAATTTTAAATAAGGCTGCTATTGAGTCAATTGTTAGTGGGACTAAGCAGGTAGAATATAGGATGTTAAAGTCAAGGTACATGGAATTTCCCAGAGCATTTGCGTTAGAGGCGTACAAAAACTTCTTACTCAAAGCTCATGGCAAATTCAAACTTCTAATCTATGTCATGGCACCATTTGTTGGACAACTCACGCCTACATACCATGATCCCATACGCCATCATATTTTACTCTGTTTTAGAAAAAGAAACTAGAGGTTTTTTTTAGGCAACTAGAAGGAAGGAAGCTTCATTAAAACCTTCTGATGTTCAGGAAGGAAAAAGAGTACTTCCCCCTGATTTTATTAAAAAAAGAGAAAAAAAGAAAAAGCAGAAGAGTAGCCAAGAGAGGACTAGACCAAAACCCTTGGCAAGAAGAAAGAATAAGGTCAAAACAATAATAGAGAGCTCTAACTAACAATGCATCCTAAAGACAAAGTAAAAGACAAATTAAAGGACTTGTTGAAATTTATCAAACTATATGCAAAGAACTAAACCTGTAATCACACTAGAATCCAAAACACATACACAGTAACAGAACTATACTGCGAGAACAACGAATCAAACTGAACAATGTTATGAATGCACAAGAATGTAAGAAAACCTAAACTATGAACAACAAGAGGATTTGTTCACCTAGTTCAGCATCAATGTGATGCCTACATCTGGGGGATTAAGCAAATGCTTGAGTTCAATTCCATTGAATCTTCAATTGAGGTAAATTTTGGTACAATCTGAGAAATTTCCCTTGAAATCCCCCTCACTTCCCTATTCCCGTAGTTCCCGTGTTTTCTCTCTTCTCTCACCCAATTACAGTGTGTTGCATTACATTTCTATTGATTTGCAAGCCTTATATATAAGAGGATCAGAAACAGAAGAACGCATCTAACTGAAACCAAACTGATTCTCAACGGTTTCAACAAACTGCCAGCATACTTGAGATGAGAACAACAAAGGTAAAGTGACATATTTGACTTGCCACATCAGCAAGGGACTTCCACGTAGGCATAAGTTTGTGCCACATCAGCAGAACTTCCACGTAGGCATAAGTGTGTGCCACATCAACAATCTCCACCTTGGCACACACATTTTGAAAACAGAAGATTCAGCAACTGGATCCAACAAACATTTAGTCCAACATAAAATTCATCAACCTTTGTCAACATTTAGCAAGTTCAAGCAGTGCTTGAACTTGGCTAATGGCACAACTTTTGTGATGAAATCAGCAGGGTTATGTGCAGTATTCACTTTCTGAATTTTCACCCTCCCTTCAGCTATGATGTCTTTGATCCAATGGAGCTTTGTATCTATATGCTTGGTTGTCTCATGAAAGGATTGATTCTTGCAAAGGTGGATTGCACTTTGATTGTCACAAAACACCTCTACACTGTGTTAAGTAATCCCTAGCTCATTTACAAGCCCCTTCAACCAAAGAGCCTCTTTCGTAGCTTCAGTAACTCCAATATAATTTGCCTTAGTGGTTGACAAAGCAACCACATGCTGTAAGGAGGCTTTCCAACTCACTGTGTTACCAAATAAGGTAAAAACATATCCTGTGAGTGATCTCCTTTTATCCCTGTGACCTACAAAATCCGAGTCAACATGGCCAACAGCCCCTGCAGAGTTAGAATTAACTTTTGTATAATTCAATCCAAGTTTCATATTTCCCTTTAGGTATCTCAGAATGTGCTTGACAGCTAACCAATGTTGTTTTCCAAGATTACACATATATCTGCTAACTAAACTCAACGCATATGCAAGGTCAGACCTAGTGCACACCACGACGGACATGAGGCAGCCTATACCACTTGCATATGGTATCTTACTCATTTCTTTCTGTTCACATTCAGAGTCAGGGCAATCCTCTTGTGACAGCTTGAATTGAGTGCTAATTGGAATGTTAGCAGGCTTAGAATGACTCATGAGCAAGCAGATGAAGTTTTTATGATCTAGTTGCTTGTAGTAGACACAACTATCACTATTGCATCTCTTGAACTTGATATTGAAGATATGGCTATCAAATCTTTTATACCATTGCCTAGGGGACTGTTTCAGTCCATATAGAGATCTGTATAGAAGGCATACCAGTCCTTCATTTTCAACAAACCATTTTGGTTGAGCCATGTAAATTTTCTCCTCTAGCATTCCAAGGAGGTAATCTGGTTCAGGATCCTCTTGTTCAAACTCTGAACTTGAGCTCTCTTCTATCTCTTGCTCATTTGCTTGTTCAGCTTGCTCCTTCTCACCTTGAGTATTAATTTGAGTTGTTTCAAGCTCCACCTTAAGCTGATCTTCCTTATTAGGTGCAGTGTCTTCTAAGGTCTCACTGCCTTGGCTTAACTCAAGCAACTTGGATTCATGGAATGTTACATTTCTGCTTATGATACAGTTTTTCTCATCAACTGACCAGATTTTGTATCCTTTTACTCCATCAGGTTAAGCCATGAAGAAACCCTTCCTTGCCCTTGGTTCAAGTTTCCCTTCATTTACCTCTTGAGGTGTCTTAAGGTCTAAGGCAGTGGATGGACTCCTGTTTATGAGGTAGCAGGCTGTATGTACTGCTTCACCCCAAAAGGTTTTGGGAAGCTTAGCACATGACAGCATGCATCTCACCTTCTCCAACAATGTCCTGTTCAATCTCTCAGCTAGCCCATTCTACTGTGGAGTTCCCCTGACTGTGAGATTTCTAAAATTTCCATGTTCTTTACAGTAATTATTAAATTCCTCATTGCAGTACTCCAAGCCATTATCGGTCCTTAGAGCCTTAACTTGTAACCCTGTTTATGTTTCCACTTTCTTCTTCCAATTTACAAAAGTCTTAAAAGCCTCATCTTTTGTTTTCAGTAGGTATATCCATACTTTTCTACTAAGATCATCAACAAGTGTCATGAAGTACCTGTTTCCACCATGAGATGGAGTCCTTGAGGGTCCCTAAAGATCTGAATGGATGTATCCCAATTTCTCTTTGGTCTTGTGAATGTGTTGTGCAGAAAGGTGTGCAAGTGTACACAGTCTTTAACAAGTAATATAATGATAAGAAGAGATTGTACCCACAGGGATTGGATTAATTTTAAAGAGTTTAAATTTGTAGTAATGCTAGTGACAAAAAGGAAATAAAATAAAATTGGTAAGGTTGTGGTGTGTGTAAATGTAGATTAAAACAAGTAAAATGTGTTGTGTTTCAATTGAGAGAAATATGGTTGGAATGCACCTTGCTATGTAACTTCATTTGGCAAGCATTATGTTATATATGATACTTCTGTAATTATTGCTCCAGCAATAATTGCATCTGCAATCATTGCTCCTGCAATGATTGCACCTGCAATGGATGCTGTAATAAAATGATTTTGTGCCACTTGTGCAACTTGCACTTGCAACTTGTTATGCTGACGTCATCATCAGAGTGCAGGGGCATTCTGTGTTGTGACGATTGCTGGTGCAACGATTGCTGGTGCAATGCTTCTGTCTTCTGTTAAACTTCTTATTGCTGGTGCAATGACATCTGAGCTTACTGCAGGTGCAATGGTTACTGGCACTATTGCAGGTGCAATGCGTTTGTTTTCTGCTGAACTTCTGATTGTTGGGGCAATTACTTCTTCTTTTATTGCAGGTGTAATGCTTGCTTGATCTATTGCAGGTGCAATGATTGCTACAACAATTGAACAAACTCATAAAATACCACAAATCATGATAATCAATAATGATGAGTTCCGTATTTAAAGATGCTGATTTTCTTTTGTGAATCTTTATTTAACACTATTTAATTACTGAGTTTCTTACAATAATTTAGATTTACAAGCGTAAATAACTCTATTTTACCTACAAAAATGACCTCTACAACAAAAATGAACACTTCTAACAATCCTTATCATTTTTAAGAAGATCAGATCAGCTAGGCCCTTCAAAACATATTTTTAATGAATGCATTCTTTAGAAACTTAACCTCTTTTGTTTCCCACAAAGTTTGTGAACCATGTTAGGGTTCTTGTATGTGAGTGTGTGACTTCACTGAACTTCTGATTATTCCCTAACTAATTTCAGAAAGTCCATGTAGCTTTTGGATAGAAAAAGTTTGCTTTTGATCAAAACTAAAAGGTTTTTCAAAATAGAGAATAGACTAACAAATTCAACAAGTATTGGGGGGACTTCAAAGCACAACAAAGGGTCTTTTTGAGCAACTTCAATTTATGTTAGTGCCTTCTATTTTTGTGATGGTTCTTTATAGCAGGAGCAATGAGATATTTGAATTGCAGGAATGATTGCTCTGAATTTGTTGGTTCAGCATTCTACTTTGGAGTTTTAGCTACATTGTCCTCCTCGCTGTTCCCCTTTTTGCATATTTTATCTCTTTCTTTTTATTTGACTCTTTTTTTCTTCTTTTTCTTTTTCATGCAATTTTTGGAACGGATACAGCTCATATGATTTGGATCAATGTAGCTTTTTACATGATGATGAAAGATGAATTGTAACCTTTTGCATTAACTTTCCTAAACTTATTTCTTTATGCTATTCTAAATTTTTATTAAAAATTTAACATTTGATCTTGGTTAACTAGGACTACCCTTGGCATCCACTTATTTTCTTGTTAATTAGGTTCCTTTCTTAGGTTCAGTGAGTTAAGTGTTGAAGCAAAAATAATTTTGATCATTATCCAAGCCTAGGCTACAAAACTTAATGTTTCACAAAGAGATTAATTTCTTAAAAATGCACTTTCTTTTTCACAAAATGGCGTATTAAACTGATTATGCTTCTCAAAATATTATCATGGAGTTGTTTTCAAAAATCTTTATTTGCCAATTATTACTATTTAGCACATAAAAACACACATATTATCACACACACACACACAGATATATATATAGCAGCATATGTTCAAAAGATAGGAAAATATTAGTTCTCTCCCCCCCCCCCCCCCCCCCCCCCCCCAACTTAAGGATCAGCAGTGTCCTCACTGCCAAAAAGATAATGGGAGAGGAGAAAAAGTAGCTGCATCAAAAGTTAGTACAAACTTAAACTAACATAAGTTTAAACAAGTCCACAAAATATGAAACCAGCATAAGTAAAAAGGAACTTGTTACTGCTTAGGAGTCCCACTCCTTAGCCTGCTACTTGCTCTAACTGGGGCAGCTTTTGCTTTCTTCTGTTTCTTTTTCTTTGGCTCTTTGGTGGCAGCTTTATCCTGCTTGAGTTTTGCTATTTCTTCCTCTCTGAGAGCAGTCAAGGTCTGTCTCACCAAAAGTGTTGCAGCTTCTGCTTCTGCAGGATCAACTGCTGGCTTAGATGCTCCTGCATCTGTTGCTTTGAGTATTGCAGGTGCATCTTGCTGTAGTTCCATTGCAGGTGCATCGCCTTGCTTTTTCATTGCAGCTGCATCACCTTCTTGCTGTATTGCAGGTGCATCAACTACTTGTTGCATTGCAGGTGCATCAGTTGCAGAAGCACCTGATGCAAGCACTCTTCTTCTGTTTCTTCTTCCTCACCTTCCTAAGATTCTGTCTTTTCCTGCTCCTCCTGAGTTTCATCCAATTTCCTTTTTGTACCTGCATGCTCAATGTTAGTCATAGATGATGCAGCTTCTGCTGCAATAACAACAGTTTCCACAGTTGTGGATTGAGTAGCAGGTTGCTCTGTATGTTCTGTTTGAGCACTTGGTTGATATTCAGGTTCTTTCTCTGGTTGTGGTGAGGGTGATTTTTGGGTAGGTCTTTGAGTGGGGGATTTCTGTTTTGGTGGTGATTTTTCAAATGGTGGTGTGAGTGGGATTGGGGAGGGTGATTTGGTAGTGTTGGATGGTGGGGGGCTATTGTGTTTGGGTGGTGATTGGGTTGTAGTGGTGGATTTTGATGTGGTTGCTTGTTTGGTAGTGTATTTCTTCCTTGGGGCCTCTTCCATTATCACCTCATCTCCTTCTTCTTCCTCACTTCCTGTTTCTGTATCATCCTCATATTCATTTTTCTCCATTTCTTTTACTCCTCTCCCATCCTCCTCTTTCTCCATTTCTTTTGCATCTACTGCTTCCTAACTCCCTTACCTCAGTTAAAATAGCATCAACAGCTAGCATCCTTTCTTTCTTGATGGTGGAAGTATGTGATGTGGGGAAAAGTGAACATGCAATGAATAAATGCCATGCTTGTGCTTCTGGTGTGAGGTACATACTTTTCATGGTATATTCTTTGGCAGTGCATTTCTCCCACACACTATCTAACTCAGCAATTCTAGACCTTACTCTGTTCATTTCCTTTTTATCAACACTATCTAACCTTTTCTCAAACTCAGTCCCATTATATCCTAAGAGGTATTCATCATTGATAGTTATTGAGTCAAAACTCACTCTTTTTCCTCTAATAGTAGAATAATAAAGGGGCTTACCAGATTTTGACTCAGCAATACCAGCATAAAACTCACGAACAATGGGGATGCAGTAGGAATCTTTGTGCTTGGTGAATGATTCCCATCCTAAGTTGTGAACAGTTGAAATGAAGGATGGTGAGGCATCACTTGTCTGTATCCCCTTTCTGGCAACCACACCATTCCCCAGAATTTTGTCCCTTCCTTGCTGATGGTTGCAGGAGCAACAGTAGTTGCAGTTTTCTTTGTGACTTGGGTAGATGCTCCAGCAGCACCAGATGATCTCCCTGATGTCTTCATTGTAGATTGCTTTTTCACCATTTTTGATTTTGTTGGAGCTTTGGAATGTTTGGTGTTTTTGGAGAAGATGAAATGCGTTTGTAATTGTAGAGTTTATGCAAGAATGAATGATCTGAGGGAGAGAGTAACGGTAACAATGATGATCGTGGGTGGTTTTAAGTGGAGAGGGAGGTTATGGGTAGTGGTAGGTTAGGTTAAGTGAGTGGGTTTTGATTTGACATTAAAATGACCGTTATGCAAGGTGGGTACACATGCAAAAGGACGCGTGGAGGTTTAGGTGGCATTAATTGTTTGAAGGTTAAGTTAAACACTATTTAAGTGAATAAGGGAATGCCTCAGTGGAATTGCTGTCTTTATTGCAAGGGCCTTGAATCCCATCCATTGCAGGTGCAATTGTTGCTCCTTGTGTTGTTGGTGCAATGGATGCTCCCTTCATTGCTGATGCAATGGGTGCACCAGCAATCCTGTTTCCTGCAAAAAGTTTTAAAATAAACTAAAACATAAAATTACGTTAGTAAAGCAAAAATTCATGGGTTGCCTCCCAGAAAGCGCTTGATTTAAGAGTCCTTCAGCCTGACTATCCCTATTCTGTTCTAGGGATCTTGGAGATGAGTGGTGGTTCTGTTCCTTACCACATGATCACCATGGTACATCTTCACTCTTTGTCCATTAACTTTGAAAGTGGTGTTGGATTTTTCAGCAAATAATTCTACTGCACCATGAGGGTAGACTTTCATTAGCTTGAATGGTCCTGACCATCTTGACTTGAGCTTTCTAGGGAATAATTTGAGCCTGGAGTTGTAGAGTAACACCAAACTGCCTTCAATCAAATCCCATTTCTGAATTTTCCTGTCATGAGATGCTTTTGTCTTAGCCTTGTAGATTTCTGCATTCTCATAGGCAAAGTGTCTGATTTCTTCAAGTTCATTGAGCTGTAGGAGTCTTGAATTACCTGCTAGATCACAATTGAGGTTGAGCTTTTTCATTGCCCAATATGACTTCTATTCCATTTCCACAGGTATATGGCATGCTTTCCCATATACTAACTTGTATGGAGACATTCTCAGGGGTGTCTTGAATGCAGTCCTGTATGCCCACAAGGCATCATCTAAGCGCAATGACCATTCTTTCCTTGTGGGGCCAACCATTTTCTCAAGTATCATTTTTATTTCCCTGTTGGATAATTCTGCTAGTCCACTAGTTTGTGGATGGTAAACAGTTGCTACTATATGCTTCACTCCATATTTGGCTAGAAGACTTTCAATGAGTTTGTTGCAGAAGTGTGACCCTTCATCATTAATAATTGCCCTTGGAATACCAAATCTAGTAAATATGTTTCTTTGTAGAAACTTACTGATATAGCATCATTGTTTGGCAATGCCACGGCTTCTAACCATTTAGAAACATAGTCTATAGCTACTAGGATGTATAAGTTGCCAATGGAGGGAGGAAATGGTCCCATGAAGTCCATTCCGCAAACATCAAAGAGGTAAACCTCTAAGATATTGGTGAGTGGCATTTCATGTCTATTTGGGATATTCTCAGCCCTCTAACATCTATCACCGTTTTTGACCAACTGATATGCATCTTTGAATAGTAAGGGCCAAGAGTAGCCTGATTGCAACACCTTAGCTGCAAATCTTGTGCTGCCAAAATGTCCACCATATGGTGCTGCATGACATTGCTGGAGCACTGCTTGTTGTTCATATTCTGGTAGGCATCTCTTGATGATCTGATTTGGACATTCTTTGAAAAGGAATGGGTCATCCCAATAGTATTGTTTAACTATATGGAAGAACCTTTTCCTCTGTTGGTAAGTCATGTTGACAGGTGCAACTTTGCTGGCAAGATAATTCACAATGTCAGCAAACCAGGGTGTTGCAGTTTCTATTGCTGCTGCAATTGTTGCTTCCTCCATTGCTGGTGCAATAGATGCACTTAAATCATGTGTTGTTGCAGAAATTGCCAACAGCTTCTCATCTGGAAAACTTTCTTTTATTTCTCCCCCTGTGGTACCTGCACTTTCATTCTCAAGTCTAGACAAGTGGTCAGCAACTTGGTTCTCCATCCCCTTTTTGTCATGAATTTCAAGATCAAATTCTTGAAGGAGGAAAACCCACCTAATTAATCTAGGCTTTGCATATTTCTTTGAAATAAGGTACTTAATGGCAGAATGATCTGTGTAAACTATTACCTTAGTGCCAACTAAGTAAGACCTAAATTTATTAAATGCAAAGACTACAGCTAACAGTTCTTTTTCAATCACAATATATCTATTTGTGCCTTTATCAGTGTTTTGCTAGCATAGTAAATGGAATGAAAAACTTTGTCATACCTTTGCCCCAGGAGTACTCCTACTGCAAAGTCACTAGCATCACACGTCAACTCAAAAGGTCTGCTTCAATCTGGTGTGACTATTACAGGTGCTGTCACCAATGCTTTCTTCAATGTTTGAAATGCTTCCAAGCAAGATTCATCAAAATGAAATGGCACATCATGTCGCAAGAGTTGGCATAATGGCTTTGAGATCTTTTTTGATGAATCTTCTGTAGAAGCCTGCATGTCCCAAAAAGCTTCTGATACCCTTCACAGTGGTTGGAGGAGGTAATATTTCAATCACCTCAATTTTTGCTGAGTACATCTAACTCTAAAAATAAAATTAAACTATCTACTAAACTTTGGAGAATGGAGAGAATATGGTATATTTGAATGAGGAAGAGGTGATGTATTTATAGGCTTCAAAAAGTGAGTTTGCCTTGGTCACCAAGCTGAATTAGGGTTTCCTTTTCCACTTGTCTTCAAAAAGTAAGATTAGAAGTCCCACCAACTATGAAGAGTGGTCCAATGGTGTGTGGACAAGTGTACTTAAAAAGTTACAACTTGTTGTATAAGGGGGCTGAACTTGGCGCTGCATCCATCCACTTGTGCAACTTGCACTTGCAACTTGACTGCTGACGTCATCATCAGAGTGCAAGGGCAGTATGTGTTGTGGCCATTGCTGGTGCAACGATTGCTGATGCAATGCTTCTGTCTTCTGTTAAACTTCTTATTGCTGGTGCAATGACATCTGAGCTTACTGCAGGTGCAATGGTTACTAGCACTATTGCAGGTGCAATGCGTTTGTGTTCTGCTGAACTTCTGATTGCTGGGGCAATTACTTCTTCTTTTATTGCAGGTGCAATGCTTGCTTGATCTATTGCAGGTGCAATGATTGCTGCAGCAATTGAACAAACACATAAAATACCACAAATCATGATAATCAATGATGATGAGTTCCTTATTTAAAGATGTTGATTTTCTTTTGTGAATCTTTATTTAACACTATTTAATTACTGAGTTTCTTACAATAATTTAGATTTACAAGCGTAAATAACTCTATATAAAATAGAGTTATCAGAATGCCAGTAGCAAACTTGACTCGAATTTGCTTACCTATTACACAATGTTCACAGAAATCCAGCTTGCTGATCTTGTCTCCACAAAGCAATTCTTGCTTTTCTAATTCTTTCAAGCCCTTCTCACTCATGCGGCCAAGCCTTTGATGCCATAAGAGTGACTTGCTATGTGTTGTTGATTCTGCTACAGATGCTTCACCAGTGACTGTGTTGCCAAGAAGCACATACAGGTTATTTTTCTTCCTGATTCCTTTCGTGACAATTCTTGATCCCTTCATGATCTTTAGAGTTAAATCTTCTCCTCTAAAACCGAATCCAGCAGCTTCCAAATTGCCAAGGGAACTCAGTGACCTCTAGAGGTCAGGCACATGCCTCACATTGGTCAACTTTTTTATTGTTCCATCAGCAAGAACAAGTTTTATAGTTCCTATTCCAATGACTTTGCATGCTTTGTTATTTCGCATTATCACTTGTCCTCCTAGATATGGTTTGTAATCAATAAACAAATCCCTTTTAGAACACATGTGATATGAACAGCATGAGTCTAGAATCCAATCATCATCCCCTGAAGTAGATGCTGTTGAATGTGATTCAATTCTTTCAATCATGTCTTCCTTAGCTACAAGCACCTCATCATAGTCGTAGTCTGCTATTCCTAGTATTTCCTCACCAGTATCACTGTAAGACGGCACCCCTTCACTGTCGTCTTCACTGCATATGTATGGAGCTTCAACATTACCTTCACCTATTGCAGACTCAACTTCATAGTTGTCTTCACCAGTGAGCAGAAGTAATTCATAGCTCTCATAACCATCAGAAGCAACATGTAACATCCCTAACTTCGTTAATTTAAATTTATGGAATTAACGAGTGATTTATTATTCGAAATGAAAATAAATCAAGTTTCGGATATGGATTAGACGTGAAAGCATTATTTACTGGTTAAGTCATAAGATTAAAATGCTTAGATATTTTAACTATGTGGTAATTTGTGGAGAAGTTGGGTTAAAAAAGAGAAATTAATTGAAATTGGAACAAAGGGTATTTTGGTAATATGATCCTCATTTAAACCTTCAGCTGGAATAAACATTCCACCTCACCTTCATTACTCTCACTTTTCAACATTTTGAGAGAGAAGTTCAGAAATTTAGAGGGAGAAAGAGAAGAGAGAAACGAAGAGAAGAAAGAAAGAAAGAAGAAGAAGAACTCCTTCAAAGTTCAATGCATGTGAGTAATTCTTGATCCTTTCTCCTCCATTTTTCGAGCTCTAAGCAATGACACCACTTTTGTTCACTCAATCCTTCTCTATTTCGTTTTGCCATTGATGGAGCTTGAAGCTCATTCTCAACTAAAACTTTGATTTTCACTCACTTTTTGCCTTGCATGTGATTATTGGAACTTGGGGAGTAGATTCTTGAAAATTGAAGAGCTACATTGTGGATTCAAGGAGGGATTCGAAAGTTGAGTAGCTGTTTTGAAGTGTTGGCTTGTTAGTTTCGATTTTAGAAGCGGTTTGAGCGAGTTCGTGATTACGGCGATTGTTCGAGTGGTTACCGTTCGATAGTTTTTGTGTGACGACGTGATTTCTCGCTATTTCGTTAAACTGGTGAATTTTACTCACCTTAAGGGAATTTACGTTTAACTTTGTTTGTGTTGAAATCTCTGGAAATGATTGGTATTTTAATTTCGAAACGATTTTAGAGTCAAAAACCGATTTTCGAAAAATATCGTTTTACGGTTTATTTTTCAAATTATACGTTGATGATGAGTTGGAATTTTGATTTGTTGACATTATTTGGATTGGTATTGGTTGGTATATTTGCTGCTTTTAAGTTGGATTTCGATTGGAATACGGAATGGACGCGATTGGAGAAGCGAAACGAAACAAACGAACAAAGTCACAAATCTGTCACAGGCCACACGGATCGTGCGCCTCTGAGCACGTGTTGTGCACATGTTCCTGTGCTTCTGCACAGCACGCACGGGTCGTGTGCCCAAGGCACAGGGTCGTGCGCCTGTAACTGTCCCCAGTTGCCAAAATTTAGTTTCGTCGCTCCTTTCGATTCCAAACCTCTTCTAATCTTCTTCCCAACCATTGAAATATGATTGATAAAAACATGGTTTTAAACATGATTAACTTGGTTTTGAGAAAAGGTTTTGAAAACTATAAATATTTCGAAAAACCGAACTTAGTACGCGTGTGTGCAAATGCTTTGAAATCAAAACAGAACCTTATGTTCTACTATTGTAATGGACATGATATATAAATTATATCGAATTGGACTTTTGGCCCAATGCGGGTATTATATAAATTTGACGGCCCAATGCGGGTACGATATATAAATTAAATCGAATTTGGGTGACGACCCATTAAATAGCATACTAGGCGGGGAAGGTCATGAGCCCCTAACCTAGGCCCAATATCCATTATGGAAAGTACTAGCGGGGTTTCATCGGAAGTAAGCAATTGTATGGCGGCCGATGTTATGCTAATGTTTGTGCACGAATCACCGGGATTAGCAATAGTATGGCAGTTAGTGTTTCGATTAATGTATTAAGGTAGTGGTTTATAAATTAAACTACGAATGCTATGGTTTTATAAATTGAACTGAGTGAGTGTTAGGGGTCACGGTAGAATTCACTGAGATATGTTACATCACCCTATCAATTGTTGTTGTTTCTACAGAGAAATAGGGAAAGAAGAAGGCGAATCGGCACTAGTAGGCGACGTGTCCAAGACGATGTTGAAGACTTGTTGTCTTTTATTCTGCCTAAGTTTCCTTGTTATTTTCTGTCGTGGTTATGTAACTTGTATTTATTATGAGTTGTATAAACCCTTTTTCCGCTACTCTACTTTTGATATTGAACAAATAGGACTTGTTATGTTCTATGTTATGAACTATTTTTTAGTTTAATGAAGTTTCGACAGGATGATATTATTTGGATATTTTTATCATCGGAAAAATTTTAGTACGTTCAATATCTTAATAGGGATTGTGTCCTCTGATTTTGCTTAAGTTATGCATTCTAGTATATCTACAAGTTAGAAATATTGCGGTGTTACATTTTGGTATCAGAGCAGTTCCGTTTAATCGGACCTAGATATTAGGAGTCTTTATTTCTTTTGGTGATGATTCTTATTAGTATGCTATTAGACATTGAGCATGATCAACTTAACACTTTGTGCATATTTGGTAGAATGATGGCCGGAAGTGGTAGACGAGCTGGACGTGGTGAGGCACTTGCTGATCCCCACTTCGAGTGGATACAAAATGGCATTGAATCACAACAGAAGATGATGAACGATATGATGCTAATACAGCAACAGCAGATGGCACAGATGGCCCAATTTCACCAAGTGCCTCAACCGCAACCTAATGTGCAACCACCTCATGAGGATCCTAACAGGATGTATTTTCGGTTTCAGAAAATGAATCCTCCAATCTTCAAGGGTTGAGCAGACCCAATGAAAGCTCATTATTGGGTGGATGCTATGGAAAGAATTTTTCTAACCTTACAATGTAATGAAGAAGATAAAGTTATTTGTGCTGCCAATGCTCTGGATGAAGATGCACATACGTGGTGGACAAATGCCCATAGAATGTTGCAGATTCAAGGAACTCCACTCCCCTGGGAGAATTTCAAAGAGCTGTTTATGGGTAACTAACTCTCTAGGAGTCTGTTACACTTCTACTTGTATATATATACACATGTATAGTTTATTACATACAGTGAATTTCAATAAAAATTTACAAGTGATTTTTCTTTACCCTATTGTTCTAGTCTTCTTCTTTTGTGTGAGATTTCCCTTGAATTTCTGAGAGCAATTGTGAGCAATAACTTCAACAGTCGTTGAAATTACCTTGCAATCAAAGAGAAAAGTGGGTTAGTATTTCTAAGACTGAAATACACGAAGAGAAGGAAGAATACAGAGAGAAGGTAAAGGAAACAATTACCTTAAGGATTAAAGTGGTAATCTTTGTGGTAATTTGTGCTCGTGTTCATCAAGAACACAAATTGAAGGTTCATACAAACAAGAAATACAGAAAACAAGTTAAATAAGGAATCAGTATCAAAACCTGTAAGGATACTAAATCTGAGACCCACTGAACCAGAAACACGAACAAGCAGGTTAGGGTTTGATGATTTGTGACAAATTAACAACTCTAACAAAAGGCTTTTGCAAGATCAATATACCTGAGGTGTGATTGTTGAAAATAGAAGAGGTTTGAGGCCAGGATCATCGTGTTAGAGAAACCCTAGTACTCAAAGTGTTCGTCAACAACAAAACTCAGAGTGCATTGATTCAGAACAAAACCTATGAGGTTTTGTCTAATCTTCATCAAGCATCATCGCTGGTAAGAAATCGTGAAGCATCAACACTTCAATTACTGAATCAGTGAGAGCATTGATGGTAAGAAAGAGGAGAAGAAGAAAGAACGCAGAAAGAACAAGAGAGAGAAATCTTGAAAGATCTGGTGTCAAAACCCTAATTTTGGGTTATATACACCGGGTAAATTTGTTAGCCCGCGTCTTATTGTGAGTTGGGTCTTGGGTGCCGCATTGGGCGTTGCTTGACCCGGCTGATAAGTGTGGATTTTAAGTTGGTCCTACCAGATACCATTTCCTACTTGCACCCCCTAAATTGTATTACACCCCCTACAAGCAACATATTGAAAGGAGTCAGTATTTCAACATGGCATCAATGAGCTAAAAGAAACTGGGGCCAAATTCTTTACTATCTTTGTGAAATTTTTAGTATTCTTACTACTTTATTGCCTATACAGTGACTGTATAGGTTTCTGAAATTACTAATATTTTTCTTGAAGTGATTTACAGGTTATAGCATTATGTCTGGTGCAAATCTGTCAATACAGGTTCCTAAGTTGAAAGGGAACAACTGTGACAGGTGGTCCCTGCATATGGAAGCCATTTTTGGCTTCCAAGATGTACTAGATGTTGTTCAGGAAGGTGTCGCAACCCTGGCTGAGGATACAACCCCTGAACAAAAGATTGAACACAAGGAAACAAAAAAGAGAGATTGGAAGGCAATCTACCTAATTCACCTAGGCTGTGATGAGGTGAATTTTGACAAAATAAGAAACATCAAGACTGCCAATGAGGCTTGGGACACTCTAGATGCTTACTAAAATGGAGATGATTCCATGAAGGAAGAGAAACTACAGGCTCTAAGAGCCCAATATGATAGATTAAAAATGAAGGAAAGGGAAACCATTACTGAGTTCTTCATCAAGTTGAAGAAAATCACTAATGGTTTGGCCCTCTATGGTGAAACCTTGGCTGACAGGGTTGTGTGCAAAAAGGATTTAAGATCTAGCTGAAAAAGGTTTGGGTGGATCACCAACAGCATAGAAGATACAACAAAGCCTGCTGATCTCAAGATTGGAGAACTTCAAGCTAAGCTTGAAGCCAAAGAAGTTAGGCTGAATATCCTAGAGGGAGAAGGAGAGGAAGATCAAGTCTTATTTGCAGCCAAAGGAAAAGGAAAGAAAGCCAACAAAGACAAACTACCAGCAAAAGACAGGCCTAAAGGTAAGGGAGGGGAACCCAAAGGTAAGGGGGATCCCTCCAACAAAAGCTCTACTCCATGTAAAAAGAAGGACAAATCAAAAGTCCAGTGCTACAGATGTGACAAGTTTGGTCACTAAACCACTGAATGTCCTACAAGAAAGGACACCAACCCTAAGGATTCAGAGGATGAGGCTAATGTGGCCAAGGAGGATTCTGATACAGAATACACTCTAGTGGTTTTCAGTATGATCACTGATGAACATAGTGACACTGAATCTGAAATAGACTCTGTAATTACACAAATTGAACCTAGTATAGATGAAAACAGTGAATATGTTACTTTGGTTATTACTACTAATGATGGTAGAGTTATAACTGAGGTCTGATACCTAGATTCAGCTTGCTCAGATCATATGACTGGCCATAAGGAATGGCTGATTGATTTTGATCCAAGCAAGAAGATAAGTATCAGATGTGCCAGTAACAAGTCTATCATTGCTGAAGGTATGGGTAATATCCAGTTCCAAAAGGAAGATGGGCAGGTAATACTTATTAAGAATGTTTTCTATGTACCAGGTATAAGCTGCAACCTAATTAGCTTAGGGCAGTTGGTTGAAAAAGGATTTTCAATACTTATGAAGGATCCTAAACTGAAATTATTTGATGTTGAGGGATAGACTTGTATTGACAACTCCCTTAGCCAAAAACAGAACTTTCAGCACTAGTAAGTGCACATCAACAATTGAGTGTTTTAGTGTTGCAACTAGTACTGAAAGTGAGATTTGGTATAGGAGACTTGGTCACTTGAATTTTGGTAGTTTAGCTAAACTAAGTACTAAAGGGTTGGTTAAAGGGCTACATAAAATTGAGGCACCTAATGGGGTGTGTACCACATGTTTAATGGGAAAACAACCTAGAACTAAGTTTCAGGCAGAACTAGAACCTAGGTCTAAAGACTTACTTCATGTTGTTTACTCAGATATATGTGGTCCATTTGTAGATGAGTACTCTAGAAGACTGTGGGTCTACCTAATCAAGACTAAAGGAGAAGCCTTGGTGATATTCAAACAGTTCCTAGATATGGTAGAAAGACAAAGTGGGAGAAAATTAAAGATCCTAAGAACTGACGGTTGTGGTGAATATACCTCAAAGGACTTTGAGGAATATTGCACTAGCAAAGGTATCATACATGAAGTGACCTCTCCTTACACTCCACAACACAATGGAGTGGCTGAAAGGAAAAACAGAAGCTTGCTTGACATGGCTAGGACCATGATCAAGAACAAAGGGTTACCCAAGAGTTTTTGTGGTGAGGCAGTCACCACTACTGCCTACATCTTAAACAGATGTCCTACTAAAAGGTTAGAAGGGAAGGTACCAGAAGAGGTTTGGGCTGGTGACAAACCAAGTGTGGGTAATTTGAGAATATTTGGTTTACTATGTTATGGTTATGTTCCAGATCAGAAAAGAAAGAAGCTAGAGAATAAGAGTAAGCCTCTTATCCTGGTTGGCTACCATCCTACAGGTGCCTACAGGCTGTTTAATTCTACCAATGGAAAACTGGAGATCTCTTGGGATGTAACTGTGTTAGAAAATGAACAATGGAACTGGACTGTTAATGATCAATCCAATACAGAACAGTTTATTGAACATGAAGGCATTACTGATACACCAGAAGCTCCTCATCAAAGTGATGAAGACACTTCAGATGGTGATGATGTACCAGATCAAAATGAGCGAGACCTACCTCCTCAAAATGGAGTTGGAAATGACATACCTGGGAAAACTAACTTACTTCCTAGAACTTGAATTTCTAAGAATACCAGCGGGTATTATCCTACATCAACTAAAGTATGCTAAGGAGATCTTAGCAAGATTTGAGTTGGCAGATTGTAACCCTGCCAGTAATCTAGCAGAAGGTGTGCTGAGAAAAAAAGAAGTTGATCTTGGTACTTACTACAGACAGATAATTGGCTCTTTAAGATATCTATGTCACAGTCGACCAGATATTTTGTTTGCCACAGGTATGGTAAGTAGATTTATGAATGAACCTAAACAAATTCACCTAAATGCTACAAAAAGAATTTTAAGGTACATTAAAGGTACCCTAAACTATGGTGTTTTCTTTCCTAAGAAACCCAATGATGACAGTATAACTTTAGTGGGCTTTTCTGACTCTGGCTGGTGTGGAGACCATGTAGACAGGAGAAGTACCTCTGGGTACCTGTTTAAGTTTCAGGGAGCATCCATTTCATGGAGCTCTAAGAAACAGAATATTGTAGCTCTGTCCTCCTATGAGGAAGAGTATGTTACAGGTTGTGCTGCTGCAACTCAAGCAGCTTGGTTGGAAGCTGTAATTGAAGAACTACAGGTTGAGTTAAGTCAACCCCTTACACTGCTGATTAACAGCAAATCTGCACTGAATTTGGCAAAGAACCCAGTCTCTCATGGCAGAACCAAGCATATTGAATCAAGATTCCACTATTTGGGAGACCAAGTTACAAATGGAAGACTTAAAGTATATTACTGCTCAACTAAGGAGCAGTTGGCTGATATGTTCACAAAAGCCCTCAAAGGAGACACTTTTGTGAAACTTAGAAGGGAAATAGGTCTTGTTGCTTTCTAACTAAGAAAGCAACATTCTAAAATCATTGCTTGGAGGCTTGTTCCAAGTTGTTGTGTTTTGATTGCTAGTCCCAGGGCCATGTCCTGCAGGTTTTCTATCCCTGTCTCTATCTTATGCCTAAGTCTCTTATGATTAATGTTTGTAGGGTTTTTCAGATTAAGGGAACGTGTTGAAATTAATCTTCAGTACCCTGAATTACACTGAAGTGCCCTTAGTCAGTTGTTACAAGCAGTTAAACTCTAACTGTTTTTGTAACTAACTCTCTAGGAGTCTGTTACACTTCTACTTGTATATATATACACATGTACAGTTTATTACATACAGTGAATTTCAATAAAAATTTACAAGTCATTTTTCTTTACCCTATTGTTCTAGTCTTCTTCTTTCTATGAGATTTCACTTAAATTTCTGAGAGCAATTGTGAGCAATAACTTCAACAATGGTTGAAATTACCTTGCAATCAAAGAGAAAAGTGGGTTAGTATTTCTGAGACTGAAATACACAAAGAGAAGGAAAAATACAGAGAGAAGGTAAAGGAAACAATTACCTTAAGGATTTAAGTGGTAATCTTTGTGGAATTTGTGCTCGTGTTCATCAAGATCACAAATTGAAGGTTCATACGAACAAGAAATACAGAAAACAAGTTAGGGTTTTCTGGGAGAAAGAAGAATCAAGGAAAATAAATAGTTAAACAAGGAATCTGTATCAATACCTGTAAAGATACTAAATCTGAGACCCTCTGAACCTAAAACACGAACAAGCAGGTTAGGGTTTGTTGATTTGTGAAAAATCAACAACTCTAACAAAAGGCTTTTGCAAGATCAATATACCTGAGGTGTGATTGTTGAAAATAGAAGAGGTTTGAGGCCAGGATCATCGTGTTAGAGAAACCCTAGTACTCAAAGTGTTCGTCAAGAACAAACCTCAGAGTGCGTTGATTCAGAACAAAACCTGTGAGGTTTTGTCTCATCATCATCGAGCATCATCGCTGGTAAGAAATCGTGAAGCATCAACAATTCAATCACTGAATCAGTGAGAGCATTGAAGGTCAAAAAGAGGAGAAGAAGAAAGAATGCAGAAAGAACAAGAGAGAGAAATCTTGAAAGATCTAATTTTGGGTTATATACACCGGGTCAATTTGTTAGCCCGCGTGTTATTGTGAGTTGGGTCTTGGGGGGGGGGGGGGGGGGGGGTGGGGGCCGCATTGGGTATTACTTGACCCAGCTGATAAGTGTGGATTTTAAGTTGGGCCTGCCAGATACCATTTCCTACTTGCACCCCCTGTATTGTAGTTACACCCCCTGCAAGCGACATATTGAAAGGAGTCAATATTTTAACAGTAATACGATGGAAGGGAAGGGAAGAGAAGAGATGGAAGAGAAATTGAGAGAAGCCAGACTAAAAAGTGGCTGATGTAAAATGTTATGAAAATTGGTGTCAAAAGTAAATTATTTGTTTTAAGGAAAGGTTAAAAGGAAATTGTTAAAAGTTATAGGCTAATTAATGACATGGCATATGTAAGCCATTTATTTTTAGACAACTATGATAGGTGTTGTCAACACCATGTTTATACTAAAAATCCAATGTACAATTCACCCAATTTTTCTAAATATACTCTTTACATTTATTAAGTTTTTTTAGAGTTTCTAAGTACGAATTAATTGTCTCAAGACTCTTTTACTTTGATTTCAATTATCCCAAGACAATTTATAAATAGGGTATTTTAGTATTTAGGCAAGGAAAATTAATTGTTCCTTAATATGCAAAAAGTACCAAAGATTAGGAACGGATGGAGTAACATCAAAAAATAAAAAATGAATCTTGGTTTTATTTAAAATAACCAACAAGGGTTAGTTTAATAATGCATATAAAAATATAAGATTGGTTTAAACAATAGCTAAGTTTAGATTCCACTTTAGGATTTCAAGTTCGAGTCTTGGGTATGGTAAAAACTCTATTTGGAGGTTAGAACCACACAAACCAACAAATGCGAGGTACATGTGGCCAATCTGTTTCCTCAATGTAGATTAATCACTAACAAAATCAATAGACACAGTGTAATGGCACAAGATTGATTTTGGCCATGCTTGGAAAGTATGTCCTTGAAGGGAAAGTGATTCCAGTTTGCAACATTGGAGACAAGGTATACATTGCTCGCCTGTCATTATCACCGTCGGATGTTAGGATTCCTTTCAAATTTTGAAGAAGGCAATTTCCAGTAAACATCTCATTTGCAATGACAATTAACAAAAACCAATGATATTGTCAAAAAAAAAATCAATGACAATCAACTATAAAATCAGTTTAATCCTATCTAATTGACAACCAAATAGGAAACACGATAAATCAACTATAAAAAATCAACTATAAATATTTACTATTTTACTATACTGATCATATTTTACTATACTGATCATATTTACTATTTTACTTTGCCAGCAGCACCAGTTTTCGCTAAAAAATCAACTTTAAATATTTACTATTTTACTATACTGATCATATTTAATCCTATCTAATTGACAACCAAATAGGAAACACTAAATAGGAAAAAGGTTGCAACTAAAAGATGATATCGGTTTAATACATGTTTCCCATTCCCATAAAATCCTCTTGCCACAATTGCATTACCTTTATTGAAACTCATCAAAAGTTCATTTGTCACCCTTGTAGTAAAAGTGTAGGCAAGCATATTTAGATCACATGTTGAAGGCCCAACTTTTCCAAAGAGACAAATCATGAATAATGCACTCCTCCACCTAGATTCCCTTCTTCAAGTACGTGCCTGGCACGTCGTTTTTATATACAGGCTTCATAAGGGTACGTGCAAGAACTCCCTGCCGAGTTGGCTAACTCCGCACCGCTCCTCTCACCTCAACTGGTTGCTGAGGGTGTCCCAGTTCCGGTCCAGGCATCTCCTAGACAGACTGAGTCGGGATATTGCCCAGCAGGAATTGCGACTAACTCAGATGGAGGAGGAGGTTGCGACTGTTCGAGCTAACACCGCTGCAATATCGGCCCAACCTCTTGACAGGTCTCCTGTTCAGCACACAATCATCTCAAAACGTCACCGCTCTCCACCTCGGAGGAAAATCAGCCACCAACACCACGTCCACAAGTCTCCTCCCGCCAGGGTAAGGCAACGCCATGGCTCACACACTTCCCCGACTCCACCAAGCTCGAGCCCCAGTCAGAGCTCCTCATATGGTCCCTCGTCCTTCTGAAGTGCGTCCCCTCGTCGGAGACCGTTTCCCCGCAGGAAAAACCACTCCCCACGTCAGACCATGCTGGGTGCACGAGACGAACTCCTTTCATGCGAGAAATTGCTGAGTGCAAGGTGCCGAAGTCTATGGAAAAGCCACCGCAACTGAATATGTACGATGGAACCGGAGACCCGGATGAGCACGTGGATACCTTCGATCTTATGATGCAATATCGGAATGCAACAAACGAAGTCAAGTGTAAGATCGTCCCTCTGTCCTCGAACAAAACGAAACTATCTTGGTTCAGGGACCTCAAGCCCTGCTCGATTCACTCTTGGGAACAACTACCCCGAGTGTTCTCGGTGCGCTGCACAACTTCCAGGTTGAAGCCGAAGTCGGTGTACGTGCTCCAAGGCAGTAAAACAAGGAGAGAACGAAACCTTGTGTGACTACATCGAAAGATTCAACAAAGAGGCGAACAATGTCAGACACATAGAAGACAACATAAGACTCTTGTTCATGAGACATGGGCTCCGCAAGAAGAGCTTATTCTAGATTGACGTCGGTGTCCGCCGACCCCGTAATCTTGGAGATTTCTTACACCGAGCACGGAGATTTATTGACTATGAAGAGGACTACCTGGCTGACGAATTCGCCCAAGCATCCGCCCCGGTAAAGGAGTCTGAGAAGGGAAAGACCTCCAAGAACGAGTCGGCAGGAGCTTCCCGGGAGAGTCGACCCTGGTTCACAGAGTACACATATCTAAACGAATCAAAATCCAAGATCCTAGCCGAATGCGCTAATACCGAGTTCAACAATCGGAAGTGGTCGGCTCCGTTAGCACAAAGGGAAAACACAGACAAGAAAAAGTGTTGTCGCTACCACAGAAGCCACGGGCACGACACTAACCAGTGCAGGGTTCTGAGGGACGACATTGAGGACCTGATCCAAAAAGGGAAACTGACTAAGTACATCAAGAAAGATGGGGACGAAGAGCAAAAATGGTCTCGCTCGCCCCGAAAAGGCAAGTCTGGAGTCAACGAGGTAGCTAAGACCGCAAAGGCCAACTCCGAGGAGTCAGAGGAAGAAGAAGAGTCGAAACAACAACGTTCCAGGGCAGTGACTGCAGTAATCAAGGGAGGCTACTCGGTTGACTCGAGCGAAACCAGAAGGATGATGAAGAGAAGGTGGAAAGAGATCCTAATCATAGCCAATAACCCCAGAACCACCAATCTGTCTGATAGGCCACCACTAGCCTTCTCGAACCAAGACCTCCCGATTGGTGGGCCAAACAAATACATCCCACAAATCATCACCGCAGTAATGGTCTATGTACTGGTCTTGAGAATTTTGGTGGACCAAGGAAGCTCGGCCGACATTCTGTTCCGGGACCTATTGCCAAAGTTAAAGGTTTCCGAGACCGAACTCACCCCATAAAACGGTGATGATTTAATTGGCTTCAACGACTCGAAGACAGCATCACTCGGGTACCTCGAATTAATGGTCACATACGGGGCCGACAAGCTCTCCAAAGCTGTGAAGACCCAATATTTGGTACCACCCTGCAAGCCCACGTACAATTGCATTATTGGGAGACCGACCTTGGGCAGACTTACAGCAGTAGCATCCACGATACACCTGAAGGTGAGATTCTACTCGACCGACGACGAGATTATCACTATCGTTGGTGATCTGGAGTCCGCGAAGAAGTGTCACTACCTCTTAGTGAAAGAAGAGCATAAATCAAACAAAAATGAGAAGAAGAAGAAGGGGCCTGGAGGTATGAAAGTAATATCTGAGGTCAACCTGGTTGAATTCGAGGATCACCACGACTCCGACAGACATCTCGTCCACGACGATTTTCGAGCTCGATAATACCAACCATGCCTGCGAACCATTTGAAAATCCCTCAATCGCGACAACTCGGGGCTATCTCGACGTCTGACCAACTAACAAGACATTCGACATCACCAGCCACGAAGATCCGACCTCCACTCTAAACTACGTAACACAAGACTGGGACCCATGATCTCGCAAAAAAAAATGCCTCAACCCACCTTCCTACTCCTGCTCCCATTAATTTCATTTACTTCCTGTAGAGTTTAGATCAATTTGGACCTCCGAGTCCCCCTCTTCTGTTAGTAATGACTGTTTTCCTAATCGGACTCTAGTCCCTATGAATAAACTGATTCTTTTCAGGAACTTGGCTCTCTGAGCGCGGTCAAGGTCGAGCCCTTGCGGGTGTGTGAGCTTCTCCACTCCGCGTTCACTCCAAGCTCAACACTTGGTGAACCAGACCGAATGAAGTCTCATCTGATCTTACGGCCTTGGTTGACTTCCTTCTGTCGAAGGGTCGCTCCGACGCGCCTTAAACTGACCTCTACCACGAGGTCGGGCCTAGCGTGGCCCATTGACCTCTACCACGAGGTCAAGCCTATCGTCGCTCTAAACTCTACTACGAGGTTGAGCCTATCGTGGCTCACTAAGTATTCTTACAAGGGTGAACTTTACGCGTTCCGTCCCCTCAAAGCTCAGATCCGCATCGGCTTCCTAGCAAGCTCGGGCACGACATCTCTTACCGAAGTCGAGACTCAAACTCCAAGGTCAGTAACCTGACTCCCAACCACTCAATTCACTCGTCTTTGAAAAATAATTGGAGGAACTATTAGCCTCGGGGGCACCACACCGAGTGTGAAGACCCCGAGCCTCCTCACTCACTCGAGGGTAAAACTTTGAATACTTTGAACTACGCAAGCTAGAAAGAAACTTAAAAGAAAAGAATGCGTTAAGACAAAGTAATTTACACTAACGCCGGAAAGGACAGCGCCATTGGTTCATTACATCAAAAGGCGACCCCGGGTATAACCGAGGCCGCTAAAAAGCAAAAAAAAAAAAAAGAAGAAATTTACCAAATTAATGCTAAGGCTCTTGAGGGTAGATGACCTCGAGCTCCCCTGCCCTATGAACAGCAACAACTGGCTTGATTATCCTCCCCCTAGAGAACACGTACGTCCGATCCACTAACAAAAGGTCGAAGTCGGGGTACAATATCCCAACCTCGGCCACAGCATTGTTAAAAGAACCCGCAGCGAGAGCCTCCATCGCAGATGGATGACCAGAGAGGCGAGCCTTGTCTTTCTCCCTATTGGCCTTCTTCACCTCCTCCTCTCCCAACGCCACTGTCGACTCCAGATCGCTGATTTCCCCTTCAAGCTTTTGGGCCTGCACCTTGAATGTTTTTATTTCACCTTCCAGCCTCGACGCCGAGTCAGGAGGTTCGGCTTTCTCAGTAAGCTCCGCCACCTCCTTCCCCAACGACTCTGCACGGGCCTTATCATCGTTCAATCTATCCAACCGGGCTTGGAGCTCGCCTTTTCTTTCTTGTGCCTCTCGGCATCCTCGTGCGCCTCTGCAAGAAATTCCAAGAAAGCATTCAATTTATCCATTTTATCCAGCAAATCGCCGTCGAGCCACAAGTTCTCGGCCTTTGAAGGGTCACTACCTTGCTCCACCAACGAGACCTCGACGCTCCACTGGGGCAGTATCTGCTGACCGAATTCAGCAACCTTGAGGCACGCTTCGAAATTAGGGGCCGAAGGTCCAACATAGGCCTCAGGGGAGGGTTTGCCTTCTGCTTCTTTGCCAGCCGAGTGGTGCCACCAGCCGCTCCGACCCTAGCCTCGGCCACAAACCTTGCGAAAGACTTTGGGGAGTTGAACTCATTTGCAAAATAAAAGTGCAGCCTTGAGAAAACAGGGGGCAGAATTATAAAGCTCAGACGGATCTCTCGAAAAGAGACTGATCTTACCAAGGGTGGCATGGAGAGCTGCGAGAGATTCGGCCTCGGCCTCCCAGAAATTGTTGCATTTGATCTTCTTAAGAGGCGTCGTGAAAGACTTCAACCAACCCGCCAACCGTTTTACAGTTTGAATCTCCCGTGGGCACATGTCGGACTCCTTACAAGAAAAATACTTCGTCTCGAACTTGAAGTGCTTTCGAGTCCAAGACATGCAAAACAAGAGCTCCACCACTTCACCCGGCTCTTTAATCTCTGCAACTTCGTTCTTTGCAGCGTCGTTCAACGGACCCACAAAGAAGAAACTGTATTTTAAACCCCTCAGTGAGTCTGACACAGGTTCGAAGAAGGGGCAGTCTCAGTTGTGACGCAACCCGATCTGCCCATGCCTCTCGTCCCGGGCTCGGGGCAGCGAAAAACGTCAAAAAGATGAAAGAATACCTTCGTCTGGGAAGGTTGACCCAGTTCCCGCATCAAGATCTCAAAAGTGTTAATAAACCCCCACGCGTTGGGCGTAAGCTGCGAAAGGGGCACTCGAAGAATCCTGAGAAGTTCTTCTCAAACTCGGAAAACGGGATCCTCATTCCCATATGCTCGAAGCAGTCGGCGTCAACGAAGAACTTCAGCCCACCTATATTGGCCCACCTTCTCCTAAGCGTTCCGAGGATGGAGAGTTTGCTGTCGGAGGAATTGACGTTACACCGCTAGCCTCGACTCCCTGTGACACTCTTTCCGAACTTAACCTCTACTCATTGACAATAGCACCGCCCTCGCCAGACTTCTTCAGAGGTAGCTTACACGGAGGTATCATGTTTCTTCTCGGAGAAGTTATGATGTTCACCATTCAAGCTTGGCAAAAAGACAAACTCTCCTCGGAAACCACAAACTCCAGCTCGGCAGAAAGAAACTCGCCAGAAACTTAACCTCGGAACGACAAAGAATTGAAATCCCGTGTAAATCCTAAAATCGGAAGCCGGAAGATGGACGTTGGCTCACGAATGGTTCCGTCTGAATCACACTAGACTTGGAAGAAATCAGAGCTTGAGGATGAAAATGAATAGAAGAAATAAGACAAGTCGTCTACTTATAAGGGTATTAAACAGATGAAGCGACGCGACCAATCCCGAGGAAATTAATGAACATGCACAAGAATTAATGCGATCATTTATGACAAGACGTTTCGCTTCCCTCAGACGTCACATCTTCTTGACATCATGGCACTTGGCGACCCGGAGGCATCCGATACATACAACTGACTCTCTGACCTCCGATGCTATAATCCGACCGCAGAGTAACTGGTATAAGCATGTCATTCAAGCCGAGGTCGTACTACCGTGATTTACCTCGACTTGGGGGGCAACTGTTCCGGACTGGGCCAAGAGGCCCAATTCTCTTAAGAAATGGTCCAAGACACAAACGTAATCGGTCCAAGCAACTCAACCCTGAAATAAACGCTCTGGATCGCCCGCTCCGATCCAACGGTTCAGATCCGGTCAGGAGCAGTGCTACCTTCACCACTACTAGTGCAGGATAAAAACCCCTGCAAATAGATTTTGATACTAACGTTTTTTAAAAATCCCCGCTCAATTCAAAGATTGATGCACTTGAAACTTCGACAGTTTTAAAAATCCTCGCTAGTTGACTTAAAAACCCCCGCTATTTAGAAAATTATTTGTAATGATTGAAATTGTTTTTTCATGCTATATCAAGCCATAAAGCTAATATATCTAATATAAGTTCTTTTAGTTACATCTATCTACATAGTTATTTTCTGTGAGAACAAGTCGTTCTTAATTTCATTCTTTCTCTGCTTTATTTAATGGAGTAAAGACGTTATATCCCATTTAAGTATAAGAGCGCGCATGTTACAATCTACAGGTCTTACAATAATTTCCAATAAAAAAAAGTCGTACAATAATTTCTAATTGTAAAAAACATAAGACTTTCTTAATTGGTATTTGGTATGATTTAAAAATGTCACTAGTAGCATGCACCATATCAAATCACCATTTAATGTTTCTACTCAAAGTCAAGACATAACTTTTTTTAAGAGGCTGACACAATGGTCACATATAGGTGAAATAAGAATTGGAAGTATCGCATACCAGATTCCGGCACATATAGGTGAAATGGGAATTGGGAGTGTCGCATACCAAATTCGAACCTGGGAACAGACGAAAGATGTCCCTAGCTCCAACCATATGAGCTACACTACTGAGACAGTCAAGATATAACTTTGTGACATATTTGATACACCAAGAACATTATACAGTGTGCAACTCCAATACGTACGCGCGCGTATGTGTGTGTATATATATATATATATATATATATATATATATATATATATATATATATATATATATATATATATATATATATATAGATGGATAAAATTATACTCGAAGTGTTACAATAACTATTACACTTACCAAATAAACATTTTTCAATACCAAATATTTGACTGATAGTTACTATCATTTTGACATATCAGTAAACTTTAAAATTAATTTATGATAATTTGCTATGTCAAAAGATGCGTACGTCTAGACTCTAGAGTAATAACTATGATCAATCCAATGCTTGATTCTGAAATACTCTATTCCGTCCATAATACAAGAGAAAAAACTAAACATCTCATATACTACGGAATAACATTGAAACTTGTTATTTTTAATTAATAAAATTGAAATCTAACTTGTTTTCCAACACTACTCTTTTTTAGAAATTTTAAATTTATTCTCCTAAACATTCTTTTTAAGGTAATAAAGCTAAAGCACGTGAGAAAGTGAGACAATAAATAAGGGTAGAATTTGAATTAGACATTTAATACACCCTAAAAATAATGTTTATTTATTATATTGTGGACCACCGAAACACACATTTGTTCTTTTATACTGTGGACCGGATGGAGTATGTTTATATCCGTAGGATATTACATAATGAGTGTAACCATTAGTAGTCTAACTCTTTTAGTGTAGTTTTCTATATATATATATATATATATATATATATATATATATATATATATATATATATATATATATATATATTGACATTGACACACTTTCACGAATCAAATACCCACCTCAGTTGATGCGAGCTATGAGAGTTTCCCATGAGCGACTTACCTCTTTGCCAAAGGATGCTAAACAATAAGGAAATGTTTTGAGAGGGACCACAAGACAAGTATACACCATTGAAAGTGCAAAATGTGACACAAAGACAAAACGAGAATCATGCTCATAGTAGGTAGACGTAGTAGATAGACCTTCCACTGAACCCCGCGCACCGTTTCAAATATATATGATTGAAATCTTTAAATGAAAGAGTTCTCACCAAAAAAATCTTTAAATGAGTGATGGGTTATTTGCGAAGTGAAAGCTATATGGGAACCTCAAGGTTGATAGGCTATCAAATATTTTGTGGGGAGAGTGTAGAGTAATTTATGACTTTTTTCTTGATGGATCAATGGACATCAATATATGACAAAATGTAAGATTAAATGAAGACAAAGTCCAAATAACGCACCAGTAATAAGATTACAAGGTGCTTACTGCTTAGCCTCTGAACAGTCCTTTCTGCCTAATAATTGGAACAAGATTATTATAAGCGACACATATCACGCCTTCAGTGTTGGAACGGAAGAAGGGGTGTGTTGGTAAAATATACACTAATGTTTAAGTCAGTTTTTTTTAGCAAAAAAGAGATATGAAACCTTGTTAAAACCTTCAGATCAAAACTCTCCTTAAGAAAAAAACACCAAGAAGGAAAAAGAGTATTTGCCCTAAATTTTATTGATAAACCACGTTGGCACCAAAGACATTAACAATAATTTGCAGCACACCAATAAATGACTAATCACAATAATTCTTAAGTCAGTTTAAGATATAAAGATTTAAAGGAAGGTAAGTGAAAATGTAAGGTACTCCCTCCGGTCCCAATTATAAGAAAATTTTTGCTACATTTTTTGTCCTAATTACAAGAGAAAGATACATTTTTCAAAGCAAATTAATTGCTAAAAATTCTTTTATACGTCTATTTAATGTGAGATATAGGTTTACTAATTAAAAAGTCACATTGTTGGTATAAAAATTTAATACTTGGGATATATTTGGAATAAGACTCAAAATTGCATCACATTTAATAACCTCCTTGATCTTTGTGATTTTTGTATTTTCCTCTTATAATAGGAGTAAAAGTTAAGTAATCAAAATGTAGGGTTGTTTACCGTGGTTTTTGGTAAACACTGCTAGTTTGAAATTTCTTATGCTTGCATAATCAACTAGTAAATCCTAAGACCATTTGTGTTAAACTTTTTTCCAGAATTATGCGTGTTCTTGCGGTTTCAAAGAAAAGAATGAAGATAACTGCCAGTTTCACGCGAAACCGTCGAATTTCTTCAGATAGGGACGAAGTGAAAACAAAGAAAAAATTGCAGAAAAGCAATAAAGAAAGCAAATTAAAATGCATTAATTGAAAAGAGAGTTGGTACACAGATCATACATTCTTCTCTGACTCGTTTTCTCTGTAATGTGTTGGAAGTTAGAGCGTGAGAATCTGTAATGAGTTTGTGACTCTTTTTTCCTATGAGAAACTACTATTTATACAAGGAGGGAAAACACTAAAACTAACTAACTGTACAGAGAATTTAAAAAAAAGAAAACTGCTTCATCCTTCGACTAGAGTAACTACCAGAACTTCCACGGCGAGCACTTGATTTTGACCTCCTATTGAATCCCAGCCTTCTTCTCGTCGAAATATCACCCTTCAATTCTTGTTATGTCTAAGGCTTTGTCGAATTTGCCCTCTGATACAACTCTGTTGTGTCGAAACCAACACCTTCTTCTGAGAAAACCAAAGTCAAACCCCGTTGACTGCATTTAATTTAGCTTGTCGAAATTACAGGCTAACAAATTGCCACCCAAAAATGTCTTTTTCGACTGAAGCTTTATGTAAGGCAGAAAAAGTGACATTTTTCAATTCCTTTTTAACTGCTCTGATGACGTCATTAACATCACGTTGCAGCATTGATGACACGTTTCAGTGAAAAGTGCCTTTTGGCGCCACCGTTTCAGAGTTATTGGGCCACGTTTTGCATTGGAACTTTTGTAATTTTATCTTTCACTTCCACATCTTGTACTTCGACAATAGCCTTTGTTGGCATTTGATCTTTTTAACATGCCAAATTCGAGGTTTGCTCATCTTTAATCTTGCGTTATTTTAACTTCCTGCAAAATTGGCCTAAACTTCTTTAAATACTTGCCATTTATTTGCAAAATTCGGCCATCAGCACCTAATTCTTCAACTTCGTAGGCACCGTTAGTATATACTTGTAAAATGCGAAATAGTCCTTCCCAATTTGGTGACCATTTACCCAAAATTCTATCTTTTTTATCCAAGGGTAATATGACTTTCCACACTAAATCTCCCAAGGCAAATGTTTTTGACTTAACCTTTTTATTATAAGCTCTAGCCACTCTTTCTTTTTTCCTTATAAAAACATCTAACGCATTTAGTCTTTCTTCGTCTAAATCAACCAACTCATCTAACATCATATCCCAATAAGAATCTGATGGACTTTCAAATTGCCTTTGAATTCTGGCTGATTGTAAACAAATTTCGACTGGCAAGACTGCGTCGTGTCCAAATGTGAGTCTATAAGGAGTAGTGTTAATTGATTCTCTAGGAGAATTTCGACATGCCCACAACACTTTATCAAGTATTTTCTGCCAATTTTTAGGCTTCTGCCCAATGTGTTTCTTAATCAAATTGATAATAATTTTGTTGGCCGCTTCTACTTGACCATTAGCTTGGGCATAGTAGGTGTCGAAGTTAATAACTTGAAACCAATTTCAGAAGAAAAAATTAACCATTTTTCAACCAATAAAAACTATGCCTTGGTCTGTAGTAATGGTTTCAGGAGTACCAAACCTATATAAGATGTGGTTTTGAATAAAATTTATTACTGCTTCCTGATCTACATTAGCTAAGGGAACAGCCTCCACCCATTTGGTAAAATAATCTATTCCCAGTAAGATAAAAATGATGCCCTTTCGACGAAGTTGGTTTGATTTCACCAGTCAAATCTAAAGCCCAACCTCTAAAAGGCCATGGTTTTACTATTGAATGCAATTCACTTGCAGGCACATGTTGTATTCCTGCGTGTTTTGGGCATTCTTGACAACCCTTGGCGAAATCTATGCAATCTTTCAGCATAGTTGGCCAGTATACTCCTTGTCGAAATAAAAGCCACTTCATTTTGTGACCTGCTTGATGAGATCCACAAGCTCCACTATGAGTATTGGAAATTGCTAAATATGCCTCACTTTCATTAAGACATTTCAATAACACTCCTTCATGAGTCTTTTTAAATAACTCATTCCCAATAATAACATAACTTAAAGCTCTATACTTGGTTTTCCTATCAGTCACTCCTGTTGGATTTTCCAAATATTCGACAATTTGCCTTCGCCAATCATCATTCGACATATTGTCAATGGCAAAAAATTCAACTTCAAAATTTTCAAAAGTTTTAAAATTTTCCACCCGATTTAACATCTTTGCCCCCTCAAGTTTTGTCGTTGACAATTGGGCATTGGATGAATCTGTCGAAATCTGTTTGTGTTTGATGTCTATTAGCTCTAATAGCTTTTGTTTTGAAACTTTGTATCCTGATGCTATTTGTGCCAAATCGTTTGCCTCTTGATTTTCCATACGAGGCACGTGTTTTATGTGAACAGTGTCAAACTTGTTTAACAACGTATTAGCAATGGCAAAATACATTATTAAGTTCTCTTTGATGCATTTGTATTCTTTTGTTAACTGTTTCACAATTAGTTCTGAATCTCCTTTGATTTTGACATGTTTTGCCCCCAATTCTAACAAGATCTGAAGTCCTGCTATTAAGGCTTCGTATTCTGCCTCGTTGTTGGAGCATGTCCCTTCAATTTTAAACTTATATTTTGTTGGTACCTTTGTTGGTGAAATTATTAATACACCAATTCCAACACCATTTTTGTGGCTTGATCCGTCGAAGTATAACTTCCAAGGTTGGGTTTCCACTAAGTTTATTGTATTTTCGACCACTGAATGGTCAACTATGAAGTTAGCCACTATTTGACCTTTTATTGCTTTTAATGGCTGATAAGTCAAAGAGAATTCAGAAAGAGCCAAAGCCCATTTACCTATTCTACTATGTAAAATTGGTTTCGACAGCATATGTTTAATAATATCATAATGCGAATAAACATACACATCAACAGGCTTTATGTATTGCTTCAATTTTGTACAAGAGAAATACAAGCATAAACACAATTTTTCTATAGGATGATACCTAGTTTCTGCATCATTTAGAATTCTACTGAGGTAATAAATGGCTCTTTCGACACCATTTTCATCTTCTTGAGCTAACATGCTTCCTATAGAAAATTCTGAAGCTACTATATACAATTTCATTACTTTATTCCTAATAGGTGGTAACAAAATTGGTGGCTTCATCAGGTATGCTTTAATCTCGTCAAAAGCTTGTTGGTGTTCTGCATCCCACCTAAACACATCTTCCTTCTTCAGTCGAAGTAATGCGAAAACGCTTGAGTCTTGCCACTTAGATTTGAAATAAATCTTCTAAGGAAATTGATTTTTCCTAATAATGACTGCAAATCTTTTTTGGTCGAAGGAGCTTTCGTTTCCAAGATTGCTTTCGTTTTGTTTTGATTGATTTCAATGCCTTTTTTGTGTACAACAAAGCCCAAAAAAGTCACCTGCACGAACACAGAAGGCACATTTGAATGGATTCATTTTCAATCCATATTTTCTCATTCTTTCAAATGATTGTCAAAGATGGTCTATATGACCAGTTCCTGAGGAAGACTTAAGTACGATATCATCTATGTACACTTGCATAAATTTTTCAATAAAATCATGGAACATAGAATTCATTGCCCTTTGGTACGTTACACCAGCATTTTTTAGGCCAAATGGCATTACAACCCATTCATAGAAATCTAATGCCCCTGGGCATCGGAACGCTGTTTTCGACGTATCTTCTTCAGCAATATATATTTGGTTATATCCAGAATAACCATCAAGCATACTTAGGTATTCATAACCTGCTGCTGAATTCACTAGCATTTCTGCCACTGGCATGGCATATTCATCCTTAGCTGTAGCATTATTTAAATCTCTAAAATCTATACACACTCTAAGCGTGCCATTTTTCTTAATTACAGGAACTATATTAGCAAGCCATTCGACATACCTGGCAGTTCTGATGAACTTGCTCTTTAGTAACCTTTCTATTTCTGCTTTGATCTTCAACAGGATTTCTGGTGCAAATCTTCTTGGTGTCTGCTTCACTGGCTTCATTCCTGGTCGAATTGGTAGTCTTATCTCAACAACGTCACGACTCAACCCCGGCATTTCATTGTAATCCCATGCAAAGCAGTCTTTGTACTCCTTTAGCAATTCGACAATCTGCACCTTCAATGCTTGATCAATCTTAGCACTTATATATGTTGGCCTTTTCAAGGAGCCATCTCCCAAATCGATTTCTTCTAAGGGATCTTGTGCTTGGATCCTTTTGGTCGAACCCATTGGATCTTTTTCAAAACCTAAAGGCTTGTCATCATAGACACAATCAAGCCTCTGGTTTTCGACAACATTGTCTCTATTTTTGTCCTCAACGGCTTCAGCAACTAATTGTTATTGTAATTCAGCTTCTAAAACCGCTTTTTGCTTATTCTCGGCAATGTAGGCCGTAATTCTATCCCATGCAGTGGGCTTATCCATAAATAACTATTTATGGGCCTTCCCACCCTGTAGGCTTAACAGAGCCTTGTGGGTAGTTGTCTTCATCTATAACCTCTCTATCCCAAATGAATCCATAATTGGGATGAAGTATCACTGAAGATCTAACATTGTTTTGGTTTTCATAACCAAGTTCAGAAGAAATACATGGCGCAATGTTCGCCAATTGTTTATCAAAGGTTTTCTTGGTAATAGTGTTTACCTCAGCCTTGAAGTAACTCTGATCACCTTCAATATTTTCGACTAGACCATCTTCTCTCCAAATGATGAGCCTCTGGTGAACTGTCGAAGGTATTGCTCCCACACCATGGATCCATTCTCTTCCCAGCAGCATGTTGTAATTTGCCTTCGTTGAAATTACCATGAACATCGTTGGTCTCCTGATGCTTCCAACAGCAAAATCAACTTCAATGGCTCCAAGTGAGTGGCCACTTTTGCCTTCATAGTTGGCAAGAATTACATTGTGTGTTTTCAAGTCAGTCTCACACTTTCCAATTCTTTTCAGCATATGTTGTGGCATTAGGTTCACAGCAGCACAACCGTCAACCAGGATTTTATTGACACCAATATTGTTCACATTTGCCTGAATATACAAAGGTTTGAGATGGTTCATCATTCCACAATCTGGTTTTTCAAACACAACGTGTTGCTCTTCAACTCAACCATTTTTCAGCACATAGTAACAAATTGGTTTGTAAGTGGTTTCTTCGTCGAAATCTTCTTCGACACCATTCACTTCAGAAACCACATCATACTCAATTGGGAGAATTGAGACTACACCATACAAGACATCGAATTCTAACCCAGAATTAGCGAAATCTGAGCCCATTTCTTCATCTAAATTGAGACCCTCTTTGATCACTGAAAGTGGTGGAAATATTCTTTCAGTAGCTGGCTTTCTAGCCATTTCTAGAGATTTTGAAGGTATTTGTTTACCTTTCTCTTTGTTTGAATTTTACACCTTGCCTGCCGCAGCAACCTTTTTTTGGCGTTGATATCTACGCCACTGAGTTCTTGTCATAGGGTTCTTCCCTTTGTAGTTATTATTATAGGCATATTTATAAGACTCGAATGCCTTGTTTTGGCTAGTAGCACTAGTGCTACCCTTAACATATTTTGCTGATTTCTGTTGATTTCCAACATTCTTTCCAGCATAATATACTGGATAATAACCAGTACTTTTTCCACCAGAGTGCACCCATTTCTCGACAGGAGACTTTGTTGGACGAACAAAAGTTTTGATCTGTTCCTTTTGAGGATTTCTTGTCGAAGTGACTTTGTATTGAATACCTCTGTTGTTGTAGCTGAACTTTGGTCTTTTATCGACCCACTTTACTTTACGTTTTAGTTGAGGCTTAAATCCCTCCAGATTTTTGGCAGCCTCTTTGTCGAAGACAGAACTACACCTTGGACAAAGCATAACTTCAGTAATGTTGATTTTGCAGCGATTGAGAAAATCAATCAATTCTTCTTCAGCCCTTGGATACACTATCTTCATTTTTTCAGCATACTGGTCTTCAGTGACCATTTCGACATCAACCTTGTCGACAACCTTCTCTACCTTCGCATTTTCAACGACAATCTATGTGACCTCAACCACATTGAGATCGACTTCAACAAGCAATGCATCAACTGTTGGCAAAGGATTCGCATCAATCTTCATTGGTGGCTTAGATTTGTCACCAAATTTCAGCCTTCCCTCATTGAGGGCGTTCCGCACCAAATCCTTGAAAATAACACAACGAGAAGTGTTATGGCCCAAGAAACCATGAAATTTACAAAAACCTCTTTTCTGTCGCTATTCCAATGGTGGAATTTTCAGGCCTTTAGGCACTAAAATTTGACCATCAGCCACTAACAGATCAAATATTTCATCACATTTAGAAATATCATAAGTATAAGTTTTTGCAACAAATTTATCATTCTTAGGCTCAACAGGATTTTTCCCATTAGAAGGTTTCAACAATTTGCAAGTATAAGGAGGTTCTGGTTTTAGTTCTGCAATGTTAATCTCTTCTCCGACATCTTCATAAGATATGTCGTATTCTTAGTCACTGTCATTAGCTTCGACATAAGCAACCTTTTCTTTCTTACTTTGGAATCTACCTGTTCTGGCTTTGAGTCTTTCGACTTGTCGAACTCTATCAGCCAATTGTGCCATATCTCTTAAATGTAGTGTATCTAGTTTCTTTCTTATAGTGTAATCTAGACAACCAGCAGCCATTTCGACTAACTCGTGTTCAGGCACTTGAGTAAAGCACCTTGCTTTGAGAAGTCTAAACCTATTGAGATAATCATCAATAGATTCTGCCCCCTTGCATCGAACGCTAGCCAATTCCTTAAGACTAATTTTACATTGGCCCATATAGAATTGTTCGTGAAAGGCCTTCTCTAACTGACTCCAATTAAATATGGAATTTGGAGGCAGGGTGGTGAACCATGTAAACGCATTCTTAGTTAAAGAATTTGGAAAGTATTTCATTCTTAAATTCTCGTTATGCGCAATATCACCAGCCTCAGTCAAATAACGAGTCACGTGTTCGACAGTAGATTCACTGGTTTCTCCAGCAAATTTTGTGAACTTAGGGATTTTCCATCCCCTAGGCAGCTCCGTTTGTAAGGTGTATTCCGACAACGGCGACACAAAGTTAGGCCTATGTAAACCTAAGTTAAGGCCATTCTAGGCTAGAATAGTTTCGACCATATTAGCCAGATTATTTTGTGCTCCAAAATTGTTTTGTTGCACTTGTCTGACCACTTCATCTGCATTTTGGTTTCTATTTACTAACACAACTTCAGGGATTGCCTCTACCCTCATAGGCTCTTCGACAACCTGTTGTTGTCCTTGGTTTCCCTGATTTATAGGTATTGGATTGTTAGGCCTTTCAACAGGTACTTCGACAGGCCTGACATTCTGAATTTGGGGAATTTGCTGGTTATGGACTGGTGGAGTACCAAAGAAATCAGCAATTCTGCCCATTTGCGCTGCTAACATTTGGTAACTGCTATTAGTGTTTTGTATCAAAGGATTAAACATTGTACCAATTTGTTGTGTTAACATATTGACCATATCATGATTGCTATCATCCATTTGTTGCCTCAATGCCAACAAAGATGTTGTAGTCAAATTGGGTTGGGCATTTCGACTAAAAACGCCTTCTGATGAACTATGAGTAGGAGAATAGCCTGCGATTGCATTTTCTGCAAAAGTAGACGAATTTGTCTGAAGGCCCGCCATCAAAGCCGTTGCATGCCATATGGGTAAGGTCTACCACTCATAGTAAATGGCAAGTTTCCAACCATTGGATTTGCCATCAAAGGACTCGTTGGTCCTACTATTGGTGGCACAGAAGCCATTGTAATAACATTCGTTAATGTTGCAGTGGTCATCATTGACACAGGGGTAATTATGGGAGAAGTTATAGCAGTTACTCCCATTGTTTTCGAAGAAGGCATAGCAACGATTATGCCTGCGACATTTGCAGCGTTAACATCACTAACTGTAGTTTGTTCTTGAGTACTTTGTGCATTTGATGCAGAAGCATTACTTGTACTAGAGCGTGCCATCTCTGAAAGATGTTTACCACTCCTTAATTGCATGCACTGATAAACACAAAATTTAAGAATTCAACGAAAAAAACTTTCAAATTAGCACAAACGTCCCACCGGGCATGCCAATTTGTTTACCGTGGTTTTTGGTAAACACCGCTAGTTTGAAATTTCTTTTGCTTGCAAGATCAACTAGTAAATCCTAAGACCATTTGTGTTAAAGTTTTTTCCAGAATTATGCGTGTTCTTGCGGTTTCAAAGAAAAGAATGAAGATAACTGCCAATTTCACGCGAAACCGTCGAATTTCTTCAAATAGGGACGAAGTGAAAACAAAGAAAAAATTGCAGAAAAGCAATAAAGAAAGCTAATTAAAATGCACTAATTGAAAAGAGAGTTGGTACACAGATCATACATTCTTCTTTGACTCGTTTTCTCTGTAATGTGTTGGAAGTTAGAGCGTGAGAATCTGTAATGAGTTTGTGACCCTTTTTTCCTACGAGAAACTACTATTTATACAAGGAGGGAAAACACGAAACTAACTAACTCTACAGAGAATTTAAAAAAAAAGAAAACTGCTTCAGCCTTCGACTAGGGTAACTGCCAGAACTTCGACGGCGAGCACTTGATTTTGACCTCCTATTGAATCCCAGCCTTCTTCTCGTCGAAATATCACCCTTCAATTCTTGTTATGTCTAAGGCTTTGTCGAATTTGCCCTCTGATACAACTCTGCTGTGTCGAAACCAACACCTTCTTCTGAGAAAACCGAAGTCAAACCTCGTTGACTGCATTTAATTTAGCCTGTCGAAATTACAGGCTAACAAATTGCCCCCCAAAAATGTCTTTTTTGACTGAAGCTTTATGTAAGGCAGAAAAAGTGACATTTTTGAAGATTCCTTTTTAACTGCTCTGATGACGTCATTAACATCACGTTGCAGCATTGATGAGACGTTTCAGTGAAAAGTGCCTTTTGGCGCCACCGTTTCAGAGTTAGTGGGCCACGTCTTGCATTGGAACTCGCCACTACTCATTACGAGTAACTGCCCCTTAAAGAGAAACCCAAAGGTTTCATCCTTTTACACTCAACAACTATATAAGCTATCATTTTCTCTCCATTTTACTTTTTTCTGAAAACTTTGCAATCCCTTCTCTTCTCTTCTCTTCTCTTCTTCGCGAGAACATACATGCGCTTTCCAAACTCAGAAACTCCAGAACTCCCTTAATATCTTGCACTGCTCGTCAATGGCGTCTTCGTCTCAAGCTCGAACTTCTGCAACCGCTACTGGCAAGCAACAACTCATTGCTGAATCTGCTCAAGCCCAAGATCCTGTGCCAATCTCACACACCCACATTTCTGGAAAACATTTTTGTGTCGCTGAACCTGACCTTGAAGATCCACGTGCTCAAAATTGGAAGTCACAAGTGATCATCCCTGGTCCTGAAAATCACACACATGCTTTTCTTGGTCCTCTTCTTGATTTTCTTCCAGAACCACCAAAAATCCTGAAGATTTTTCCTAGCTATCGTCATTATAGCCCTAGAATATTCTAGGAAGGTCCTTATGAAATGAGTTTCATGGCTACACGAGTTTTCAGATCTGCACCTCATGTAGGGCACGAAGCTTATATTAATTGGCTCAACAAAATCGAGTCGAAGAAAGGTGACTTCTGGAAGACTCAAGGTATTTTCGACCTCGTCCAGTTGTCAAGATATGGCCCTAAATATCAAAGTTCGATGCTCATCGCAGCACTTCACTTTTGGGAGGTTACTACCAACAGCCTTCATCTGAAATGTGGTATACTCACTCCCACCTTATTAGACGTAGCTGCTATCACTAGACTTCGACCAACGGGCAAAATCTTCGACAGTGATGAGGTTTCTGATAAGGAACACATAGCTTTTCTTACCTTATGGTTGTCCCATTATATTTTCTGCTCTTCGTCACTTCAAGTTGCAAAGATGTAGATCAATTTGGCTACTCAGATTCATAATGGTCGAAATATCTGTCTTAGCAAACTTATCCTAGGGTCTCTTTACGAAGCTTTAGGAGATGGGGCCCTTGAAATGAAAAACTCTAAGCCTCAATTCTCTTTACTGATTTCTAGGCCTATCTGGTTGTTTCAAATGTGGTTTCTTGCCACTTTTGAATCGAGACTCCAATTGATTTGTCCCAAAGACCAAATCCGGAATGTCGAAAGAAGAAGCGTCGAAGGGATAAGACTTGCTCTCCTAAAACCTAGGGAAATTGGTCAATCAAGTGGAGACCAATTCTCTGATACTTTTGACATGCTATTGAATTGCAAGTCTTTCACTCCTTCAATGGCACCATTTGTACACAGAACCCATGGACCTCATTAGTTCCTCGAAAAATTTCCTACAACACCCATCGACTCTGATGACGAACTCCATGAAATCTGGCGAGCCTATTTGACTCCTTGCTGGTTATCACTTAGGATATCGCTAAGCAAAGGTTCGACTCACTATGGACTGACAGGATACCAGCCAAATCTCGTGGCGAGGCAATTCGGACTATGCCAACCTCGACCAGCCTCTCTTTAAAAGTCGAAAAAATCTTTGATATCCCCAGATAATGAAAGGGACTACTGGCATCGACTTACCATGGCTGCTCAGTGCATTCCTACCTTCATTCCTTTGAAATACACCCCGCTTTTCGCTTGTACTAAGGAATTTCTCCAATGGTGGTCAAGCTATTATGCACCTAAACTGGCTGCTGTCGAAGAATCCACCTTGTTGCCTAACTTACTCTCTGCTTTTCCCAAAAATCAAGGTACGCAAATTCAATACACTCTAGATTCTCCAAAGTCTCTTCAAAATGGTACATTATTCAGCTGTTTAGGTCGAACAATTTCTGGGATTTTCCCAACTGACCTCGTCGAATATTTTTGCAGCTGTTCCAACAACCACTGGCACCACTAAGAGGCCGAAGAAAATTACCAAGAAGAAGGTTTCCATCGTTCCAAAACAACACCAATCTCAGCAAACCAAGAAACAACAGGTAACTACTTCCATGAGGTCTTTGTAACATCACATTTACACTTTAAATCCAACACTTGACTGATCTTCGTTTTGTAGAGTTGAAAAAGAGGGAGCAGTTCTACTACTGACGTTCCTGCTAAAAAGTCGAAGAAAACAGAAGTGCAACCTGTGAGTGGTATTTCAAAGATCTAATATTCTTACCTCTTTACTCCTGCTAACATTTATCCATTTTTCTTTTCATTATTAACCATGAACATAAAACTTCCAACCTGACGATCAAACACGTAGCCCGAAGTAAATCAAGATTTCCGCAGTTCAAGTCGAAAAGGAGAAGAAAAAGAAGCATTCCCAAGAGACTCTTAAAACTCTCACTTCAACTCAAACCGAAAGAAAAAAGAAGACGAAACATTCTCAGGATGCTCCTAAAACTCTCACTCCAGTGGTTCTCGTCGAAAAATCGCAAGACAACAAAGTTGCAACTACGGAGGAAACTCCTCTGAATCCAGAGAAATCTATCCAGAAGAAAGCAAAGACTCCCAAAAGACTTGAAAGTGCAGGTTCTCATGTTAGTGAGACACTGTCGAAGGTAACAACTAAACCTTCAACTATCCTTTAATTATTCCGATCCAGAAAATGATCTTGACTTTATCAATCTATTGTGGTAGGGAACTGAAACTGGCCACGTTGATCCTCAACCGGAACAACTAACACCAACATAAACTCTATCTCCCTCTATTGAACCGGTAACTGGAAAGGTGATCGAAGAGCAACTCACACCAATCAATCCTGTCGACATTACTAAAAAAGTTCTTCAACAAATTACTGATATGCCAACTAATGAGCCTTCTTTTGACAGCCAAACACTTGGAATAGAAATTCTCAACAAAGATCCAGAAAAACAAGACTTAGAGATGGTCGAAGTTACTGGTGTCGAAACTGAGCAGAATAGAATATCTTGGCTTCAACTCATAATCCAAGTAATAGTGAAGAACAAGACACAAACCAGGATGACAATGATGAACAAGAGAAAGGGAATGATGATGCTATTAATTCTGAGAAGGAGGGATCTGAAGAAAACCTTGAACAAGTCGATGAATCACCAAAGGATGACAGCTCTTCTAAAGTAGCTCATTCAAACAGCAACACTGTCAGTGACGATGCTTTGAGTGAACTGAAAAGTAAGAATCCTCTTGAAACTTTGAACCTTATGTTGAGTAGTAGGAAATCTTCGACTAGACATAGCTCTTCAACCGCTTCTATGGGCGAAGCATCTGATAAGTCCAAGGAAGATCTCCTCAAGGAATTTCAAGCTAAAGTTCTTGAAGCTGACTTATTTCAAGCTATTGAGCACGACCACATGACTACCTTTGAAATTAAAGCTTTGTTGCGTAAACTCAATAATTCGACATCAGACAAAGGTCTCATTGGCTTTATTGTTGAATTTGAGCCTCTCCTAGAGCAAATCACCTTAGACATCCAAAAGAGGAAAAACACTGCTGTACATAAAGCACGTGATACCAAACTTCAACAAGAAGAATGGGCGGCTGTCGAATCCTCTCGAGCAAAGATCGCTTCTTGGGAAACTCAAGCAGCAAACAACGCTCAAGAAATGGCTACCTGTGATGATGCCATTTTGAAATATCAAGAACAAATCAAAAACCTGCAATTGAAAATTAAGGCAGAAGAAAAGAAGAAAGCCTCAATTCGCAAGAGAATTCCAGATTCTTTGGAATCTATTATTAACGCAGAAGCAGCCTTAGCAATTTAACACTTGGAAAAATTTAGCACACATGAGGCAGAGGTTCAAAGATTGGTTGAAGACGAAGCCCTCACTACCATCAGACTAGAACACTCCAAAGCGGTTTTTGAAAGGCTAAAAGCCAATCTCTAACTTTAGATTGTAACTTTCTTTATTTTCCAGTTTTTATAATTTCGACAATGTTCTGGCAAAGACTTTTGAATGCCATGTTTGAATTCTTTACACTATTTAGTCTTGTGTTATTTTAACTTCTTGTAATATTGGCTTATATTTGTTTAAATATATGCCATTTATTTGCAAAATTCGACCATCAGCACCTAATTCTTCAACTTCGTAGGCACCGTTAGTAAATACTTGTAAAATGCGAAATGGTCCTTCCCAATTTGGTGACCATTTACCCAAAACTCTATCTTTTCTATCCATGGGTAATATGACTTTCCCCACTAAATCTCCCTAGGCAAATGTTTTTGACTTAACCTTTTTATTATAAGCTCTAGCCACTCTTTCTTTTTGCCTTATAAGAACATCTAACACATTTAGTCTTTCTTCGTCTAAATCAACCAACTCATCTAACATCATATATATCCCAATAAGAATCTGATGGAATTTCAAATTGCCTTTGAATTCTGGCTGATTGTAAACAAATTTCGACTAGCAAGACTGCGTCGTGTCCAAATGTGAGTCTATAAGGAGTAGTGTTACTTGATTCTCTAGGAGAATTTCGACATGCCCACAACACTTTATCAAGTTTTTATGCCAATTTTTAGGCTTCTGCCCAATGTGTTTCTTAATCAAATTGATAATAATTTTGTTGGCCGCTTCTACTTGACCATTCGCTTGCGCATAATATGGTGTCGAAGTTAATAACTTGAAACCAATTTCAGAAGCAAAATCAACCATTTTTCGACCAATAAAAATTGTGTCTTGGTCTGTAGTAATGGTTTCATGAGTACCAAACCTATATAAGATGTGGTTTTGAATAAAATTTATTACTGCTTCCTGATCTACATTAGCTAAGGGAACAGCCTCCACCCATTTGGTAAAATAATCTATTCCCACTAAGATAAAACGATGCCCTTTCGACGAAGTTGGTTTGATTTCACCAATCAAATCTAAAGCCCAACCTCTAAAAGGCCATGGTTTTACTATTGAATGCAATTCACTTGCAGGCACATGTTGTATTCCTGCGTGTTTTTGGCATTCTTGATAACCCTTGGCGAAATCTATGCAATCTTTCAGCATAGTTGGCCAGTATACTCCTTGTCGAAATAAAAGCCACTTCATTTTGTGACCTGCTTGATGAGATCCACAAACTCCACTATGAATATTGGAAACTGCTAAATATGCCTCACTTTCATTAAGACATTTCAATAACACTCCTTCAGGAGTCTTTTTAAATAACTCATTCCCAATAATAACATAACTTAAAGCTCTATACTTGGTTTTCCTATCAGTCACTCCTGTTGGATTTTCCAAATATTCGACAATTTGCCTTCGCCAATCATCATTCGACATATTGTCAATGGCAAAAATTTCAACTTCAAAATTTTCAAAAATTTTAAAATTTTCCACCATGGCCAGTTTCAGTTCCCTACCACAATAGATTGATAAAGTCAGGATCATTTTCTGGATCGGAATAATTAAAGGATAGTTGAATGTTTAGTTGTTACCTTCGACAGTGTCTCACTAACATGAGAACCTGCACAATGGTAAAATTTTCCACCACCGGGCGGGCCAATTTGTTTACCGTGGTTTTTGGTAAACACCGCTAGTTTGAAATTTCTTCTGCTTGCAGGATCAACTAGTAAATCCTAAGACTATTTGTGTTAAAGTTTTTTCCAGAATTATGCGTGTTCTTGGGGTTTCAAAGAAAAGAATGAAGATAACTGCCAGTTTCACGCGAAACCGTCGAATTTCTTCAGATAGGGACGAAGTGAAAACAAAGAAAAAATTGCAGAAAAGCAATAAAGAAAGCAAGTTAAGATGCATTAATTGAAAAGAGAGTTGGTACACAGATCATACATTCTTCTTTGACTCGTTTTCTCTGTAATGTGTTGGAAGTTAGAGCGTGAGAATCTGTAATGAGTTTGTGACCCCTTTTTTCCCATGAGAAACTACTATTTATACAAGGAGGGAAAACACTAAAACTAACTAACTGTACAGAGAATTTAAAAAAAAGAAAACTGCTTCAACCTTCGACTAGGGTAACTGCCAGAACTTCGACGGCGAGCACTTGATTTTGACCTGCTATTGAATCTCAGCCTTCTTCTCGTCGAAATATCACCCTTCAATTCTTGTTAAGTCTAAGGCTTTGTCGAATTTTCCTTCTGATACAACTCTTCTGTGTCGAAACTAACACCTTCTTCTGAGAAAACCAAAGTCAAACCCCGTTGACTGCATTTAATTTAGCCTGTCGAAATTACAGGCTAACAAGGGTCAAACCCATATTTATAACCTAATGAATCCTAGTTGAATTGAACTAGATTTCTTCCTTGAAGATAGGGCTTCAAATCCCTATTATTTAGAGGTAGTACGCCAACATGGCCTAAGTCAATGTATCAGTTGGCAACTACCTCTTATAAAGACGGTATAATATTCTGGACATGTCAAAGGTGGCTTCTGATAAGGAAATAGAGGCTTTGAGTTCCATAGGGATGAGCCAAGTATGTGCGGAGGAATTTTAAAACAAACACTAGTCCAAATGGGAATTAAATTGTGACCCTCCGATTTTGTGGAGAGGAGATGGTTCAAATCTTTGCACACTAACCTATGCAAATTAGGGTTTTGGGTTTTTGAGATTTAAAATATTATGCCTATTTTAAAAAAACGTTTGTATGAATTCTTTAAAAGTTGAGCCGAGTACATGTTAAAGAAATTTAGAGCCAAAGACTCGTCCGAAAAGGAATCGTGTTGTGAGTCTTTCGATTCTGGGGAGGGCAAGTTTCCAACCCTTGTATACTAGCAAATGGGTTTGAATTCTTAAATGGGTTGATTTTGAATTCAACAAAAGGGATTTAATTATGTTTGAACCTAAACCAAGGCCTACTAGTGTTTAAAGTGTTGAGAGTTTAAATTTCGTAGTACCAAGTAAGATGTTGCCATGTGAAGGTGCGAGCCTAGTAGACCAAGACACTCGATTTTAACACTAGTGTAAAATCTACTTTAAAAAGAACCATTTGGAGTCGGTTGTTTGAATAGCCGACTCCAAATATTGACGCCCTGGAAAATTTGCATTTATGTTGAAAAGTGGAATTTCCCTCATTAAATGTCGAGATGGGTGTTCAAACACCTGACTCCATACATATTTGAAATTACATCTGGAGTTGGGTGTTCAATCATCTGACTCCAAATGTGTATTTCGCTACACATTTCGAGTCAGTTGTTTTAACAACCGACTCGAAATGTGTGTTCGTTACACTTTAATGTCTTTGTTCAAACATCTGACTCCAAAGATCTTCAAATTATATATCTGCAAAAAATTTCACATTTAATTTATTTAGTTTTTGTATCGCTCTCTTTTTCTCTGTTGCCTCTCTATCAATTCCTCCTTCGCATTCATCATGTTGGCCTTCAAAACCACGACATACATTTAGGATTTACTGTTTCGTTATAGGCTCTACATTATTTTCGTTTCATGAATGGCTAGAGTTATATGTTTTGTATGAATGACTAGAGTTACTTTTTTGTTAGGGTTCTGAATAACAATATGTTTCGCATTAATGGCTAAAGTTATATATTGCAGTTCACATGAATGAATCAGTGTCACTTTTTTCATTTGCGTTATATATTGAGTGTGAGTTTGTGTGGCCTAAAACTCGTTTCCTTGCATTGTATTTGTCGATTATTTGTATTGATGTAGAGCTCTAATACCATGTTGTATTTGACACCCAAAAAATCAGTCATAAATACTAAGGCGTGGAAACGGGCTTCAAGAACATGACAATCAAGGCGCAACAACACACAAAACGCGAGACATGCACAAAACTGGCCGCGGGACAAGGGAATAGGTTGGGCCCACAAAGTAGACAATGCACAGGTCGCGAGAATGGACACTAACAACCAGACAAACACACGCGAAAAAGAAAGAAAAGACAAGAACAAGATCAAACATGGGTTTGTTTACCCAGTTCTGTATCTAGTGGCTTATAATGTTTAGGTTAGTTAGGCTATGGTGGATTGTTCTTGTGTGGTTTTAACAGCATTTTACAAGAATCAAGTGCAAGAGTTTGCTCAGAGATCCACCATTGCAGGTCCCATGGACAAGACTATCAATGAGGGTCATCAACATGCATGCTCCCATCATGTTGGTGCTGCGTACAATATTTAAGAAGTTGCCACATCACATAAGTTGTCATACATTAGTCGGTTTCCTTAGTCAACAAGATAAGAATATAAGAATCTTCTTTTGTTTTTGTCTTTTTAGTTAGAGTCCTTGTGATATTTAATTTTTGTCGATTAGTCCCTATAAACTTAATTATTGATAAAAATAGTTTATTAATGCATATCTATATAGAAATGAGTAATGAATTGAAAATTTCCATACCTAATGATGAACCTTAGGCATCCTTACTCCCTTTGCTCAGGTGATGAGTAGTTACAACTGCTACTAGATAGTGGCGTATGTCTCTATTTCTTTGTAAAAGAGCTTCCACACTGTCATTTCCAAACTCAGTTATGAACATCCATTTCCACGACCAAAACATCTACGGTTATAAATATCCATGTCCATGCAATTATTCATATTTTTATAATATGCCATTTCGACTGCAATTAACTCAATTCAAAAAAATAAAAAACTTAATTTGACTTTAAGGAGTAGTAACCTACAAGTGGCCAGAGATGGAATCACGTACAGTCTGAGAAAATGTCAAGCAATAGGAGATGGTATTATTGGAGTAATCTGAGCATTAGCACTCCTCATACACTCACTGCCATTGAAGCAGTTCACAGAGAATTGAAGAAGATGAATTGAAATGATGAATAATATGTTTTATTATTCAGAACAGTGGTTTTTATTACAACTGGTATAACTGCATCTTAACTAACTAGATGCAAGTGAAATTACATTCAAATCCAAATGTAAAATGAAATACAAGGTAAATGTAAAGTACTTTAACTATAGTAAACCATAGGCAGTAAAATCCGTAGTTACCATGAGTTATTTATTTCAATACCATCCCTTAACTCATGGTGTCAAACATGACAACTCCTAGCTCTCTCCTTAGCTTCACAAACTGATCTGTTTTAAGCCCCTTTGTTAAGATATCCGCAATCTGCTGCTGTGTGCTGCAGTGATAGACCTGCAGAATTCTTTTATGCACCTGATCACGCAGAAAATGAAACTTGGTCTCTATATGCTTGCTTCTGCCGTGTGAAACTGGGTTTTTTGCAAGCATTATAGCAGACTTATTGTCTATCATTAACTTCATAGGCTTCTCAACAGCAATTTTCAACTCAGTCATTACAGATTTTAACCAAAGCGCTTGGCATGCTGCTGTAGCACCAGCAACATACTCAGCTTCACAAGATGACAATGCAACTACAGTTTGCTTCTTTGAGCACCAAGAAATTGGTGCCCCTTGATACAGAAACACATATCCAGTGGTGCTTCTCCTGTCCACTTTATCACCACACCAATCTGAGTCAGAATATCCAAGTAACTTTCCAGTATTCTGACCTGGCTTTGATGGAAACAACAAGCCATACATCAGTGTACCTTTCACGTATCTAAGGATTTTTGTTGCAGCCAAATAATGAGTCATTTTTGGCCTGCTCATAAATCTGCTAACAGCACCTACAGCAAAGTTTAGGTCTGGTCTGCTATTGCACAAATATCTCAGTGAACCCACCAGTTGTTTGAACACTGTGGGATCAATACTTTCACCATCATTATCACCATCCAGCCTTTGGTTGGGCTCTGCAGGAGTTACTGCTTCCTTACAATCAGTCATCTTGAACCTTTTAAGCAACTCCATAGCATATTTTCTTTGATGCAATACTATTCCCTTTGAAGTATAAAGAAACTCCATTCCAAGGAAGTATACCACTCTTCCCAGGTCACTCATTTCAAACTCCTGCATCAGTTTCTTCTTTACATCATTTATCTCAGTGACAGAATTTCCTGTTAGTAGAATATCATCTACATACAAGCAGACCATCAGCATTACATTATCATCATCACTTTTAACATATATCCCGTACTCAACAGTGCATTTCCTGAGCCCCAACTCAGAAAAGAATGAGTCAATTTTTTTATTCCAAGCTCTTGGAGCTTGTTTTAGCCCATACAAGGCTTTGTTGAGCTTGTAGACCATTTTCTCCTTACCCTCTGCCTCAAATCCAGGAGGTTGCAACACATAAACTTCCTCCTCTAATGGTCCATTTAGAAAGGCGGATTTAACATCTAGATGCAGCAGTGACCATCCCTTACTGCTAGCTAGAGCTATTACCAACCTAATTGTTTCATGTCTAGCTACAGGTGCAAACACCTCTGTGTAGTCTAGACCTTCCTTTTGCAAGAAACCACGAGCCACCAATCTTGCTTTATGTCTTGCTATTGATCCATCAGGATTGAGCTTCACTTTGTACACCCACTTGACACTAATGGCTTTCTTGTTAGGAGGTAACACAGTTAGATCCCAGCTCTTATTTCTTTCAATTGCATTCAGTTCCTCCTTCATAGCAGCCCTCCATACCTTGTTCTTCATTGCTTCCTCATGACTCAGAGGCTCAGCATCAGCCAATAGAGCCATGTGAATCAACTCACCATCACTGTTAATTGCTTCATCAGAGTACACATCATAGTCTGTCAATCTGGCTGGAGGAGCTCTATGTCTCTGTGGTCTACCTTGGATCACTTGATTACCATCAAGTTCTGCTTCACCTTGCTCTGCAGGTTCTTCAGGCACATTATCTTCTTCAGGCTCAACTATTTCAACAGAAGTATCATCACTAATACTGTCAGTTATTACAGGTTCTGTTTCATCATTTTTTATACTATTTGTGTCCCAATTCCACATCTCTGATTCTCTCACAATTACGTCTCTGCTATATTCTGTCTTGTTTGTTGCTGGATTATACAATTTGTATGCTCCAGTAGGATGATATCCTATTAGAATCATTGGACAGCTCTTATCATCTAATTTTCTCCTTGTTGCATCAGGAATATGCTTGTAGCATAGAGCACCAAATACTCTCAAATGTGCTACACTAGGCCTTTTCTCACTCCACATTTCAAGTGGTACTTTATCCTTCAACTTCTTGGTTGGGCATCTATTCAAAATATACACTGCAGTTGATACTGCCTCTCCCCACAGATTGTTTGGCACTTGCATTTGTTTTAACATGCATCTTGCCATGTCAAGGATCATTCTATTTCTCCTTTCAGCAACTCCATTATGCTGAGGAGTGTATGGAGCAGTGACTTCATGGTCAATCCCCTGTTCTTCACAGTATCTTTTGAATTCAGTGGAGTTATACTCCCCACCACCATCAGTTCTCAGTATCTTCAACTTTCTGCCACTTTGCTTCTCTGCATAATTCTTAAATTTTCTAAACTGTTCAAGTGCTTCACTCTTGTTCTTGATCAGGTAGACCCACACCATTCTTGTAAATTCATCAACAAAAGTTATGAAATACCTATTACCACCCAAGGAGGGAACCTCAAGTGGTCCACATACATCAGAATGTACAACACCTAAGGCATGTGTTGCCCTTGGAGGTAATTCTGATGCAAATGGCAATCTGGCCTGCTTGCTTCTCATGCATACTTCACAGGCACTGTCACTGTTAACAATTTCAGGGATTCCAAGCACCAGGTTCTTGGACTTTAATTGACCTAAACTTCTATAGTTTAGGTGTCCATACCTCTTATGCCAAAGGACACTCTCTTTCTTCCCATCAACAGCACTGAGACAGTGTGTTTCAGCTGTCTCAATATTCACTTTAAAGGTTCTATTCTTCTCCAATGCTGATTGCATAATCAGCCTCTTCTTATTGTCATACAGCATCATCATATTGTCTTCCATTGTCACTGAATATCCTTTCTCAAGTAGTTGACCTACACTCATGAGGTTACTTTTCATGCCAGGCACATACCAAACTTCTTCAATTAATACAGTTCTGCCATCATTCAGTTTTACCAAAACATCACCCATTCCTTCAGCAATCAAGTACTCATCATCAGCACATCTAATTCTGGTCTTCTTGCTGGAATTAAAGTTAATTAACCACTGTTTGTTGCCAGTTATATGGTTGGAGCAGCCTGTGTCCATATACCACCAATATATCACTACACCTTCATCATTTGTGGTCACCATTAGGAGTACAGGTTCCTCCTCAGAATCTCCTTGAGCAATATTAGCCTCTTCTTTCTTATTCTCCTTATTTGACCAGCATTCATCAGCAAAATGCCCATACTTGTCACAATTGAAGCACTGTATCTTCCTCTTGTCAAATTTCTCCTTATTGTTATAATTCTTATAATACTTCTTCCCTCCACTATTTGATGACTCACCTTTCTCTGTACCACCAGATTTCTTAATTTTGTTTTCTAACCATTGTTGTTTCTTTGATTTCAACTTATTTTCTTTCCAGTTTGAATTATTGCTTTTGCTATTCTTATTAATTTGAGCCTTGAGTGCCTGTTCACTCTCTTGTTCAGATCCTCTCTCAATTACTAGCAATTCATGTGCCTCTAATGTGCCTTGTAACTCATCAACTTTCATAGTACTAGTATCCTTAGATTGTTGGATTGCAACCATAATAAAGTCAAATTTAGGAGTGAGAGATCGAAGTACCTTTTCCACGATCACTTGCTCAGTAATCGTTTCACCACAAGTCTTCATTTCGTTTGTCACTGTTACTACGCGCGAAACATAATCCGCAATCTTCTCATCGTTCTTCATACTCAGGTTTTCATACTGTTTTCGCAGAGATTGGAGTTTAACCTTCTTCACTGAGGCATCACCACCGTAGCACCTCACCAAGATGTCCCACGCAGCCTTCGCCGTGGTTGCTTCCGCAATCTTCTCAAACACTTTCGCATCTACACATTGGTGAATGTAGAACAGCGCCTTCTGATCTTTCTTCCTCGTCTCCCGTTGTGCGTTTCTCTGTGCCTCCGTTGCGTTCTCCGGTACTGGAATGTAGCCGTCATTAACTAGCTCAAGCACATCTTGAGCACCGAACAACACGCGCATCTGGATCGACCAGCGATTCCAGTTCTTCCCTTCGAACACCGGTAATTTCGTATTGAGGCCACCATTTCCACCATTCATCTTCGATCTCTGTGATAAACTCTCAAATCTCACAGTCACTCGTGTTTACCCAACCCTAGGAGTCTGAATTTGAGATTCCTTTCGATTCCGAAGTTCAATTCAGTGAGAATTGCAAATCGAAGTCAACACACACCTCACTTCAACTCGTGTTTCCCTGAATCGTTGAGAACAAAGCTCTAGATACCAATTTATTGGAGTAATCTGAGCATTAGCACTCCTCATACACTCACTGCCATTGAAGCAGTTCACAGAGAATTGAAGAAGATGAATTGAAATGATGAATAATATGTTTTATTATTCAGAACAGTGGTTTTTATTACAACTGGTATAACTGCATCTTAACTAACTAGATGCAAGTGAAATTACATTCAAATCCAAATGTAAAATGAAATACAAGGTAAATGTAAAGTACTTTAACTATAGTAAACCATAGGCAGTAAAATCCGTAGTTACCATGAGTTATTTATTTCAATAGGTATCCACTTATGAGTTTAGTACAAGTATTTTTTTAGTTTCACAATTTAATTTATATTGTATAGTTGTAAGCCAATAATTATTTGTGACATACTCTACTTTAAGGCAGTTTTTTAGGATTTGCATCTTGTAAGAATTGAATTTGGAAGTTCTTTTCATGAATCTGCAAGTTCTTCTAGTGAATTTGGAAGTTAAATTGCGTTGTTTGTGAAAATTTTCAATTTCAATTTGGAAGTTTAATTTGTGTTCTTGGTTGGTGGTTTTTGATATAAATGAACAGGGGAGGGGGGTAATGATTAAAAACATAAGAATTTTTTTTAAAAAAAAAAACATTTGAAGTCGGTTATTTGAAATATCGAATTTATATGGCTCGTGGAAAGTACATTTGGAGTCGATTGTTTGGAACACGCGAATCTAAATGTGCTCGCTGAGAGCCATATAGACCTCAAAATACTCACATGTGGAGTCAGTTGTATGAATAACTGACTCAAAATATGATGTTCAGAATCAAGTAAACAACCGACTCGAAATGTCTCACGTTTAATGTCCAAACAAATGGAGTTGAACACAGAACCGGCTTTAAATCTCTTTTTCTGCACTAGTGTTAGTAATTTAAGAAAAGCTTCAAGAGGTAATGGCTTCTTCCTAGATGCTAACGAATGCTTGTTTGCTTGATAAATTGTTTGAGGGTTGTTATGTGTTTCATACTTGGTTGTTGAGGTAGATGATATGTGAGATTGAGATGTTTGATTATGTGGCATAGAAAGTTGAGCCATCATAAATATTTTATTGCTTTTTTTACATTTACTCTACACTCCACCTTCTTCGAGCATCTCTTTATTTTGTTTTAACTGTGTGCATCCATGGAAACCTTCACATACAGATTTTTTTTGGGAGTGTTGTGGCCCATGTGGGCCCTAACGAAGCTTCACCCATGAGGGAATCATTCAGTTATAGATGCTCCAAGGCATGGTACTAGGATGTGCAAGGCTAACAGAAAATATGAGGTGTAGAGAGTGAAATAGTATTTAGGGGAAAGATTGGTGAGAGATTCAGTAGGAAATTGTATTGGCCTATGCTAGGTCAAGGTTTCCATTTTGTTAGTACTAGATACTTCTTTAGGGCATCTAGTCACTTCACAGTAATGAAAATTGAGTGCTCTAGCAAGTCAGGGGCCGAACTGTTTATGACTAACATTGTCAAGTTGCATGAATTTCCTTAGTCTATTATCTTCAATAGTGGCAAAGTCTTTATGAGTAAATTTGGAAGCATTTATTCAAGCAGTAGGACACAGCCTTGGGCCTGAGTTCAACATATCACCCTCAATATGATGGTCAATCAGAGGGTTTAAATAAATGCCTCGAAATGTACTTGAGGTGTTTTACATTGCAAAATCAGAAGGGCTGGTACAAGGTATTACAATGGGCAGAATTTTGGTATAATACCTCTTTTGACACTAGATTGGGGATGATGCCCTTGAAGGCTTTGTATCCCCGTTATAACCCAATTTTGTCTGCTCTCTCTTTTTACTACGGTCATTTTTATTGTTACTAGTTTGTGTGTCATAAGTTCCAGGTTCTATTACTACGAGTTAGTTATTTGGGCTCGTTTGGATGCTATCTCATTTTAATTGGACATATGCTTGTGTGATTGGGCCTATGTTAATAGCTCGTTCTAATTGGGCCTGACTTTAGTTATTTGTTGTGATTGGGCCTAATTTTAGCACTTTGTTTTATTGGGTCTCATTTTACTATTTCTTGTAATTGGGGTTGGTGACTAGATTTTTTTGTTTGTTTAGTCAAAAGAAAAACATAAAAAAAAATAAAAAACAATTTCAAAAAAAGATAAATAGAATCAAAATTACAAAAAATTTAGTTTACACTATTACAAAAATAATAAAGTAACAAAATCATAAAAAAAATAACCGGAATTCAAAAAAATGCAAAAAAATATGAAGATGGCGGCAGCAACTGCGTTTCAGTACTATTCCTTAGTGAGCATGTATTCTCAAACCCTAAGCCCAATGCCTTGTGCTTGCTGAGCAAGTCTTCAAGGATCTGAAACAGGTAATAAAGATCATGAGAATCAGAAAATTTAATTTCTAAACCCTAAAAATTACCTATAAAAGCATAATGTTTTTCAGAACAAAGGGAGAGAAAAAATTCACAAAAGTTGAGAAAGGATAAGGCTTTTGCATTGAAACCCTAATGATGACTATCGAAATGAATAGTTTTTCATCTATGTGAATTCGGGTTGAATGACACAAGCAAACAGAATTGGAAAAGTATAAGATAAGAACAAGAAAGAAGAAATTAGAAAATATGGAGGAGATAAGAAATGGGAATGGCGCCACACTCTTAATTCATTGAGAGAAAGAAGAAGTGATAAGCCTAGGGAATGATCGCCACAAGAAAACTTGGTTTCTTGATAAGATCTAAACAAGGTTCAATGAAGAACAAAAGAGAGACATACTCTCACAATACACAAAGTATTATATCATAAAATTCTGAGTTGTTATTCTCATAGATTGCTCCCCCTATATATAGGAAAGGATAATGATGGGCTGATTCAATACAAGGCAATACAAAGGCCACAAATAACTAACAATAATTTCTAGTGGCATTTCAATACACCTTAGTGGAAGAATGGTTACAAAACAACCAAGAAGAGCAAGAATCATCTTCAGCAAGCAAGCAAAGAGTCATCCCTCCTTATTACCAAGGTAATTTCGTGCACTTTGCTATATGGATCAGCCACATCTTCATTTTGTTATTCACTCCTCCTTGAAGCTTGTTCTGGACCCCTTTTGCATGGATATTTCAGCCCACTTTTATTTTAAACATAAACTCAAGTGTTTTAGAAGGCTTGGGCCATGTAATAACCCAATCTTCACTTAAAATTAAAATAACAAAATTTAAACTAAGTGTATGGGCTGAAACATAGTTTAGCAACCCAACACATTTTATTACAACTTCAAAAGAAAAACAAGTGCAATTGTGGTCCTGTTTCATGTGCCCATCTCCTATTCATATGGACCCAAGCAATTGACCAATTTGGGTTCCATCCCTTCTAGTTTAGGCCTTGCTTCCATTATAGTTGTAACTATTTGATGTAAGCCCTCCCTAGCTTTCTTGGCACGTGCCCGTGTCATTGGTCCTCCTAGCCCTTGAAGTGCTTCATTAGTGTCTTTGCTCATTATGTCCTCATCACCTAATCACGAAAACACCAAAATTCTAAAGCAGGGGGAAGTAAGAAGCAGTAGTAGTTAACAGAAGTAGCAGTAAGCATCAGTAGCAAAAAGGAGAATTTCAGAAAATCCACATGCTCTAGGTGTTTAAAGATAAATAGAATCAAAATTACACCTAATTCTTAAATCCACATGCTCTAGGTGTTTTTCAGATATTTATATGCTAAACAATATGTAGATATAGTAACTACAAGTATGTTTTTTATATTATTCTCATCTGGTAAACATTTGTTTAGTGATATATGTCATATATATGAGTAAGTAATAAAAAAGACAAATCAGAATTAGGAGTTAAAAAAAAGGGGGATTTAGAATCAGAACTTAGAACCAGAAAATAAGAGTTCTTAATACTAGAATCGGAAATAGGTTGATTTAGAAATAGGTTGACTTAGAAATTTACCCTTTTAGCTCCGACCACCGTAGGTGGTGGTCGTCATCCAAAACATGTCGTTACCACAAGTGAACACAGTCAACCCAATCGTCGTAAACCCCCCTCATTTGCATCGTTCTCTCCACCGCCGGGCCGATCACGATTTTAGACCCACTGTTAAAAAAGTGTAGATACATAAGACCGCACTTGTGTAACTGTTGGCTTTAAAAGTTAATTAGGCAACAATTAATATCGTTTGATAAAAATATGGTTGTGTTGTTGCCTTTTATTTTAGACAACAACTAAATAAACGTGGACTAAAAACATATATTTCCCACACTTAAAATTGAGAAAAAAATTTCACCCAAAAACTGAGTTGGGTAAAAATTTCGCCTTATTATATGATCTCCCCCACAAACCCTGCATAGTAAACCTTTCAGCTTTCTCCAAAAAATGTCACCCTGCCTTAAAATCTTTATTGCGGAACCCTTCATCACAAAAATCTCCATCACAGAAAACCAAACAATGAACTCTGCCAAGGACAACCGCCACCTGCGAAACCTTCATCGCTAGAGACCCTTCTTCTTCGTTGACAAGTTCATTCCCTTGCTTCTTTCATCCACCTGAAATTATCAATTCCCTCTCTTAACAATGCAGCTTTAATTATTTTAACCTAGGTTCCAAGCTTTGTTTCTATTTTGACCCTTCTTCTGCGAAACCTCTTCTGTTTGTTCCCTTTATTTCTATTTTGACTTTTCTTAGCTTTGGTTATTTCATTTTTTTCGATTTTGGTTTATTCACATCCGCAGCTAAACCCTAGCTTCTTATAGCAAGTTCAGCTTTATTTTGTTAAAGACTGCAATGTAGTTCTTTTGGTGTTAGATTTTTTTTTCTTCTCTCGTTTAAGTGTGTGACATTGCTATCATGTTGTTATAGTATCGATATCATAATTCCTATTGTGCAGAATTTAATGTATACATATTTTATGTATTAGATTTAAGGTTATGGATAAAGAATGGATTAAACTCCAATAGTATAGTAGAGTATAAGAAGGGTGTTAAGTTGTTTTTAAAATTTGCCTATACTAAAAGAATACCTCAAGGAAGCGACATTTTATGTCCTTGTGATAAGTGTAGAAATGTTTCTTGGGTTAGAAGATAAGTGGTTAACATTCATTTAATAGCCAATGGTTTTCTAAAAGGCTACAACAAATGGGTAAAACCCATAATGTGTCAGATGACATTGGCATAAAAGGGAAATGAGGGTGCCAATGAGTTCTACAACTTGATTAATGAGACTAAACAAGAACTATACTCAGGATGCAAAGACTTCTTATCTCTATCATTCATTATTCGGCTTTACGTCTTGAAGTGTCTACATGGGTGGAGCAATGCATCATTCACAGCCCTTTTAGAATAATTGAAGGAAGCCATGCCGGATTTAAATATCCCTGAATCTTTTATAAAACAAAGGGATTAGTGATTTGGGCCTTGATTATAAAAAAATCATGCATGTCCAAATGACTACATGCTATATTGGAATGAACATGAGACAGACACCTCTTGCAATGTTTGTAAATTATCCCGATGAAGGAATTAACTCAAGTAGAAGGTGAGTTTGAGCAAGAAAAAAATTAACATAAGGTTCTTGCAAAGATTTTGAGACATTTTCCCTTGATTCCTCCCTAACTATGGCCCTGAAGTTCAGGCGATAGTTTTCTCACTTCCGATCACAGTTTTCTGTCATTGCCTAACCTAGGTTAAGATGAGCATCAAATGTCCCTCCTAGGATCACATCGGCAAAGGCATGGCTAAAATTGATTACTATTAAGTAAAGGAAAAGTCCACAATTGACCAGCATTACTCCTAAGTGGTTGCACTAAGTTTTCTACTAAATGTTTGTCTAACCTTAATGAGGAAATGGTTACAAAACAAGCAAAGGAAAATTTAAAGTCACCTTCAGCAAATCAAAAGTCACCTTTTACACCCCCTTCTAGTCTCTTGTGCGACACACCTTGGCAGGTCTAGGCTACACTTAACTCAAAGAAAACAAAATAAACGAAGTGATTAAGTTCAAATATAATTCACCAACCCATCACATTTTATTGAAACTGTAAATAAATAAATAAAAACAAGAGCAATTTTTTAGTACATTTCATGCACCCAACTCCTCCTCATATGGTCCAAAGAAATTGACCAGTTTGGTTTAAAGTCTCCTTAGCTCTCATAGCATGTCTCGTTATTATTGGTCCTCTTAGCTCTTAAAGTTCTTCGTTATCGTCCTTGTTCATAATGATCTTATTCTTGTTTAGTTCCTGATAATTGAAATTTTAGTGGGAAAAATTCAAGTGAGTTATCAACTTTGTAAGTTTGGGTGTCAGTATTAATGCACTTCATCTAAATGTACAGACTCGGCTAGTACTCGAGTTCGATGCCAAACAATGGAACTAGTTGGAACCAGACTTTACTTACCTCTTGGCCGAACTCCAAATTAGTCCAAACTCATTTCCGCTAGACACCGGAGCGAGGTCAAAGATTTCTAGACTAAAAAAAGATCTATAGGCTTATAATTCAAAAGCTGTTGCTTCATTTTCATTGAATTTCCATGAAAAGATAGAGTACTGAACAAGTTACAATTAGAAAGAACAAAAAAAGAAAAAGAAAAGAAAATACAATTTCCACTAAGTAATAAAGTGGATCAAGACCATGGATGATCCTATATTGATGAATTAGTAGCTGGTACTGAATGGCTTGTAAGTTTGAAGATCAACAATAATGCCAGCAACAGAACCAGCAGCAGCTGCTAAAGAAATAACAAGACAAGCAAGACTAAGCATATGTAAAGATATCCACTTTATGCTCCACTTTGGTATTCTCATTTGAACTATATACATTTCCACTGGGAAATAAACAGTAAGAGGCCAAAATCCAATAGCACCAATTAATCCCACAATATCATTGAAAAATGGAAGGAGCATTGATATCACAGTTGTTAAAACCACAAAAGATGACCTCCAAACCAATCTGAAGAGGTTAATTTTGAAGCCAATGATTGGCATTTTAATCTCTTTGTTCACGAAATCACTATCTGGGAATTTAATTGCTGCTGTTTTCTCAACGAATGAGAAGATTGGTTGAACGTAAACTTGATAAGCACCAACAAGGTGAATCACAATTGCAGCATTGGCTATGTCAAGAAGCCAATATGGATTATAAAAACCAAAACCTGTGAGTAGGTTTCCTGGGCTAAAGTCTCCAAAAGCAGCATATCCGAAACAACCACATAACATGTAGAAAATTGTTGTCACTATAACACTTATTAATGATGCCTTCTTCATTGTTTTCGACTCTGTTGGAGGGGCTTTTATTGTGTCCTGTTTCAGAATTTCAATAATTAAACACAGTTTCATTTTAAATATTAAGGCTTACTTAATTCCCTTCAATTGTTTTCTATTTTCATTTCCGCTTATTTCTACAGAAATTATGAAAGATTTTTGGGAAAACATTTTTGTCTCTAAATGTGTAAGACGTTGTCATTATATTATAATTCTTGAATGTATCGAAATTGCAAACACGTCCTCAAGTGTCTCTTTAGTAAGTCATTTTGGTCCTCAAATGGGTTTTTTGTTAGTCAATTTAGTCCTTTAAACTACTAAAAAAGAGACACTTGGGAACGTGGAAAATGTTTTATTAATGAGTATTACCTGAATTTCTACAAGGATCATTGAGTAGGAGTAGGCAAAGGCAATGCTACCAAGAGCTTGAAAGCTTCTCCAAACCTTTTGGGTTTGTGTCACTGGACCAACACTTATTCCTGTCATGCTTCCTCTAATTCCTTTGTTTTCTGTTAATATTCATACATGTTATCAATTTTACATACATAGATAAGATAGATAAATGTCCCATATATAAATAAAAAAATCATATTGATTCTTACCTACAACTTTACCAATACCAAGGCCAAGGCCAATTGTGGAGTATGTGAAGGACATGACAGCAGCTACAGCAGAGAGCCACCACAATTGATCGAAGTCTGGAATTTGGGAGAAAATGATTTCCGTAATACCAAATGAAATCATGTAAATATTGCTATTCATATGGCATGGATTTTTTCCTCCACTGCTGTGGAAACAGTTTGACCTTTTAATTGCCCTGTTTCATTTCATCAAAAATAAATATATAAATGAATTAACATATATAAATTGGCACGTTTTCCTTTAATAAAGTTAAAACAATTACATCATATTATGAATTGGCTTACATCATGCTTATGGAAGCTGCTATAGTGTAGCCAATGGCAACTCCAAATAGGTTAGCATATTGAACGCACCCACAAATCTTGACCTTAGCACCACCTGCACAAAAACATAACTAATTAATTAATAAACTCAAGATACGATTGAAAATCTGAAAGATTCACTACTAAAAAAGTTTAAATAGTGACAAAATTAAGATATATAAAATTGGAGACTTTTTATTTTAGTTTCATAGCTATTTCAACATTCTGGTAGTGATTCGAAGAAAAATGAACTGAGTTGCCAATATAGATGAGTAAAAACCTATACACTATTAGAAAATGTTCAAATAGCATGGAAGTTTGAAAAACATAGTAACTTAATTTTTTTTGTTCTAATTTTATCTCCAAGTCTTTTTGAGTATAAATACGAAGTTGGGAGTATTAGTTATGTTAAGTTTAGAGACCATATTTGTTTTACTTTCATCGTTAGTCCTTTTATTTGCGCGCAGAGAATATTCGGTTTATAAAAAAAAAGTGTTTTACTTTCATAATATAACAACAACAGAAAGAAATAAAGATGAGCTGAATTGAGTTACCGAGGTAGGATCTAACAGCATCCATGTAAGTGTAATTTCTCTTGCCATTGAGTTGGTCACCAGAACGGTAACAAACACAGAGAAGAGTTGAAGTATAGTAAGTAACAAAAGAGAATAGAAACATCATAGATGGACCTGCTACCCAACCAAGCTGAGCTATGGCCCAAGCCAATGACAGTACTCCTGAACCTATAACTGCTGTTATTATGTGTGAACTAGCTGTCCACACAGTCCCTGCAACCATGTACATAAATAATAAGAATTAATCGACGCCTCTGCAGTTAATCTAATCACTAGTACACGAAAGAGATTCAACGTCGGTTAATTACCTGTTCGTTTTACACGACCATCATCGTCGAAGCACTTGGAACCTCCTTGTTCAGACGCCTGATCTTGATGCATCATGTTGCCACCGTTCTCAATATTCATCTTGTTATGTTTATAGGACACAAACAAATACACACACAAGTTAGGCTTCAGCTCACAGTAGTGAGTGTGCTGGGAATTTTTACTTTCAAGTCAAATATGAAAGGATATGTAAAATATGTAATATGTACTGTGTGTGTGGGTTTATGTGATGAAACAATGACTTGCTGATCAAATTATTAGTATGTGTTCGTTGTGTGTGAAAAGAAGAGGTTTCAGTGGGTATTTATAAGCGAAGAAGTAAAATGTCTTAGAATTTACAATAGAAATTTTGTGTAGAGAGTGTGTACATGCCACATGACTTCAAAAACTCGTGTTCAAATAATGTATTTTTTAAAAATTCCGCATGAGTGGAAAAGGATACGCGTAATGATGTTCGTTATACACACTACTTTGACTCAAACCTGCCACTCAGCTGAATTTTGATTTGTATGGGAAGATTTTCCCCCACCACCCACCACTTTATTACCAACTTGGTTGCTTTCCTTGACATTTCATATCTCTTCTTAGTTTTCTCTCTATATTTTTTCTACTTTTTCTCCATACATTAATGATCTAGTTTTCTATTTTAGAGAATATTTATGGGAAAATGTTAAAGTGAGGATTACTAGCACTCCTTTCATAAATACCACTTCTAATTAATTCTCTATATGCCCTACTTTTTGCTATAAGTGAGAAATGTGGCATTCTTTTTTTATTCAACAATTGCTTGCTTGCTAATGACACAAGGCTCTAATGCTTTCTACGGAAAAACTAATCTACACTCGTATCGTATTTAGAAGTAAATTTTACACCGATCAATACCCAGTTTTTACTATGGAAATTTAATCTGGGAGCACTCTGTCGACCCTCGTATTCCACGGTAACTCAAGTCAATGAGTGTTGGTAAAAAATATTGTCTTCTGTACATAATATCTCACTTGTGTTTTGAGAAATAATTGCTAATGGTTAGAATTGGATGACGGATTAATTCTCACAATTGTTTTTAATCCTTTTTGAAAGAAAATACTACCTCCGTCCCACTTTATAAGTTGTTTTAGCAAAATCAATTTGTCTCAAATTAATTGTTGTTTTACATTTTCAAGAAAGCATATAACATGCTTTTCCACTATTGCCCTTATTAATCATGACAACTTTTTACATTTAATAAATGATTAACGTTTATCTATATAGAGAGATAAAGGGTTAAATGTAATTTAGACAATACTTTTTATAAAATCTAGACTACTAGTCATTTTTCTTAATATGTGTGCAACAACCTTAAACTGCATATAAAATGGGACGGAGGTAGTAATTGTTTTCTTTTTTCTTCAATTTTTCAAAAGTAGTTTTCTATTTTTTATTTTTTGGTGATTGATTATACTAATATGCCTGCTAATTAGAATAACCCATATTAGCATAATAACTCACTAAAAAAAAACTTTAATTAAAAAAATGAAAAAAGAAAGAAAAAAACACCTATTTTTTTATTAAAAAAAAAATAAAAACACAAAGTTGAGAACTCTTTTACCCAGAAACGACAACCTTTAATTTGGATTCTTCTTAATAGTTAAGGAAGGATTTTGCGTGTTGTGCTTCTGTGTGAAAGCAATCATTCTATTTACCTACCTAAAATATCCATCACATGCACTACAGTGTATAAATCCATATGCATGCTCATCCAAGACTTTATCTTTATTTCTTTTTTTTTTTAAATCTTCATTCAAATATTTTTTTAAATTTTCAATGACATTTTATCACTTTTAACTTTGGTTTTTATTTTATTTTTAAATAGTTATAGAAAAATTAAAAACAGAAAAATAATGAAAAAAATTCTGCATTTCTTGTAGGATAAAAAGCTACTAAAGTCATAGTTTTAAACCTAGTAAGAAAATATTTTTCATTAAATTTTGTAAAGTAAAAAGTCCACAAATATTAACAAAAAAGTCCAATTTAAAGTTTTTTTGATTTAAACACATGCCACAACTAAAAGATCCTATTTTGTCAATAAAAAAAAAGTAAAAGTTTCTTTACTCCTCCTTCCCTATTAGAGAATTTTGGGCTCTCTTGCATGTGTATTTTTACTAAGCCTTGAATGTGTTATTAAAATAGAAGCAACAGTATTTAACAATAAAAATAGAAACTACAGTAAAAAAAAAGGACAATAATATTTTGATACAAAAATAATGTGTGAGGACTCTTTTACCTTGGTCCTGGCTATCTGATTTTCCAGTAACAACTTGAGTTTATGAGAAGGAATTTCCACCACTCACTAGTTGCAGAAAATAGCACCTATAATAATAATAACTAATAATAGGGAGGAGGAAATGGGGAGGGGGTAGTAGAATAGGATTAAAGCTAAAATATTACTTTGTAGCTCTGTGCATTTGTCTGGGAGTAATATGTCTCCCTTATATAGTGGAACACAAATGTGTTATACAACCTACAACATGTAATTGTCTATATATCTTTAAATGACCACCCTAGAAAAATAAATTAAATAACATTCTCATGGTCAGAGTTATCATGCTGAATGAGAATAAGGTTCCTTTATTATTCAAATACATGAATACCTAATAAAGTGCTACACTATAAGCATAAATATCAATAATATTTAAAAGAAATCTTTCTTTCTGTGATTGTGATAATATTAAAAAAATCCAAAAACAAGGGCTAAGAGTTCTGCTCAGTTAGAATACGCATGGACAAGAGGCATCTAATTCTTTTCTTCTATTCCCAATAACTGAGGAAAGAAAGGTTATTAGCGAAAGTTCTTAAGTGGGCATATCCTCAAAGATCGATGTTTACAACTCATTGGATGAATTGCAGAATTAATTTAATTTCCTATATATTGTTTTCTCCATTGTTTTTCAATAATTAAGAATTTTATTGAAAATATATAGTCACTAAACTAATTGGTCTAGTCACCTCCTATTGTTTTTTCTCATGCTTTCTTATTTGATAGAATGGATACAGTTTGGCATGGTAATTAACAGGTGACCATAGATAGTTTATAACAAACTGCACCTTCATTAACTATATATAGTTTTACAAGAATCATTCTCCTGTTAGCTATCTATAAAGTTGAATATCCAATCAAACTAAAACTATACCCGATCGATAAAACAATCAATTCTCTAACTGTTCTGATATGAACTCATGATAATGCACTTTCTCTGTGGTGACTACAGGAGAATGTAAGCGTACTTCAAACTTCGGTGGAAGGCGTTGGTGGTGGCTATTCGGAGAAATCCATATCTCATATTGATTAGAGATAAGGCTCAAAATAGTATATAATGAAATAGAATCTCTCACCTTACAAGCCGGTATTTTAGAGTTGAGTTAGGTCCAATCTACGTTCTAAAAATGGCCACTTACAAGACACTTCGACACCCACGTTAGTAAATAATAATCATTGAGAGTGGTGTTGTATATATAGTGGTGGTATTGGGCTTGTCCTGAATGCCCACAAATTGGTCCAGCCTCCGATAGCGGCTCATTAGCCTGTTAATTAAGTTAAGTTGGATCTGAAATTATTGCCCTTGAAGTCACTCATGCCAGTTTAACACTTTATTCACTATGACGCCTCTTTAACAGCGCTTGGTTTAAGAAGCGCTATCATAGGTGTCGTCTTTTATAGCCCTTACGCAGAACAGCACTGCCATAGGTCTCTATGAGTGTGACACTTTTTTAGAAAGATCTCTATAAAAGCGCTTTCATAGGTCTAATCTCTTGCAGCATTTTTAATCCACTCTCAATTGTGACACAACTTGTTTGATCTTTGATTACCTATGAAGAACTATTCACCTGAAGCTGAATGACGTTGCATTCCAACAAAAGAATGTCATTTTAATTAGGTTTTTATTTATTTAAAGTAATTATAGTTTGATGATACTTATGTAGAAATAACATTAAATTTTGCTTTGATATTTTTCATAATGTTTACTACAATCTTTCTTCTAGTGGGCCTTGAAAATTTACTGAAGTTTGATGAAAGAACTTTTACAATACCGACGCCTCTTGTTTTGTAAGTTCTTGAGTTTAGTTTAGTTTAATTTGGCATAATACGCTATCGGCACAATTATTCTAAATAACTACATAAATATTGCATGATTTGGAGTGAGTGTCAAATAGAGTTTCAGAAATGCTATTTTGACAAGAAAACTTGACAAAAATACATACAAATATACGGTTTGTCAAAAGATCCGTATATCTGATTAAAAAAATCGTTTTTATATAATAATAATAATGATTAGTTTTATATTAAAAAAATAAAAACAATAAAACCAAAACATTATCACAGGTCCCTTATCTCTCTCGATAACAGTGAACGCGCGAACCACCATCTCCACCCACAGTGAACGCGCGAACCACCTCCACCTCCACTTCCAATCATTTCCGTCCAACTCCGCCACGTCGGCCACCGCTCACCGTCGTTTTACCGTGTTCCACCGTCGTTCACCTTCTTTGTCTCTCATTTGTTATGTGTTTCTCTGCTCCGTCGATCTCGTTAAAGACCTCCGCCTTTTTCCGCCGTTTCGCTGCCGTATATCGCCGGTCTTACACCTGCCAGGTTCTAGAACCCAGGTAATTGATATTTTGTTTACTTAGTTTGTCCCTATTTGAGTGATGATTGTAAAAAACCTAAACGTCCCAAATTGTTTTTCCAAAATCTTGAACACAAACAATAGCGAATTTGAGCAAATTCTGATCCCCTTAGTGCATATTGTCATGAGTTTTAGTTTCCATTAATTCCTATGGAAATTAATTCCTATGGAAAGATGAGTTTCTTGTAATGCCGTGATTTGATGCTTGATTTATTAAATAATTTGTATAATGATTGATTTATTAAATAATTTGAGTATTCTTGGTTCTAACTGTGCAGTGTTGATGTCAAACGATGATGATGCATGTTGGGAGCCTGCGGTTGGGATGTGTTTTGCTTCCTTAGATGAGGGGAAATCATATTATAGTGAGTATGCGTCAAGAAAAGGTTTTGGGTGGAGAATTAGAACATCAGCAAAGGGAGATGATCGGAAAGTCAACTACATACTACTTGCATGCTCGAGAGCGGGGTCTAGTGCAAACATGTCAAAAATTCCATGTTCATTGAAAACACTTCCGACTAAGGTTAACAATTGTCCTGCCAGGATAGCTTTCAAGTTACAATCCGATGGGTCATGGGAAGTCCAAAAATTTGAAGGTGTCCATTCTCACGAGATGAGCCCCACAAAGGCAAGGTTGTTTAGGTCTAACAAGAAACTAAATCTGCATGTGAAGAGAACAATCTAAATCAATGATGAAGCGGGAGTGAGGATTAACAAAACATTCCAATCTATTGTTACAGATGCGGGAGGGCATGAAAATGTAGCGTTTTGTGAGAAGGATGTGAGGAATTATGTCAACAAGGAGAGGCGTTCAATTGGAAAAGGAGGTGATGGGAAGGCGTTGATTAGTTATTTTTATGAAATGAGGGAACAAAATTCAAATTTCTTCTATGATCTTGATTTGGATGATGGTTTTCATGTGAAGAATGTGTTTTGGGCCGATGCAAGAAGTAGAGCTGCTTATGAATATTTTGGAGACGTGGTAACATTTGATACAACATTTCTAGTCAATAAATATGATATGCCTTTTGCTGCGATTGTAGGTGTCAATCACCATGGCCAATCAACATTACTTGGGTGTGGCCTAGTTTCAAGTGAAGACGAAGACTCATTTGTGTGGTTTTTTCAAGCATGGCTTCGTTGCATACTAGGAAAGGCCCCCTTGGGTATTGTCACAGACCAATGCAAGGCTATGAAAATGGCCATCGAGATAGTCTTCCCTACTACTCGCCATAGATAGTGTTTATGGCATATCATGAAAAAAAATACCGGAAAAACTCAATGGATATGGTGAATATAAGAAGATAAAGGCAGCCATGAAAGAAGCAGTTTATGATACTTACACCGTAGTTGATTTTGAAGATAAGTGGTTTTCGTTCATAGGAAAATTTGAGCTTCAAGACAATGATTGGTTAAGTGGGTTGTATAAGGAGCGACAAAGATGGGTTCCGACGTTGTTAAGGAAAAGGTTCTGGGCGGGCATGTCAACCACACAGCGTAGTGAGAGCATACACGCTTTCTTTGATGGATATATCAATTCAACAAGTCTTGGTCAATTTGTTAAACAATATGCCAATGCTCTCAGAAATAAAGCAGAAAAAGAGTTTGAAGCGGATTTTAAATCGATGGATACAATAATACCTTGTGGGTCAACCTCGTCCATTGAAATGCAGTTCCAATGTGCTTACACGCATGGTAAATTTAAGGAGGTCCAAGCTGAATTTAGAGGTAAAATGAATTGTGTCCCCTCGTTAGAGTCATTGGAGGGTTGCGTTGCTACTTATAATGTCTTGGAAGAATTGTTGGTTGCAGATAGACCAAAAGAACGGTACTTTAAAGTTGTGTTCAATGTGGACAACCATGATTTCGAGTGTCAATGCTCGTTGTTTGAGTTTAGAGGAATTTTGTGTCGCCATGTACTATGTGTGTGCGCTAAGGAGAGGGTTTCAAACGTCTCAGACAAGTATGTTTTGTCCCGATGGAAGAAAAATGTTAAAAGGAAGCATTCTTATATTAAGATAAATTAAGGTGTTAAGGAATTGAAACCACAGATGGAGAGGTTTGAAAAACTCTCGAAGCAGTTTTACCAGGTTGCTGAAGTAGCGGCGGAGTCTGAGTATGGCACAAAAGCATTCCATAAGATGTTGAATAAATTTAGTTCTGAATTGCCAAACTTGGATCCTTCAATGGAGAATGTTAAAACAAGTTTGAACGAAGAGTCAATACCAAATACTGCTCCTATATGTCACAGTCCATTGAAGGTAAAACGTAAAGGTCGTCCTCCGACGAACAGAAAAATATCAACTGTTGAGAAAGTTGTTAAAAAGTCACGGAAGAAGCGAGCTGATGACAAAAACATTACGAAGGTCAGTGTTGTTTCCTTACTAAATATGTATTTACCATGAAACACTGTATGAAATACATGTTAATGTTTTTTGTATAATGTGTAGGCCGACAATGTTGGAGTGGCTGATCATGAAATCCATAGGGACATTTCTGTTGAATCAACTGTTGAAGTTATGACTAGTGGAGATGTGACGGATGCGACTACTTTGGTTCGTGTCCATTATAAGTTTTTTTAAAAAATTTAGAGTTTATAAATGTCTATTTGTAGATGGATTAATTTGATCTGTCAGATAACTCCCGAAACATTTATTTACACAATTGTTGAGTTGAAATTGTAACTTTATATGATAATTTCGTACATTTATGAGTAGAGATAATGGGATTGACCATTTTATACATCGTGGAGTTGTTGGATGCAAAGACCGTAAAGAAGTTTGTATCACAGGATCGTGTGTATTACCACTAACGTCGTTTTAAGTTGTTCATTTTTCTTCATTTAATGTATTTAGATATTTGGCAATAGGGTAAAAATTAAGTTAGATATATTTAACTTATTTAATATTTCGTCTATACAGTCAGGGAGTGTATATTTCAGTACAGATGCTGGAGGGTCAGAATTCATGTCCAACTGTTGGGCTTCTCAATGTCCAACTGTTGCAAAACCTTGTAATTTGGGATTAGACAAGTCTCATCTTTCTTCTTCACAGGCATGTGATTTGAATGGTTGTCAAGTTGCTTTGCATATTTATATTTTGATGTTGCTAAAGAAATGGTTTTTAATAGGTTGGACGTCAAATTTCATTCATGGAACTTTTGTCAAACGTGGAAATAGACTTCCCTGGACTGTCACAATTGTCTACAAGTCCGTGACATTTTAGCTTGAAGAATCTGTGGGCATACTTAACTTTTTATATAACTTTTTGTTGTAAGTAAAGATGTATCTATTTTTTGGTTTGCATAGGTGTAAATGCCTTAAATTTAATGTATATCGTGTAAATGTCTCACAATTTGTGTCAACGGCACAAAGTTAATTTTTTGCTACACGTTGTTTAGACATCGTGTAACCTCTAAGGTTTAGGGAAAACCCTTTACCCAATTTTTGTTGTAACTAGGCATCTATGTAATTAGGTTTTTTAGTTTGTATTGGTGTAAATGCCATAAACTTTATGTATATGGGTGGGGTATATGTCTCACAGTTTATTTAATTGAAAGGGTTTGTCACATTTGCCAAAAACTTACATTACAGGTTGGTCAATTGATATGTTCACAGCAAAATAAATGAAAGTAGTATTTAGACTAGTGTCATTTTTTTTTACAGTGGAAGCAAGTATCTGTTTTCGCTGTTTGGAGAACGTGTGTATGGGATTTTGGTTCAAGTTGAAATCATGGTAATGATGATGGAGAATGAGGAATGGTGATTTCTGGTTCCCACATTTCACTTTTTCTTTTTTGATTCTGTTCTTGAACAGTGGGAGTTCGAAGATGAGTGAAAGTGTGGTTTGAGTGTTCTATTATCATAGTGACGAGTGAGTGTTATTCTTTGTTAGTATTATTTTAGTGACACAGATGATCAAATCCGAACGAACAATTTATAGGTCAATAAAGAGACACGGGTGATCAAATCCATTCCAATATTTTTATTTTTATTATTTACAGGGGTTGGTTACCCTTACTAGATTCCCAAATCATATTCTGTTTTGATTTATTGTTATTATATTTTTTATAAAAAAGAAAATTGTAATCCTGTAAAGCGATATTTATAATTTAATAACGTTTATTTATATCATTTACAGGACTTGGTTAAGTCCTCATATAAAGTGGGTAATTCAGTTTGGAGGTTTGTTACCCTTACTAGATTCCCAATTCATAGGTCAATATAGAGACACGGGTGATCAAATCCGATTTAATAATTTCCAACTCTGATTTGATTTATTATTATTATGGTATAATAAACCAGAATATTTTTTGTAATTTTTTTTTGTTGAATTTAATAAGGTTTATTTATATCATTTACAGGGCTTGGTTAAGTCCTCATAAAAAGTGGGTAATTAGGTTGGGTGGTTGGTTACCCAAACTAGATTCCCAATTCATAGGTAAATATAGAGACACGGGTGATGAAATATAACAATAATTTCCAACTCTGTTTTGATTTATTATTATTAAGCTATAATAAAGAAAAATATTTTTTGTAGTTTTTTTTTTTAGAATTTAATTAGGTTATATTATATTAATTACAGGGATTGGTTATGTCCGCATAAAAAGTGGGTAATTAAGTTGGGTGGTTGATGACCCTTACTAGATTCCCAATTCATAGCTCAATATAGAGACACGGGTGATCAAATCCATTCCAATATATTCCAATTTTGTTTTATTTTATTATTATTAATTTATAAAAAACAAATATTAATATTTTTATTATTTACATTGGTTGGTTAAATCCTCATAAAAAGTGGGTAATTAGGTTGGGTGGTTGGTTACCCATACAAGATTCCCAATTCATAGGTAAATATAGAGACACGGGTGATCAAATCCGATTCAATAATTTCCAACTCTGTTTTGATTTATTGTTATTATATTTTTTAAATAAAAGAAAATTGTAATCCTGTAAAGCGATATTTATAATTTAATAAGGTTTATTTATATCATTTACAAGGCTTGGTTAAGTCCTCATATAAAGTGGGTAATTCAGTTTGGAGGTTTGTTACCCTTACTAGATTCCCAATTCATAGGTCAATATAGAGACACGGGTGATCAAATCCGATTTAATAATTTCCAACTCTGATTTGATTTATTATTATTATGGTATAATAAACCAGAATATTTTTTGTAATTTTTCTTTTTTGAATTTAATAAGGTTTATTTATATCATTTACAGGGATTGGTTAAGTCCTCATAAAAAGTGGGTAATTAGGTTGGGTGGTTGGTTACCCAAACTAGATTCCCAATTCATAGGTATATAGAGACACGGGTGATGAAATATAACAAAAATTTCCAACTCTGTTTTGATTTATTATTATTAAGCTATAATAAAGAAAAATATTTTTTGTAATTTTTTTTTTTAGAATTTAATTAGGTTATATTATATTAATTACAGGGCTTGGTTATGTTCGCATAAAAAGTGGGTAATTAGGTTGGGTGGTTGGTGACCCTTACTAGATTCCCAATTCATAGGTCAATATAGAGACACGGGTGATCAAATCCATTCCAATATATTCCAATTCTGTTTTATTTTATTATTATTAATTTATAAAAAAACAAATATTAATATTTTTATTATTTACATTAGTTGGTTAAATCCTCATAAAAAGTGGGTAATTAGGTTGGGTGGTTGGTTACCCATACAAGATTCCCAATTCATAGGTAAATATAGAGACACGGGTGATCAAATCCGATTCAATAATTTCCAACTCTGTTTTGATTTATTGTTATTATATTTTTTATAAAAAAGAAAATTGTAATCCTGTAAATTTTTTGGTAGAATTTAATAAGGTTTATTTATATCATTTACAGGGCTTGGTTAAACCCTCGTAAAAATTGGGTAATTAAGTTTGGAGGTTGGTTACCCTTACTAGATTCCCAATTCATGGGTCACCTAAATCCCTAAAGGTGTAAAAAATAAATTTATATTAATATTAATATAAAAGAAATGTTAAAAATTTGAATTAAACAAATAACTAAATAAGTAAATAACAAGTACAATAATAATAATAATAAATAGTTTTATACTAAAAAAATTAAAACACAACCCTCTTCCCAAAAACCCTCACTTTCTCTCTCCTCTCAACGCACAGCTTCTTCTCTCTCAACACATCTGTCTCTCTCTCTGCTCTTCTCTCTCCACACATCTGTCTCTCTACTCTTCTCTGTTCTCTCTCAACGCTTCCTTCTCTTCTCTCTCAACGCCTTTCCGTTCTCTCTTCACGCCTTTCTCTCTTAGGTTTTTCTTCTCTCTTGCGACAACTACTGAGTTTCTTCTCTCTCAACCATCATCTCAACTCTCAGCTCAACCCTCAGGTCGTCCCTCAGCTTCGTCGCCAATAACCACTGTTTCTGTCTCTGCGACCAAAACCGTGAGCTGAGCTTCTTCTCCATCAACGACATTTCCGTTAGTTCAGCGTTCCGTGAGGTATTTCTTTGATTTTCCTCTTCATTTTGTGCTTGTTAATCCGTTTTTAATTTCGTTTCTGTTAATAGCTTCGTTTGGGCCTAAAATGATTGAGCTGACCTTATAATTCCATCTCTCTGTAATTAGTGGCTTCCATTTTTTGTGCATGTTAGTTTGACCAGAGGAAGCATTTCTGTTTTCTCCGTGATTTAGTTAGTTTGTTAGATTAATTTGCTTTATTTTTGGCATTTAGCATTTGATAGAATTTAAGAATAAAAAATAGTTGTGTGTGTTATTAGCTTTCTGTTTTTGCCGTGTTATTAGAGTAATTTGCTTTATTTTTGGCATTTAGCATTTGATAGAATTTATGAATTTATGATAGCATTTGGTTTGGGTACACAAAATTGAAACCTTCTGGACTTTGCCACTACACCCTGAAAATTCTGTCTCTTTTGTCTTTAAAATTTGGTATTAGCTTTACTTTATTATATATTTGCTGCTGCATAAGTTTGTTATTAGGTTTGTTATATATCTATTAACTTTCTTATTTCTTAATTTGGAGGAGTTTTTGAGGTATATGAATGTTGCTTTTATTTTTGTTTTAGCGAAACTTTCCTTATCATTGATTGTCACTTGGAATTTCACAGTAAAAGTATAGTAAGGTTCCATTATGCAAAGGATGAAAGGCAGTGATAAGACAAACGAAGCTGAGGTTAGTTTGTCGTCTTATATTCAATGTTTTTACAATTGTCCATAACTTAGTCATCTATCATAATTTGTTCTATAATCGAGTATAACTCCGTGTTCTTGTTGTTGTCTGTTAATTGATGTGTTTTTCAGATTCAAGTGAGACACAAAATCAAAAGTAAGGAAATAGTGGACATTAATAGAAAGTTGACTCCACTACAAATGGAACGTCTTCACACAACTCCCTTCAAATCGTTGGTTGGTTTAGAATCCGAAATCAACATTAGTGGTGTTTTACTCCAGGAAGTTTTGAGAAGGTGGGATAGACATAGTTTAGGTATTAGGGTTTCTAATAGGATAATTACATTTTCGAAGTTAGACGTTTGTTTTGGGTTGGGGCTTCGGATAGTTGGAGACCCCGTTATTGATGACGATGGGGATGACTCTAGAGTGAAAGAGTTGTTCGATGGGGAAGTCATTACTGTGGCGCGTATTGTTGAAAAAATGGGAGAGCTAAGATCAAATGAATGCGTAAACGACTTTTGTAGGCTTTACCTTCTCCTTGCTTTTGCCACCATTTACTTTCCCCAAACTACCCCCAGGATTTGTACCCTACCCTTTAGCGTATTGGATGATTTAGATAGCCTTGAAAGCTATGATTGGGGTGGTAAGGTTTATGACAATTTAATATATAGCTTAAACCGTACTGCTCCACGCTTCAATGAAGGAAGGAACAATGAATCCGTGAGTATTGGCGGGTGTGCAGCTCTACTTCAGGTACAATCGTGTTATCCCTTTAGAGTTGTTATTAAATTTAACAAAATATAAATTTGATTCTTTAATCTATTTTGTGATGTAGATTTGGACCGTTGAACACTTCTTGTTGCGACCTACTCCGGAAGATACGCGTTTTCCCCGTATCTTAAGTTGGGTTAATGCCGGAACGGGCAAGTGTATAGTTGCTAGGATATTTGAAAGCAAAAAGGTTAGCTACGACGCATTTAGTTTGATTTGTTTAGTATTTACTTTAGTAAATTATCGGAATTCTTTAATCCTTTGGTTGAATACAAATGAACATGATTTATGAATGCTTATTTTTTGATTTGTGATTGATATTATATGTTTTTTATTAGTTTGTTGAGATTCTGTCGTTAACTGAAGAAGACCAATCAAGTGAAGTCCTGAATCAAGCTATGGAGGAGATTCTAAGGGTACATTGTGAAGGGACATTTAGTGCAGAAAAGGCGATTAAGATTAGGCTGTCGACCGTTGAGGATAAAATCGAACTCTATAAAACAAAAGTTTATAAAAGGCCATCATCAAGCAATGAATTGGATGTAAGTCACAATGTCCCAGAATCGTCATGTGCACCATCGGTAGCAAATGTGTCAACGGTGACAAGACATAAAAAGCAATTGAATAATTTTCTGTTATCGTTGTACAGGTTTTGCACCCGCCGACCCACTGAAGAAACGAAGGGCGAGTAAGTGTTAATTTGTTATAGAAATTAGAACTGGAAAGTAGTTGAAAACATTAGATGGTAACAAGTACAATTTTTGACAACGTGCTTCTTCTATTTAATGTAGAATATTGGTTAGGATTAATTCTCACATTCTTACAAGAGCAGAAGTCGAAACCCTTGGACCAAGGAGATGGGTGTGGAAAACATGGTACTCAAATGCACCCATTATTGAATCAGATGTGTGAATTTAATTTGTTATTTATAAATGTTTTTACAATATTGGATATTAAATTAAATTTTAGGCTCAAATTTTGTTTTCAGGTATTCATTTTTTCTTCGCTGATGATGATGGAAGAAGAATTGCAAAGAAGCGGTGTTCTGACCTGTTTCCTATTTAATTCATTATATTCTGTGAGAAAATCTTAAACTTGTTGTTTTGCAAGAATCCAAGGTTTTAAAATTATTCGTTTAATATGGTTATGACGACGATATTTATTTTATAATGTAGTGGGAAGTCATGAAAGAATTAGAAGAGTTTAAAGAAGGCACCCAAAAAAGATGGAGTTTACGAGATCATTTTAGATATGCTTCATTGAAAGAATTGAAGTCAAGCCGACTGGATGTGTTAAGGTCATGCAATATGGTAAGTGTGCAGTTGGAGTTTATATATTTTTGTTGTACATATGTTTTTTATGAATATTACGTAATAATTTTTTTATAAATGTGTTAGATTTTTGCTCCAGCCTGTTATGAAAGCCACTAGTTGTGCTACGTGGTAGTTCAAGACGAAAGGAAGATGTACGTGTTGGACTCCGTGGCACATCAAAGAAACGAGTCTTGGTTGAGGCTTGATAATGCAATGGTAGTGTCTTGGTTTAGAATTTTTTCTTCTTTAATTTTTCTAATATAGTTTAACCACCTCATTTTCGGTCTCTTTCATTTGAAGGTTTCTACTTATTTTTTACAACGTTGGTAATTGTGTTATTTTAGCGCTTCCGTTTTCAAGAGTTGTTGAGTTACAAAATTGTTAGAGGGTCTAACATTAACGCATTGCCTCTTGAGATCGTTTATGAAAACTTGCCGAAACAAAGAAATACGTAAGTCATTTTACATGCGTTGTTGTATAAGTGTTATGTTCATATGTAGTTTATAATTCTCTTTATGTTGTTGTGTTGAAATCCATATTCCCTTCCAATACAGCGATGATTGTGGAATGTATGTGTTGAAATACTTGGAATTGTGGAACGGTGAAGGAACGATGCCAGACTACTCGCTGGTAAATAATTAATATTTGTATTTTTGCGTATTTCAAATGTTAGGGGAAGAATGCAGATATATTAACAAGCATGTCTTTTGTTTAGGATGATGTTCTTACATTTCGTCAAGACATTGTTTTGAAATGGGTACTTGATCGAAGAAATATGTTTAGGGCAGAGGTATTAGAGAAAGCGGGAGTGCCGGAAAATTTGACGCTGGAAACATGATAATATTAAAAGGTCAAAGAAGAGGAAAAAGAGGAAATTGCCGGTTGTTGTGAGTGCATTAAAACTACAATTGCTGCCTATGTAGGACTGGAGACTGTCTATTTTAATTGCTGGTCATTTCCCTTCATTCAGGTCATCGTTATCTTTTGGTCAGATACAAGAAAGTTGCTTCAGAACTGAAAAAGACCATCTCTGTGGTACACATCTCGCTGATCACAAGTTGGATTTTCTCGTTGCTATTCTTGGCTTACTTGTAAATTTGGTTGAGAAGGATGGCCGTAATAGGTAATTTGATCCCTTTCTGGACTGAAGTTGGTAAAGAACTAATGATGTTATATGAAGTTATGAAAAATATAATAATGCATTTTTTGTTTTGGAAATTTCATACTTTAGTCTCTTTTTATAATTATCTGGATCTGCACATTTCTTCTGAATTACGCTTCTATTTATGTTGATGTTTCCCTCTATTTGTAACCTCATGTATGTGTCTGTATGTGTATGTGTGTGTCTAACATAAATGAAACTTCCATACAAAACATGTTGTGGTGTATATATATATTGGATCATTAAAAATGATCCTACAAGTATATATACTTGAATATTATGTTTTTGATTTATGAATGTATATGCTTTCTACAGATATATAGAATCAAAAGAGTGGAGGCTATTATGTGGGCAAAGATCTGAAAGGTAATTTGGTTATAGAATTTGATTTTATAGCATTAGCATGCCTGGTTGTGGTTAGGGATAGAGAAAGAAACATCATAATCAAATAGTGTGTATTAATTATTAAGCATTTTTCATGGTTAGAGTTTATTTGACAAAAAGTAGGAGATATAAATTTGTTTGTGGTGGTGCCTCTTCCTCAATCCAACACACAAATTTGTCTCTTAGTAACAAGTATGACCTGTTTGTTATTTTGTCTAAGACACATAAATATGCTCTGCAGTTTCAGACTTCATCAGTTTTTTTGATTCTCTCATTCCCCTTTTTAATTTCATTTAAAACACAACAATAAATTGCCTTTCCACCCAAGTTCTCTTTCTTTCTGCCTTTCTTCTTGATTTGAACTTCGAATTCTACAAAATTTTGTGTCCTTTGTTTGTTATTTTTCCTAGAAAGCTGACAATATTATCATCAAGTCTTTTGTTGATTGTGAAGCAGGTTTTAATTGTAATAAATCTGATGGAGAGAAAGGTGTTTCCACTTCCAATGATGCTCATGCAAATTAGAGGATTTGAATGATTGGTTATGAAGATGGAGTCATCTAATTAACAGAAGCTTCTTCAAAGAAGAAGAGGATTACAACAGAAGCATGTATTGTGAAAGAAGAGAATATATAGATTGGGAAGAAGGGAAGGTATCATCATGGTTTAATGTAGGAGTAAGAGTTGGTGTTGGAATTGGACTTGGCATCTGTGTTGGAGTTGGCATAGGTGTAGGCTTGTTAGTGCGCTGGGAAAAACATGAATGAATATCGTAGAGAGTGGTAAAAACATGAATGAATATCGTAGAGAGTGGGAATATCGTCTCGATGAGTCTAGAAGGATGAGACAAGAATTAAGGCAATGCAACATTAAGGCACCAAAGCAAAAAGCAGTTGAAGTGGTACTAGACAATGATGAGGCTCTGGAGAAGGCAATTAACATGATTCGACATGAAAATAACCAAATGAAAATGCGAATTAACAGTCACCAGCTTGTACACGATGCATGCAGAAGAGATGAATGGGCGCGAACTATTCCACGGGAAATGAATTTGCAGAATTACCCCAAGTATGGTACAGATGGGGACTTATCTGACGAATAGTAACTCTCCATTTATGTTATTATGTTATCATGGTAGTCATGCACTTATTGTAATTCACTTTCGGGATTGGTTTTGGTTGCAAGATGTCCAATGATTGGAATAGATTCTATTGGTGATTATTATAAAATGTTGTTTAATCATATATGTATTTGAACGTAGCTGTGTTAAAGTTTATGTATTCATTATGGATTTCTCAACAATATTTAAAGTCTTATTAATAACATTATCCGTTTTTCTTAAATAATATAACTACAAAGAAGGAAATGTAAGGATGTGCATAACCATATTTTGTTACCAACATAAGAAAGAGTAGATGAAAATACAAAGGAAGTTTAAACGGCAGTCGGGACAAGCACATTAATTTATTTTACCGACATTACAAGAAACGGTAAATTCATTCTTCATCAGAGTTTGACAAATACTCATCTGCGCATAGTATGTTTTCTTCTTCGGCTTGAGACATACCATGACCATTTGTGTGTAGAAATGTTTTGGCCACTTTGAGCATCCCAAGCCACTTTATCCAATACACCTAACCAAGCTTGACATAGAATTACCCAGTTTTTGTAGCAAACTCACCAAGCCACTTTAGTCCAATGGGGTTGGAATATATTACTATGCAATCACGTGTCCTGCCACACCATAATATTGTGAACCCTGATATAGCAACAAGATAGATACCCCATCACTCTTGTCCTAGCAATTCATTATCCAACACAGGTAACCAAGCTTCACATAGAATTACCCAATTTTTCTAATAAACTCACCAACCCGCTTTAGTCCAATGGAATTGGAATATATTACTATGCAATCACGTGTCCTGCCAAATTAGAATATTGTGAACCCTAATATAGAAACAAGATAGATACCCCATCACTCTTGTCCTAGCAATTCATTATCCAACACGGGTAACCAAGCTTGACATAGAATTACCCAGTTTTTCTAATAAAGTCACCAAGCCGCTTTAGTCCAATGGGATTGGAATATATTACTATGCAATCACGTGTCCTGCCAAATTAGAATATTGTTAACCCTGATATAGCAACAAGATAGATACCCCATCACTCTTGTCCTAGCAATTCATTATCCAACACAAGTAACCAATCTTGACATAGAATTACCCAATTTTTCTAATAAAGTCACCAAGCCGCTTTATTCAAGTTGCATGGGGAATGTGTACTCGTAAGGGATTCTAATACTAGGACATTCTGAGACATATATGTCAAAGTAGTATAAATTGGAAATGTTGAATCATATACGAATTATTGCTATATGATAAATAGGAATCATATAGCAATAGTTTTATGAGTTCCATACTACACGAACTCAAAAGCACAATGCCATGTTATACACATTCTAATTAAACTTAAACTTCCTAATTAGCAATGTCCTGTAATCACAAAACACCATCATACATGATTCACCATTGTCATACCCCAATTTTGTCCGCCTAGTTTCAAAACCCTAATTTTCAGCAAAAATAAATAATTTTGTGAGTGATGCATTATTTGAGAAAGGGTTTAGGGTATTTACCCAAGCATTCTAAGGTTTTCAAAATCATTTTTGAGAAATTAAGGAATTTTGGGGCATTTAAAAGGGGCATTGTTTGGTCAATTTTAATTTAATAAATTTTTGCTAGTTGAAAATCCAATTAATTAATTTTTGGGAATTTATTTAATGAAATTGTATTATTTTGAACAAAAAAAATAAAAAAATAAAGAAAATCATTTTTTAAATTGTGCGCATATTTTATATGTGTAGTAAAAAAATCAAGTTCAAATTAATTCAAGAAAGCATTTCAAAAAAATAGTACAAGGAATATTCCCAAAAATTATATGATAGGATTTTTGTTGGCAATTTTGGTCATCTCTCATTTTCAAAAATGGCATATTCTTCAAGATACCTTGTATATGGCTCAAAATGGTTAGATTTATGTATAATTATCTTGAAAGGAATAATCAAAATTGAGAGGATAATTGGAAGGTTCATGGATAGTACAATAGTACAATTGCCAACTTGCAAAACTTGGGCACCACTCTCATTGCTTGGCTGAATATCTACCCCTTCATTTCCCTCTCATTTTGCATTTTTTTGCCCCTCATCAAGGTGTGTTTCAATCCTCACCCTTGATTCAAAATTAAAATGCAATCCTAGAATGAGATGAGGTACACAATGACCTAAATGCCCCTAAACCTAATTGCACATTATATATACCCTCATATCCTCACCTCTCACAAGTTTTTGCACACAATTCACACTCAAAAACCTAGCCTCTCCTCTTCTCCCTTCTTGGCCGAATACCCCTCTTCATTCCCTCACCTCATTTCTTCACTTTTTCACTTCAAATCAACATTCTAGTCCTAAATCCTTCATCATCCTTGCATTCTCTTCAAAGATCCATCTTTAAAACTCAAGAATCAAGCTCAAGATTGAAGATTAGAGGGTTGATTCAAGTGGTTTAGTGTTCATTCACCTTATTTCTTTCGCTATTCTAGCTTGGAGTTGAGGTATACTCTCAATCTTAGCATCATCAAAATTTTAGCATAAAAAATGTAGATCATCAATCTATTTTTGCATATCAAGCATTTCTTTGCATTTTAGTGCTCTATTTTATGTTGAAATGTTGATATAATTGTTGTTGTTGAATGAGAGATGTGTTTCAAGCATTTTGACAAACACTTTGGGAGGTTTGGATGCTTGAAATACATCTCTCTCTTGGAATAAATTGTGTGTTTGTGCTATTTTCATTTTGTGCTTGCATTTTCATGAATAAAATTGTGATTTGGGCTTATGTTTCATTTCGCATATTGTAGAAAAATTAGAGTTTGTGTGATTTTAGTGCATTCCTTTGCTTAATCATGTGAATCCTTGCCAAAAAGTTTGATCTATGTCATTTGCTTGCATGATTTTGTTGCTTTCAAAGAATAAAATGAGGTTTTAGCTCTATGTTGGTGTCGCATTTCATGAGATAATTAGGGTTTGTGCTTGTTTTTGTTGCTTGCTTTGAAAATCATGTTTGTGTTGATGATTTGGTAAGAGGATTTGACACTTATGCACTTGTGCATATCCCAAGTGTTAAAGATTACCTAAAGGGATTCAACACCTTAATTGCATATGCTTGCTAAATAAAATGTCAAATTGATTTTTCATGGCTTGCTAATGATCTTACTTGAGGCAAATGCCCTTTCCAACTTATTCCTTTCATGTGGTTGATTGTAGAAATATGCTAAATGTTGATGCCATCAAAATGATACCACATTGTTGCTTATGTCAAATGTTGATGTGAAATCCCTAGGATTTTGCAAGTGATTCATTAAATGTTTGAATTCACTTGTGCTTTGTAACTTCCTTGCCTACTCACATGTTGTGTCATAAATGCCTAGTTAGGTTCATTCACTTGCCTATTCATGCATCTTCAATAAGATGTTCAATTTAGATTCATTCACTTGCCTATTCATGCATTTTGAAAAAATGTTCAATTTAGGTTCATCTTGCCTAGCATCTTCAATAAGATGTGCAATCTAGGTTCATTCTCTTGCCTATTCATGCATTTTTGCCAAAATATTCAACTTGGGTTCATTCATTGCCTATCTATGTATTGTGACATGGTATGTGTAGTCTAGGTTCATCTTTGCCTATTCATGCATTGTGTATTCAAATGTTGTAATGAGATGTTTTCAACATGAAAGGGTAAGTTACAAATTGTGTCTATGTTGTTGCTTGCTTGATAACATGATCTCAATGAATGTGCTATGCTTGCATCTATGAACTTTCTTGCATTCATTGTTTTCTTTTCTAAACAACTTGACATGAAAATGGTTACTAGTTTAGATCATTGCATGAATTGTAGTTTAGAAATTTGCATTTTGGTTATTGACTTGGAACTTGATTGAAAATGTTCTACTAGTTTTCCAAAACTCTTTTCCAAAAATCAAATTGCTTTCAAACTTCTTTTCTAAACTATGTCTTTAACAAATTAAGACCAATTTCTTTTCCAAGCTTAAACCCTAAGTTTTTCATAAACAAAATCATTAGTGGCCACTCGAAGCCTTTGCTTGTTTGATCACTAATGAGGAGTTATTAGTGGTAGTCACTCGAAGCCTTTGCTTGTTTGATTATCATGAAAGCTCCCAAACCTTAAATACATGCGAACCCAATTCAATTCCAAAAACAACACGAGTCATTAGTGGTAATTGTCCTAAGCCTTTGCTAGATGATTATCACCGATGCTCGCCTCATTTGCAAAAAAAGATAAAATAAAAACGTTGTTACTTATAATCACTCGAAGCCATTGCTTGTTTGATTATCGGTTTCAACTTATTTTCTTTCGAGTTAGTAATGAAAACCACTCGAAGCCATTGCTTGCTTGGTATTAGTGAACACTCGAGTCTTATTTCAAAAAACACCTAAAAACTAAAAAGCTAAAAACAAAAGAGCCTTTTCAAAACAAGACTAGAACTACGTAGCTTTGAATTCCTCATCGCACCGGAGGATACGTAGGAGCGGGTTCACCTCCGGTCAAGCACCCTTTTAAAAAATAATAACAAAAAGATTCTTCTTTCCCCAGTTTTCAAAAACATTTTCTTAAATAAAAAAAAGAAGAAAAGAAGTAGAACAAAGCGTTTCAAATCAACAGTCAAAAACCACACACTAAATTAAAGGTTCCCTTTCGGTAGAAAGGATGTGTGGGGTGCTAATACCTTCCCCACACATAACCGACCCCCGAACCTATATCTCTCGTTTTCAAAAGGCCAATCGCCTAAAAGGATTTTTCCAATGTTTTTTTTCTAAATTAAAATATTGGTGGCGGCTTCATTGTTTTTCCCGTTGTACGAAGAAGGATCCAAACCGGATTTTTCGGAGTGCATACAGCTGGCGACTTCACTGGGGAGTAAAGCCTTGTGGAGTCACCTGAGGTATGACAATGGGATGTGGAGACTGAACCCGAGGTTCGCCCATTGCTCCCTCTGATCCTGCAGATGCAGGTTGTCCATTCTCGACATTCACCAAAGGACCAGTTCCTTGGTTAACTTCTGGGTTTGAAGGAGGAGTGTAGCCTAGAGGCAGTCCAAAAGGAGGCCATTGAGCAGCTTGGTAGTCATTTCCATTCTTCAGGGACAGCAGGACCCTCATCATCTCTGACATCTGTGCCTTCATAGCATTCATCTCATTTCTGATTTCTTGGTCACCTTGACTGGAACTATCCGGAGTTGGGTTACCCTGATTCTGCACTACTGGACCTGGGCCTGTCTCGTTTCTGATCTCTGAGCTCAGATTTGCCTGATTCGGATTCTCCGCACTTGGATGGGACTGATCAAGATCGTTCAGAATCGTTGCCATGCCTCTTGCTTGAGAACGTGTCCAATAACGATGTTGGCGAACCAGCTTGCCTTACTTTCTATTGATGGAACACTTATATGAGCTTGTGAATGAATTAATGAATGAATGCAATGCAGATGCATATGATTTTATGTTGCTTGATGCCAGGAATCGCGACATAGTTCGTCTTGTCATAAGCACATAATCGTTTTTTCTCTCTCTCTTTTTTAATTAATTTTGGAAATGCAATGAGAGGGGAATCGAAATAGCAAGTCAGCACACTTCATACATCGGGAATTCAAACAAAAGCCTTACCAACTTCCTTAAAGGGAAGGATAGTACATATTCATATGGAGTACAATACTCGAAAGCAAATAAAAGAGTACAATATTCAGGAATACAATACTCAAATGGAAAGTAAATACTCAAAATGAAAGGTACAAATAAACAGCTCAAATACAAAGAGCTTTGAAATCTCCGACCCTCTTCCTTTTCTTGCTGACGTTCGCATCTCGGGATCGCTCTCGGAACTTCGTGATTAAAGCCCTGCAGAATTTCACAAACTGGTAAACCTCGGGTGGGGTATTGAGGAAGTGCATCTCGGCCTCGGCTATTTTCAAATTCTTGGGGACTCCCGCAATGGCTTGGCTAGCTAGCTCTGCCAGCTTTGAAAATTTGTTCTTCCAAAGCTGAATCTCCTCTCTTAGCTCCTTGATGATTTCTTGATCCTCTATTTTGCCAACCAATGCCATGAAGCATTTCTCCCAGTACTGGCTTTCTGCTTGCACTTGCCTATAAGCCCCTTCTAGACACCTGAGATTCCTCCCCAGTTCCTCAGATCTTCCTTGTTCGAACCTCAGAGCTTGCTGATACTCCTTAAGGATATCTTCAATAGAACTCCTCTCTCGCTCAAGGTTCCTTAACTGACCTTTCAATTCTACCACCAAGCGGGATTCTTGTCTTGACTTAGTTGCTATACTCTTCCACTCTTCGGCTTCCTCAAGTGCTTTTCTTGTTTTCTGCTTGCACCTTTGGAGTTCCTCTCTAGCTCCCCTCAGGTATTTCTGAGCCTCTAGCTTGCTTTTCTCTTCTCTTTTGAATCGCTTGACGCTCTCCTCAACAGCGATCATCTTGATAGCATCTTCTTTCTCTAACCTTTCTTTCACTATGGTCATTTTCTCCAATTCTATTTGCAATGCCTTCTTTTCTTCCTCCACTTTTGCTAAGGCTGACTTGACTTCATTCAACTCCTCAAAGGTAGGAGTGTGAGGCTCTGATATCTCCTCTTCAAGGGATAGTGCCCCTTGATTTGGTAATTTTGCATTTTGAAGCCTCTCTTTGAGCCACTGGTTAAAGGTGATGCTACGGGTTCTCTTGGACAGCTCTTCGCCTTCCTTATGCACTACGGACTCCCATGCTTGCAAAACTCGCCGAAGCAAGTCTTCGCATTTAGGACTCCCCTTATAGAGGTAAAAGCGAGACGGCATGCTTTCGGAGGGTGAATTCCGCATTGGGTAACCGAGTTGTCTTAAGGTCAGTGAAGGATTATAGTTGATACACCCTTGTGTTCCCATGAGAGGCACATTCTGGAAACTTCCACAGCTGAACACCACCATAGGCCTTTCCTTCCAACAAGCAGTGGTAAACCAGCGGATCTGGAGATCGTTGAGACTTTTCAAGACCTCAACCCATTCAAGAGAAGTCATGATCTTTACATCACAGCTTAAGGCATAAGAGATCAACTCCCTAACTTCTTTTCGGTTGTTGACAACATGAGTGACAAGCCAAGCATAGAGGACGTGAGAGGAGAAACACATTTTCTTCTTGTGGAAATCACTGTAACGGGTGAAAGCCTGATAAGTGTTGGCGAGAACAGCGGGAACAGGATTGATAGGATTTTTGGTGTCTTTGAATGCCAAGAAAGCACCAATTGCAATTTCATCAACATATCTCTCTATCTGAGGAAAGAGGACCACCCCAAAAATGGTTAGAGCAAGCACCAGCTTGAAGAGACCCCACTGTTTGGCCAGAGCATAAGATTGCATCAAACCCTCAAAGTACTCTTGCGGAAACCCGGCTATACCATTCCTTTCCAACTTTTGAAGCTTCAGTTTTTCTAAACTGATTTTGAGCAATGATGCTAGCTTTTCATCAGTGTAATAATGACCTTGATATCGGTACGGCGTGACATGCGACCTAGAGAACCCCAAAAGTTGTTCATACTCTTCCAATGTGGGCGAGAGTGGAAAGTTTTTGAAGAGAAAACATCTGATATCTGAGTCATAAAACTGACTTAGAGCCACAAGAGCATTTTCCTGAACATCTAACTGCAGCAGCCTACGAATGTTCCCATATGTCTCGTCAAAGGACCCCAACTCAATCTGACCCATCAGTGCGGCACATTGCTTCAAACTGTCAACATCAACCCTTAGCCAGAGCATAACTAGCGGAATTCCAATGTGTCTCGATGTATCATAGAACCTATCATTCGCCATTATTTGCCTCCTGGGCAAATAGTAGCAAATGTATTTTGGAAATAACGCTGGTTACAGGGTGTCCATCGAGTAGAGAGGGGTTGTACGAAGTATGGGCCTTCTCACATCTTCTATTTTTTTTGAAAGAAAGCTAGGATAAGAAAGAAGGGTTTTCGAGAGACAAAGTGGAGAAGCAAGAAAAAGAAAAAAGAAAAGTCATTGAAATGTTACAAGCTTCACTCTACCTCACTCTCTGATCTCTACCATTTCGTTTTCCTTCCAAAAGAGAACTCACAATTTTGAAGATTTCAACACCACCTTCACCTACACTCATTTCAACTTGCTGTTTTTGATAGGAAGTTATTTCCAGAAGTTATTCTTCACTTTTAACTCAAATTGCAAAGCAAAAGAAAAACTATAGAGGATGAGGAGATGAAGACCCTTCCCCTCTGTTCACTTACACCAAAGCCTCACTTTCTTCATTTCTAACTCAGCTCACCTAACCCCCAAACCAGAATTTTAACACTCTGAAAACCCCAAAAACAGAATGTTGAATTTATGTTCACAATTCGTAAATGTTCGACCTTGCATGAATAAGATAGGAGCTGGAAAGTTAGATTTTGATGCTTGCATGCAAGATTAGAGGTTGGGAAGGGAATAAGAGCAGCTGCATTTGGATTATGAGCACTCAAGTCTAGCTTTGAGAGTGGTATTTCGATATTAGGAGCATTTTGGAAGTTAATCTAATAGAGAAACACCATTCTAATGTCTAGACAAGCTTGTTTAACTTGTGAATTCTTTACCCACCTTTTTGTTTATTTTGAAAGCTCATTGTTGGTTTAAAGTTTTGAACTTTAATTTTGGTTCTTGGATGTGATTCTAAAGTTAAATTGTGTGAGGTTAAATCACTGTTTTGATGTTTGTTGTGCTGAAATCGTGATACTAAATGACCTTGCATGTTGACTGTGCTATATTGATTTCGTTGAATGTTTGATTTTCGTTAAAATTGGATGTTTTACTCATATATACTGTGTGGAAATGTGGTTATATTGTGAGATAGGTTGATTGGAGTGATTTTTGGAATTAAAGGGGACGAATAAACTGGTTTTGAAATTGATTTTATGCTGATTAAAAGGGCCATAATCGATTATGAGCTCTGATAAGCTATTATAATCGATAATGATAATTGATTATGAACTATCCAACTTTTTTATTGCTATTTGCTTAAAACTGTCCCCTCTTGATTCCAAAGCTCCCCCAATCCCCCTTTGATAAATAAATGTTTATGTGAATCGAAAAGCTTTGTCACGAGAGTGTAAACTAATTAGTGTCTATGTATGCACAATATAAATGAGTTATAGAATGGATGATGTACTTGGGGTCGGTGTCATGAACCAATCTCAAGGCCCAAGAGGTTAGGTTAGTGTGTTCTATTTATTTATAGAACACGGGTTCCCTATATGTATCGTCGTAGCTTTTATATTATGTACAGTCTAAGGCGCAGGGGGATGCATCATAGGTAAAATAATAAAAGATACACGGAGATTATTAGTAAGGAAGGAGTCACGAAGAACTCACTGAGATTATGTAATCTCACCCCTCATTGTTGTTGTTTTTCAGACAAACAGGTAGAGATCAGTGAAGGCTAAAAGAGGAAATCCCACTCTTTGAGGATATTTTGAGGAGATCAGCATGTTATGTTGTGCTAAGTGTGACATTGTGATGATTATGTATTATGTTGAACCATAGGTATAGCATAAGGATGCATTAGGGTATATGTACCTTGATTACTGGATTAAGCACTCAAGTCTATCGCGTTATGTATGAATTGTATCAGTGGTATTTTGAAAAGGTGTTATTTATCTAGTTTTGCTTAATCCAGTTTATCAAATTACTTCTCTGAAAGATTTAAAGGGTGACATTCAGGATTTTATAGTCGACTAAAACCTAGGATGCTACATTTTAAAAGAGACATGCGCTGTTAAAAGTTACTTATGACAGCGCTTTTTGAGTGCCAAAGGCGCTATTAAAACCTATAATAGCACTGGAATAGACAGCGCTTCTAAGCGCTGTTATAGGCTGAAAATAAGCGTTGTCGTAGGCTCTTTTTGGCATAGTGTATTCCTAGCCGTGGGATTGGCCAGAGGTTTGGATAATATTGATTCCTATGTTCTTCAAGCAATTGCGTCTAGGAATTGGCCAATATCTGAACCTACATCTGCTCACCGTTGGATTAACTAAGATCAACGTTTATATTTAACCTAGTTCCTAGAAACTCGGAGTCTTCTTTCCACGACCTCACTAGCACGGGTTAGTGGGTAAACCCTAACCACTCCTATTTCCATGCGTCTTCTGCTCGTTGACCTTAACCGCTCCAACGTTGTGTTGTCACACTTTGTCTTGTTGTATTTGTATACTATTCTGTTTCCATTGAATCGGCTACTTCCACTTACCCTTTGTTGAAGGAAATGGTAAGTCGTGAGCCAAAACCATAGTTAAAAAGTGCAGTCACCCTTGTTAGTTGACGAGGTCTCGACTGCCATATTAGTGCGGTTGCCTAATCACTATAGCAATCAGACGTGTCTTCAGACACGTCATAATCGCCCATAGGGACCATTTCACCATCAGATCCTTATTGCTTCTTCTCATGAATGAAGCGCTCATTCATGGAAGCTTAGGTTGTCAATTAACTTAAGCTTGACAGTTCGTGGCAAACCGAAACTTCGTTCATATGAGGAAGCATGTTACGCAAAATAATTTTAGCATAATATGCTTCTAAGAGTTGCTTTGCGTATCTGCTACTCTGCTTCCTAAATCTTTCTATGTTGTTAGTAGTCGTTTCGTCCTCTTGTTGTTTCAAGTGCGTCAAATCGGCTGCTATAACTTCCGATTGAGGCTTGTAAAACCTCTCATGGCTGCTCTGCTACGTAACCACGAAGATTCATATATTGAGTCTAATGGACAACTTGGTTATTACTCAAAAGAGGTGGAATGGTATCCCATGGTTTCTCTCCATTATAATTACCAGTTGTTGTATTCACAACCCCTCGAGGAGGAATTGAACCCATCTTGCGAGGCCTTTCTGAGACATACTGATGGAATGGTTGATTATAATAAGTAAGTGGAAAATTATTCCATGGTTGCTGCCTTATATAATTACCAAATAGCGGTTGATTATAATAAGCAGGTGGAAAATTATTCCATAGCCGCTGCCTTATATGATCACCAGATAGCTGCTTCTGTATTCCAGAGCCCAGAGCTTGATAATCAGCAAGTCCTTAATTAGTAGCCTGCACAGTCGTACCATTAGCCGGAGCAGATGGCATAACTAGCGGAATTCCAATGTGTCTCGATGTATCATAGAACCTATCATTCGCCATTATTTTCCCCCTGGGCAAATAGTAGCAAAAGTATTCGGCTGAACTTGTGTCAAAAGTTCTGCCTGAATAGTGCTCGGCTGAACCTGTGGTAAAGGCTCTGCCAAAACATATAGTTTCTCTTGTTGTGGTACATCAAAGTTGAACGGAGCGTTCACCTTCGTTGGTCCCACCGGGCGTGCATTTTTTGTTGTGCGAATATTTGGTGCTTAGCCGGGGAAGATGCTTAGTCAGCCAATTGGGTGTTCCCCCAGCCGACTAGGCGTTTGCTAAGGCTAACTCGCACTGATCCCTTTGTTGATCAAGCGATTACGTTGAGAAAGGGACTCTGTTTCTCAATTGTGGGTTCCTAGAAAGCGTCTAGTGTAGAAGGAGAACTGCTACTAAACTAAGAATGCATAAAAATAAAGAAAAGTGATAAAGGAAAGGTAAAAATAATTAAGGACTTGTATTGATTTGGATGTGTTCGGGGTTTTTACAAATGTACAAGCCAACTATATATATAAATGAGCCTTTGTCGGCCACTACTCGAGCCACAACTGCTCACTGTTGGATCGACTAAGACCAACGTACTACATTATACCTATGCCTTAAAATTAGGAAGCATGTTCCACTCTTCCACTAGCACGGGTAGTGGGGTCAAAATATCTTCGCTTCCACTTCTATGGCACTTCTCCATGTTGTCTCAACCGCTCCAACGTCTAAATGTGTCCACGTGCGTGAAATCATTGCTCCCAAAGCAAGCTCCTTTAACTTAGCCAACTCCTCATGCCCACTTCCCATAAATTTAGGAAGGCGGTTACTGTAGCTTGGCTTGGCCATTTTCCATTATATTTATTTTAATAAATCATATAATTTTTTAATAAATAATTATATGAACATATTAAGACCAAGTACTAGCCTCCATGTCTATATAGACTTAGTAGCCACGTCAAGCCGATTTGTCTCAGCCGAGTCTTACCTCGGTCAATCAGGCATCAGCCGAGTAGGCACCTCAGTTGTTTATCTTAGCCATGTGGTCATGTATAGTCAATTAGACCCCAAGCAGCTAAATTTCTATTTTTGCCAACGGGAATCAACCTTTGGCCCTCGGCTAGCCGATTCTACGTCAGCCGAGTAGCCCTCGGCGAAAACAGGGTGTCAACATAATGTTCCAACATAATGTCGAAACAATACGCACTCCGAACGAGATCATTTATCTTTTGCAACAGGAACTTCCCAAATAATCGTCAGTTTCGTTACTATAATCTACTCCAACTACTAAACCCAATTAATTAGCAAAAACTCCAAAATCATTTTTCCTAAAAAAATCAATAATTAAATCGCATCCACTTTTTTTGTGAGCCGCATGGGAGCGGTAGCGAGAGTAGCAACGACAGCACCAACGAGAGCGCCAACAAAAGCCCCAACGCAAGCGCCAACGAGAACACCATTATAAGAATATACCACTATTATTACATCTCATTTTCTTTTGTCCTCATTTTTACTCTATTATTAATGTTGTAAGATGATATCGACTATTTTTAAAAACTTTTTGCAACACAACTATTTTAATAAATTTGAAATACGTCCCTTTACGAAGTTTTTCCTTTTACTTTTAATACATTTTGCAACTTTTAACGTATTTATAATTTCATATTAAATTATAACAAATACAGTATCGCCCCGTACGTATGCACAGGTAAAATACTAGTTTGACTAAAAAAACACTAATTTTAAACAAAAGTTCTCTCCCATTCCCAGCTCACTCATGGCCACCACAGCCATACTCCTTGGAGCCGCATCACTACAGGTCGACTGCACATCGGCAGAGAAAACCCACGTTTGCGCTCTTCTCCCTCTCCCCCCTTTTTCTCACATTCACATCTTTCTCTCAATTCGTTCTTTATGGGTGTTCCAGACTGGGCCAAAAGGCCCAATTTTCATAATAAATGACCCAAAACACCGCTAGATCCTGCCCAATTAGCGAGCCACCACGCAAATCCCATATCAACGCTCCAGATCGCTTCGCCCCGATCCAATGGCTCGAGCCGGGCGAGATCCGCGGAACTCCTTAACCCGTGTCTATAAATACAGCGCTACCCCCAGAACCAAGTAGGCTTTTCCCATTTCTGCCTCTCACTGACTTCTGATCGCTGACTTTGACTCGGAGTGTCTGCAGGTACGCAACCCTTCCGAGTCAAACCTCGGAAGAAGGCGACACTGACGAAGACTACCTCGGAAGATTCTAACCCGCAAGACATTCTTCCAACCTCGAGCGAAGGAGAAGACTGTAGAGAGTCAATGAGGTAGCTAAACCCTCAAAGGCCGACTCCAGGATAGTGGCTGCGGTAATAATAGGGGGATACTTAATCGACTCAAGCGAAACGAGAAGGACGATGAGGAGAAGATGGAAAGAGATCCTAAGCACAGCCAGCAACCCAAAAACTACCAATGTCTCTTACATGCCCCTGCTGGCCTTCTTGGACGAAGACCTCCCAGACGGCAAAACAAATAAATACATCCCACTAATTATCTCTGCGGTAATGGTTGATGTCCAGCTCTTAAGAATTCTGGTCGATCAGGGAAGCTCAGCGTATATTCTGTTTCAAGACCTTCTCCCGAAGATAAAAATCTCTGATACCGCTCGGCGATAATTTGAGCGGAACTGACTCCGTTCAAAGGTGATGAATTGATTGGTTCCAACGGGTCGAAGATGACACTGCTCGGGTACCTCGAATTGATGGTCACGTACGAGATTGTCATGCTCTCCAAAATGGTGAAGACCCAATTCTTGGTACTGCTCTGCAAGTCCCCATATAATTGTATCATTGGGAGACCGACCTTAGGCGGACTCGGGGCGGTGGCATCCACGATACACCTGAAGATGAAATTCTACTCGGCCAACGACAAGGTCATCACCATCGCAGCCGATCTGGAGTCCGCAAAGAAGTGTCACTACCTCTCAATAAAAACAGAGCATAAGTCAAACAAAATCGAGAAGTAGAAGTAGCTTGCAGGTAAAAAGGTGGTATCTGAGGTCAATCTAGTCGAACTCGAGGATCATCACGACTCAAACGAAGGACAGCCCGTCCGCGTCAAGCCTGATTAGTGCACCTACTGATTCATATGAAAATCCCTCAATCCCAAAGTTTGCAGGACTCCCTCAATATCTGAGCAATCAACAAAGTGATTCACACGCCCCAACAAACTACCCCAAACACCTAGCTTGGAATACAAGAATTCACATCCCTTACTGGTAACCGACTCGGGGAGTCCCACCTCGCCACCGAAAGGAATAACATGACACCGGGGCTCAAGGTCTCGAAAAAAAAGAGTAATCCCTACTGCAACCTATGCTTGCATTTCTGCTTTTGCTACTATCATTTCCCTTACTTCTCGTCAATTTTAGATCCATTTGGACCTCAGAGTCCTTCCTATTTTACTAATGATTGTATTCCAGATTGGACCTTGATCCCTATCAATAGGTCCCCATCAATAAACTAATTCTTTTCAGGAACTCTGCTGCTTCGAAAAGAATGCTGATGGAGGTCAAGGTCGGGCCCTTGCACCCGATCTCGTACAAGCTTCTTCACTTCGGGTTCACTCCAAGCTTCGCACTTCGTGAATCGGACCAAATGAAGTCTCACCTGATCCGGCAAACTCGGACTGACTTCCTTCTCTCAAAGGGTCGCTTCGACAAGCCTTGAATTGACCTCTATCACGACGAGGTCGGGCCTCGCGTGGCCCACCGATCTCTACCACGAGGTCAAGCCTATCGTGGCTCACCGACCTCTACCACGAGGTCGAGCCTAGCGTGGCTCACTAAGCATTCTTTCATAAGGACGAACCCGACACGTTCTGTCCCCGTAAAGCTCTGACACAGATCACCTCCCACGCGAGGCTCAAAATTCAAGGTCAGTAACCCGATCCTTGGCCACTCAATTCGTTCGTCTTTAAAAAACAACTGCGAGGCTTGAAATTCAAGGTCAGTAACCTGATCCTCGGCCACTCAATTCATTCGTCCTTAAAAAACACCTACAGCAACTCTCAGTCTCGGAGGCTCCGTACCGAGGCGTGACAGCCCTGAGCCTCCTTACTCTCACTCAAGGGAAAAACTTTGAACACTCTGAGAATTACGCAAAAGGCAAAAAGAAAAAGTAAAGGAGCGAGAGGCATTGAGACAAGATAATTTATACAAACGACGGTGCCATCAGTTCATTACAATTAAAGGCAATCTCGGGCAAAACCGAAGCCGCCAAGAGCAAAAAAGACAATTACAAATTACAAAGCCACGAACTACGGCTTGGAGAGAAGATGATCTCGGGCTCGTTAATAGTCCCCGCTGGCTTAACTATTCTCCCTCCAGAAACTACATGCAACTGATTCACCAAGGAGACGTCGAGCAGGGTACAACTCCCTGACCTGGGCCAAGGCAATGCTGAAGGCTTTCGCAGCAAGAGCCCCCTCCACAGATTGCTGACCGAAGAGGCAAGCCTTATCTCTCTCATCGTTGGCCTTCCGCACATCTGCCTCGCCCGAGGCCAGCTGATAAACTCTAATTTAGTGCATTTATTAGAGATATTTTGAGTTGTTTTTAGAGTAATTATTACTGATTAAATAAATAACTGACTTAAATTACTCTATATTTGCAGGAAGGTAGAAAAAGAAAATAATATAAATGTGGGCTGAAATTAGAAGAAATGTTAGAATAAAAGAAAGCAAGCGCAAGCCCAAGCCCATTAATGCAAGAAGGCCCACAGTAATAAAAAGAAGATCCTCTTGGAGATTTCAATTAAAAGTGATGCACATGTGACTTGGAGAGAAAGAAAGAGGCATGGAGTGGAGAGCTAGCAACACATATTTAGGAAGGATCTAAATCCTAATATTTAGGGATTGGCATATCTTGCAATTAAAAGTGGAAGCAATCTTGACTTGATCCTTTGCTTGGAGAGAAAGAAAATGAACTAATATAAAAGGAGAGCTTCACTTGTGAATTGGGGCGAGACACCACATACACAAACGAGAGCTACGGAAACGCTACGGAGGGAGAGAAGAGTTATTTGGCACCGTGAAAGAGCTTTGGAGCAAAAGAAGGAGATTGAAGACATAGACTAAGACTTTCTCTATTTCTGGGTTATTCTTATTTCTGTAATTCATGAACCTTCTTTTTCTTTTATTGTTCTTTATTATTATGGACACCTAAGTCCTCTTCTAGGGTCTTAGGTGGATCTTGCATGTTTAGAAACCTCTTTATGTTCTAATTTCTTATTTGAATTCCTGTTTTTATTTCAATTAATATTGTCCTATTGCTTTAATCACATAATTAGGATTGACAACCCTTTTAATGTTCATAATCAATTAGTTGATCAGCGACCGTACTGCAATTAGTTGGTGGACCTATAGGATAATTGGGGCTATAATTAATGCATGACCAAACTCTAATTTAGTCTTCCAATCATTCAACCTTTTTGTACTTTATGCTTTTCCTGAATTTAAATTCTAGCATGACCAAACTAGGGTTAATTTAGGAAAAAGAATATTAATCGCGAATGACCAAACGGATTAATAGCTTTAGTAAAGGGATTGGTAATTAAATAAAATAAGGGAATTCAGGTAGAATTAGACATAGGGGAATCGAAGCTTGCAAGTGAAACCGCGACCCTAGACCTCTCTCCAAATTATTATATCTTTTATTAGTTCTTGCCATTTATTTCTTTTTATTTTGTTTCTACAACATCCAAATTATTTCTTCGTCTAAACATTAAATAATCTCGATTAGTTTGGTACTTGCTAATTAATCCCTATGGATACGATATCTTTTATACTACTTCTGCGAGAGAGTGCACTTGCTCTCACCAGCTCCGACTCCAGGTCCCCGACTTCACTCTCAAGCTTTTGGGCTTCCACCTTGAATGCATCTATCTCACCTTCCAGCCCCGACAACAATTCAGTAAGCTTGGCTTTCTCGGCAAGCTCGGCCATCTCCTTCTCGAGCACTTCAGCATTAGCCTTGGCCTCGGCTAGCCTATCCAACCGGGCCTGAAGCTTTGCCTTTTCCCTATGCTACCTCTCGGCATCCCTATGAGCCTCTTCAAGAAATTCCAAGCAAGCAATCAACTTGTCAGTCATATCCAGCAACTCGCCGTCGAGCCACAGGTTCCCAACCTCGGAAGGGTCATTACCTTGCTCCACCGACGAAACCTCGGCGCTCCACTGGCTCAATTCCCGCTGGCCGAACTCAGCAACCCAAAGGCAGGCTTCAAAATCAGCAGGTGAAGGCTCGACGTAGGCTTCAGAGGAATGGTTTGTTTTCTGCTTCTTCGCCCCGGAAGACGGACCTGGCAGGCTGCGTTTCTTACCTCTTCACCTAGAACCTTGAGTAACAGCCACACTATCGTCTCGACCAACGAGGGTCGGCTTCTGTACAACTACGACCTCAGGTCCAACACAAGCCGGAGGTCGAGATGCGCCACTGGCCCCTGCGTTGTTGGCTACTCTGATCCCCGCTTCGACCATAAACTCTGCAAAATTCTTCGGACTAGTGAACTGATCTGTAAAATAAAGAAACAGCCCTGACCAACTAAGGACGAGAATGCAAGACTTAAACAGGTCTCTTCAAAAAGGAACTGAACTTACCAAGAGCGACGGTGAGAGCTGCAAGAGACTCCGCATCGGCCTCCAAGATCTTCTTGCACTCACTCTTTTTGAGCAGTGTCTTGAAAGATTCCACCCAGTCTGCCAGTAGTTTCACAGTCCGAATCTCCTGCAAGCTCAGGTCAGCCTCCTTGCAACAGTAGTCGTTCGTGTCGAACTCAAAGTGCTTTCGACTCCAAGACATGGGAAACAAGCGCTTCACGACTGAAGTGACTATGTTACACAAGAGAGGGGGTTTGAATTGTGTATCCTTTTTAATTTCTCAAACCTGCAACCTTCTCAACAAATTGTTTTCAAGCTTAACTTGGAGATGAGAAGGTTAGGGTTAGTTGCAAAAGCAATCAATACGTGAAAACCCTTAAAAGATAAGATTTATACTGATAGTAAGATAAACAAAAACTATGCAAAAGATGAGTAGGTTGAATGATGAAGTATGTGTTTAAAACTGTCTTGAGAAGGTTGATGGATTTAACCTTCTCTTGGTTTAGAAAACAATGCTCAGTGCAAAACAATTTAAACAATAGTTAAGGAAATTAAAGCAATGTAAAGAACACAGAGGAGTTATAGAGGTTCACCCAACATAGGCTACATCCTCTCCTCACTTCCAAGTGAGAATTTCCACTATTCTCCAAATAGCTTTTACACTTGCGTTTGCTCAACCACCAAAGACTTTCAACAACCACTTTGTTTTGATCACCACACAAAAGACAAGTGCACTCTTGCACAGCTTCACCAAGCTGTTTTCACCTACTAAGAAACTCTCTTCGCCAAGCTGTTTTCACACATACAATTACAACAATGGTTTTGGGGTTTGGGATATTTAAGAGCTTGATACAAAGTAGATACACTATGAAAAAAATGACTCTAACAAGCTAGCACACACTCAAGAAAAAGATCCCAGATCTGAACTAGAAAAAGCTTTGAGTGTGGGATGAGAAGGTTGATTGCTATGAGAAGCTTGACTTTGTGTAGCTTGCAATTAACTCTCATACTTTGGAAACCTGTTGTTATCACTTAACAAACATGTTAGATCACACTTCATTAGAAAACTAAAATCTTACTTAGTTTGTTATCATCAAAACTTTTAGAATGAAATTCTTATTTCAACAACAACTTCATCTCGGTCGTTAATCTCGACAACCTCCTTCATCGCAACTTCGTTCACCCAGGTCATGTAGAAAAAACTGTATGTGAAGTCCCTCACTGAGTCCCTTACGGGCTCGAAGAAAGGACGGTCTCTGTTGCGACGAAAAACATCAAAGATTTGAAAGAACACCTTTGTCCGACAAGATCGCCCCATCTCCCGCATCACAACCTCAAAAGTTATGATGAACCCCCAAGCATTGGGCGTGAGCTCCTCATCCCCATCTTCTCAAAGCTGGCGGCATGAACAAAGAACTTCAGTCCTGCGACATTAGAGAAAACGGCCTCACCCTCCTCGGCGAGCCCGAGTTCCCACTCCTGACCATTTAGTTCGACAAAGTCCTCAAATTTCCTTAAACCACTGAGACGGCAACGCCCGACACTGTAACACGATTTCGTGACCCGGATTTCACTTGTAACCCAGAGATAGTCTTCAGCCTCGGAGGCTTCGACCTCCCCTGGTACTTCAACTCCCTCTTGTCTACCGACCTCGTCTACAACCACTCCCACTGGCTCCGGGCCTTGTACAGAAAGATGGAAATTCCATACTGCATTGTCAAGGGCCTCATCATGGAAATCCCCTACTACGTCGTCGAGGGTATCGCTCCCTGATGTGTTATTTGAGGCAAAACCTTCTTCTGTAGGCTCCGAGATCTCGGTGAATTTGATGGCGGAGGGGTTAACGTCGAACCACTGGCCTCGAACCCCTGTAACAATCTTTCTGAATTCGAACCCTGCTCGTCAACAATTGTGTGGCCCTCAGCAGACCTCTTCAAAGGAGGCTTGCCAGGGGGAACCACTTTTCTTCTCGGAGAAGTTCTGATGTTCACCATTTAGACTCGACGCAAGGCAGACCCACTTCGGAAACCCCGAACTTGAACTCAGAAGGATGATACCTGAAAGGGCCTCACCAGAGGCTCAACGTCGGAGAAACAAAAAACTAAACCGCCGTGTAAATACTGATGCCAGAAGTCGGAAAATCAACACCGGCTCACCGGAGAATGGTTCCGTCCAAAGCTCACTAGACTAGGAGAATTCAGAGGTTGAAATTGGAAAGACATAAAAGAATTGGAATTGGCCGTCTATTTATAGGGGAATTGAACCCGATAGGTGAAACAACGCGACCACTAACGAGGAAATTAATGAACAGGCGCAAGGATTTATGCAATCATTTATGACGAGACGTTTCGTTTCCCTCAAACGTCACATCTCCCTAAAACCATGGCATGTGGCAACCCGGGGGTATCCGTGTCAAAACTGTGGACCCTCCAACCCCCGACGCTATCTCCGACCCCAGAATAAACCGGTAAAAGCATGTCACTCAAGCCGAGGCCGCACTTTCGTGACCAATCTCGACTTAGGGGCAACTGTTCCGGACTGGGCCAACAGGCCCAGTCCGGCTAATAAACGTCCCAAAAACACCGTTGGATCCGGCCCAATTAGCAAGCCACTACGCAAATCCCATATCAACGCTCCAAATCGCATCGCCCCGATCCAACAGCTCAGAGCCGGGCGAAATTCGCGAAACTCCCTAGCCCGCGTCTATAAATACAGCACTACCCCCCCCCCCCCAGAACCAGGTACGCTTCTCTCATTTGTGCCTCTCACTGACTTCTAATCGCTGACTTTGGCTCGGAGTGTCTGTAGGTACCTAACCCTTCCGAGTCAAACCTCGGAAGAAGGCGACGCTGTACCTCAAAAGATTCCGACCCGCGAGACATTCTTTCGACCTCGAGCCAAGGAGAAGACTGCAGAGACATTGAACACCAGCTACTGACCCTCGATCCCGGATCCGAGGCCACATACCGAACAATGGGTTTCCGTACTTCAAAACCAACCTAACCCAATTACCTGAACCAACTCGAATTTTGTGGGTTGGGTTGTATGGGTCAAAGTGTAGTCATGCCCACCCTATTTGAAAATTTAACCTAATTGTAACTATTACTCTAGTAATCTGCTTATAAATGTGTGGTTGGAGTCACTGCTATCATAATAAATGTAAGAACCAACGCAGTATCCCCATAGATGCATCAACCATTCTTATGTAATATATATTTGCACATATATAATTCTATTTTTGAGATAATTATGATGATATTTTAGAAAAGAGTATATCAATTACGACCTTATTCTACGTAGATTGATACCATATGCATGACTAGTCCTAAGTTCTTCATTATGTTCTGCTACTTATTGCGTCTCTATCTTTTGGTTTTTTATGATGACATTTTAGGAAGGAGTGCATCAATTACAACTTTATTCAGTTCTAAGTTTGTTTATGCTCATGGGTAGTGGTCTAGTCCCACATGTTTTTTGTCTATTTTCTATTTTTTATCAATAAAATCTAGAATTTTTTCAACAGAAGGTTTTAACGAGACTCCCTATCTCTTTCTTTTGTAAAAAAACAAAAAAATCTTTACAAAAAATTATAAAAATAAAAGGTTTAATAAGAGCATCCCCAATGGGGAGTCCTTGTCTCTTTTTTCCTTATTAAGAATCATCCTTAACAAGAAATATCATTGTGAGAAAAAAAGTTTTGTTCCTTTTAAAGAGTACTCCATTGGGGATGCTTTAAGAGATTTAAAGTGGATACAAAAATAGGGAATAACACATGGGCATTGGTAGTCCCCTTTAGGCTCCCTTTTGTGCTCATTTTATTTATGTTTTTGATGAAAACTTGAGAAAGTACTCTTTTTCTGTGTAGATGATTTTCTTCCAACAATAGTTTGCATAATAAGGTTTTAACAAGTCTACGTTTTGCTTTTAAAAAACGTAAACCTCCTATGCCATCTTTTTCTTCTGACACATGACATTTCTCTCTATTTTTTTCTTTTCTTTTTATCTTATGTTTTTTCTAATAAATTACATAATGTCTTCTTGAATTTTTTAATAAATAATTAGTTTGTTTGAGTTTCGACAGAAAAAAATTACATGTTGTTAGTGTAATTATTTTTGTATTTGACGCTTGTAAACATCTTTACTATTAAAAACCGAATAATTGTTTTGAGTGAACATGGAGAAACACTATGTGTTGTCGGTGTAATTTCATTGTCTAAATTATTTTTAGTAATTAAATATTCTCACTTTTTTATACTAAATTGGTTGTTACAATCAGTCAATTTAAAATGTCTCTAAATTAAGTTTGTAATCGAGTTGTTCTAATAACTAATTTAAAAAGACCTCTTTAAAATATTTCCTCCATAAAACTAATGGAAAAAGACACGCAAATATTTGTTACAACTTAATTGTATAATTGTCATGGCTTAAATAATATAAACCTGGTAATCTGGCGTGTAATTTAAGTGAAATTGAAGCTTATAACCAAATATGTTATGAGCATAAGTAACAACTAACAAGCTTTCATAGTCACATATGGCTTATGATAAGACATTTAATGATCCAAACTTGCCCATGGAAAACTGGATTCAACTACTCCATGAGCATTTCTGCAAATAGCATCAGTCTTCTTTCCTGGTTGAGAAGAAACAATGTAAATTTGATCCAATACAATGTTAAAGCAGCCCAACGTGCTACAGTCCATGTTAATAGCTACGTCACTTTTAGAAGTTCCATTGAACCCACGATATGTCACCTCACTTACTTGGACGGCTGAAGCCTAATAAATGCACAAATTCAAAATATAATTAATTGTAATAGCAAACCCAAAATCACAAGAGCATAAATAATATGAATGTAGATTCGAATTAAATGTCTACTGTTGCGTCGTTAAGACCGTAGTGCTGGTCTATAATTATCGGATTGCTAACATCTATAAGTTGAATTTGCTCAAAAGTAATACTTTTTGCATAACCTGATCCACCCTGCAAAAGTTTGAATGTCAAAAACCCATTAGTGAGACCTTTTTGCTTATTTCAGCTTTAGTTTTACCAAGTATATGCCCTTAGCTAACAAACATGTTACTATATATCATCAAAGTAAGTTTATAAAAATAAAAATCAATGAAATGTTCTTCTACAACATTAAAATCTACAAGTTAAATAAACATACATCCAACTCAATCATATCTCACCATGATTATTTTCAAAATATGAGTACAAATATTTACTCACAGGAAATGTCTTAATTCTGGCCCCATTTGAAGTCCCTATGAAGCTGCAATTCTGTACATAAACCTTTTCAACAGTCTCGTAAGCTTGATTTCTACCAAGGCTACCAATACTGAGAAAATCATACAATTTTTATTAGATTTAATTTGTGATAGATAGGAATAACTATACAAGATCGTATAACTTATAAAATACAATTTTTAAAAACCTTATCCCATGGCCTGGTCCACAAGCAACCCGAGTAGCATTGATGTTAGAGCAACCACCATTGATGGCAATACAATCATCACCTGTTTTTAAGAAAGACAATTCAAATTAAAATTGCTACATAGTAAATAGCATAATCTCAGTTTAAATAACTATTTAAAAATTTATATATAAAATAAACATTGAGTACGTACCAGATTTTATGGTGGAGTCTTGTATCAAGATATTCTTAGAAACAGAAATGTCAATGCCATCAGTGTTGGGACTATTAGCAGGAGAATCAATTGATATATGAGAGAAAGTGGCACCATCGCAACCATTTATGGCTATGTGAGCTCCTGGGCTATTAGTCAATCTCAAATTGCTAACAGTAAGATTGTTGCAGGTATGGAAAAACACAGCCTGTATACACATGTAAAGTCATGTGTCGTCACACAATATACTATTCATAATATCACTCGTTATTGCCAATAATTCCCAAAACAATAGCATTTAATCCAAATAAGAATAGGAATAAGAATATAATACAAATAGTAAGCAATTCTCTTTGTATACAGTCAAATAGTGAGTTGATCTAATTGTTATCTCTAATAGTGCGTTTGATTTGTTAAATATATTGTAATCTTTTTCCTCCTCGGGTCTTTTTCCCGCTAGGTTTTGACCCTTAAAGGTTTTAACGAGGCCTCCTTGTAATTTGTACGTGATTGGAGTACCCCTTGTACTCCCCGTTAATAAAATATTTTGCTTATCAAAAATTAAACTCACAAAACCATAGAACAACTTTCCGTCCCACGTTGCGTACAACTTCCTAATTACCTCAAAAAAATACAAAAATATTATTTTTTATATCCTATTTAATAACTTTCTCTCTCTCTTGTATCACATTCTTCTCTCTCGTATCTCATTGTTCTATTTCTCTCTCCCTCTCTCTACCTCTCACCTCTCTTATATCTTCTCATCTTATGGCATGTCTCTTGTATATTCTCATTTTATGACATCTCTCTTAAATCTTTTCATCTCATGATTTCTCTCCCTCATCTCTCTCCCTCACTTTTATCTTCTCCATCGCACTTTTTTTTATATTTTTTTAATTATATTATAATTATGTTATATAAAATCATTATAAAAAAAATTGTAGTAAATTTTGCACTCTTTTCTTTGTCTTGTATTGTCTATTGTTCACCAAACAGTGTATGGGACAAAAAGTTGTCCAGCTCAGTCCTGTGTAGTACTTAACTTTTTGCAAATTCAACGGTCCTGAAGATCCTTTTATAACTATCCGAGCACGGCTAGTTACGCATGTACGTATCCAAATAGTAATTTTTTGGAATAAAAAACCAAGTTCTGGCCGATTGTTCTCATATGGTAAAAATAGGACATGGATTCAGTTCACTCAATAGTCACTACTCACTACTCACTACTAACTTCATATAATCAGTGCGGTCACCTATTCCACTCTCATTAGATTGGTTGTTCCTACATTTCTTACCCTTAATTTACTTTGTTAAAAAAACTGTCAATAGAAAGAGATAGCAAAATGTAACTGCACCTGATTTAAATCTGTAACAATAGGGTTATGTGCATACATAGCCACTCGCGATAGAATCGTGAGTGGCCACATAATCATAATGTCGTTCTTATCTTCTTACTTTTTTTATAATAAAAAGAATTTATTGAGGTAAATCTAGTTCCAGCATCATATGTACACACTTTACTCACCTTCTATGAAGGGTTGCAAAGGGCATAAAACAATTATATATGCTAGAGGAAAACGCAATTGTTAGTTTCGAGGGTTTGAACGCTAAAACTTCTTCTTATACTCATTTGGTGTTTCTTAACTCGCTATACTTAACTATCTCTACCTAGGACTCAAAATATTTCTACAAGAATACATGTATTCTTTTTGACTGAAGAACAATACATGAATGAGTGCATTGGTTATATGTAGCATGCTAAGTAAACTTTAAAGTAGTAGTAGTAATATAATAATAATAATAATTATTATTGTTATTATTATTTTGGTGAAATAATAATATTATTTTGGTGAAATAATAATAATAATAATAATAATAGTGGGAATCAACTTATTTCAAGAGTAATTCTTGTAAGAGTTACTCCACATAGTATCTCTTTGTAGACATTACATTTTATCGATCCAATCGTATATCATACGTTTTTAAATAGAAGTAAAATATAGGCTATAAAATTCAATAGCTACATTATTCAATTTCTATAATTTTTTGTATGTGTGATCATTAAAATAATATAAAACTATTCAACGGTTGGATCGGTAAAATTTAATATCTACAAAGATATTAAGTAGAGTAACTTGATCCCCACTCTAATATTAAATATTAATATAATAATTACTTTTTTTGATAATAAAATAATGCAGCAACAAAATAGTTTCTTAAACTACAAAAAAAAAAAGATTGTATTCAAAGAGAAATAAAAGTATAAACGACAAATATATAACGAGATACTTCAACCATTACACAACCCAGTTGCAAAAAAAAAATTACTATTCCATAAGAATGTATATCTATAATCATCATACCGTAGGTCGAGAACAAGTTTTACATTGCCACCAAGTAGAACCATAACCATCGATTTGTCCATTACCATCAACGGTGAGACCGTTTAGATATTCAATCCTAATCCAATACGATTTATCTTTCCATGCTTCCTTTGATGGTGCAACTATATCCCCTTCAATCTGCAATCAAAGAGAGGGGGATATATCAGTAAAAATTATAGGTGCATCTAATACCAAAAATAATTCTCATGAAAAGCCTATATGTAAAATAGCGTAACATTTGGCTTTCATTGAAGGAAAAAAAAGTCATCAACATTTTGCGGATGGAAATGAATAAATTTATCAAAATATGCCCACAAAAAACAATTAATAGATTTGATCGATCATACCTGAATGTGAATATTGTTGGCTTTGCAAGGACCGCTTAAAATTAAGTTTGTGATCATGAATGATTTTTTTGGTGGAATAACCAGAGTTGCTGTTCCTTCTGCTCCACATGTATTTTTCCAAGCAGTTAAAAAGGCCTATAATATATAGATAATCAAAATTTCTCATGAAGTATTTGAACCCGAACATATAAAAGTACAAAGCTTAAATCTTTACTACTAACATAACTCACTAATAATAATCTCAAAAACATAACTCACTAACAACTATTATTTGACTATTCAAAATACGAAATAGAAACACATACCTGTGAATCATCGGATTTGCCATCACCACGAGCACCATAATCTATAACATTGTATAGCGTGTTTGTGGTTCCAACATTCAACCTCAGACAAAGACAAGATGAAACAAAACCAAGAATCAAAGCACTAGTGATTAGCCTCATGTTACACAATTAGTAATTAAAGTGATAGTGACAAGAAGGTTGTTTCTACGATGATTTGTGATAGGAGCAGTAGAGCAATAGTGGGGGGCTTTATAGAAACTTATGTGGGTGAAATACTTTATTAGGGTTGAGGAATAGGAAACAAATTAAACGTATACACAGACTCAATCACATAATCATGGAAAAAATGAATTATTTCCAATGCATTAATATGAGATTGATTCAATCACATTTTTGACGCTTTAGTTAATTTCTGATTACGCCTAAAATTCCGGACATCTCTACTTCTATGCCATTTCTATTACAGTCAACATTCATGAGTTATAAATAGAAAATAAATGTAATGTTTCAGCAATGTTTTATTTTTGGTAAAGAAACTTAAATCATTAGTCTCTTTGTTTCACAATACATGTGTCGTTTATGTAATCAAAAATTACATGTGTCGTTTACACATTCTTTTAAGACCAATAAATTAATTTTGTCATTTTTGATGAAATTATTTATCTTTCTTCTATTTTTTTACTAACAAATTTATCTTTTTTCTACAATAACCTTTACCTATTCATTAATTCATTCTACATATTTCTCTCATTGTAATAAATAGTTAAAAGAATTATGGTCCGAGACTGATTCGTCGCAGCGATAGAAATATCGTTTATGGACACCCGGTTGCCGGGTTCGATCCCCACTGGATATCGATCCTTGGTTTTCCCCTTTGTGTGTGTGTGGTCCTGGCAATTGCCACTTCGACCATCAGACAAAAAAATAGTTAAGAGAATTATGGCCAAACAAGTGTTATGTTGTATTGTGGACTTTTAAAAGAGCAATTAAAATGAAACAAAATTAGTGTTAAAGAACAACGTGTATATGGATAGAAAATTAATTATTATACGAAAACTTTTACTTAATAAGTTTTAAGCATTAAATATTTTTAATAACTTTTAAGTTATTAAAATATTTTAATAATAAACACTATATATATATATATATATATATATATATAGTTAAGGAGAAAACTTATTTATAATTCTACCAAAAAAAATTATTTATTATATTTATTTTTTAAGAAGGGCATAATCTCACTAGGACACATGGATTTTTTTTCTAGAAGGTAATAAATAAATAATACTTATAAGTTTTTGATTCACGTGTCATTGAATTGTGTATTATTAAAGCAGGCACTCAAAACCTCAATATAAAAAATAATAATAAAAAAAACTAATAGAGGATTAAACAATCAATATAGCAATTAAGCAACCAATAGGATGTGACACAAGTGGTAGATACTTGGATATATTAACTATTTGGTCTTGAGTTTGATTTTTAACCGGTGTATAGGCAATGTTACACTCTTGTCTCATTCTTAAAGAAGACAGAGTGTAGAGGAAACAAGTCAAGTCGACAGTCTGTATGTGAAGGGGGGTCAAGATCGTAGGCAAATTAAGCAAGGGTAAAGCGGCAAGTTTTAGGAAGAAGAGGTCTAAACCCAATAACACAAAAACAAAAGAGTGCTATAATTGAAAACGGATCAGACGTTGGAAGAAGGGTTGTCCAAATAGAAAGCAGGCATCTAGTTCTACAACTGTAGTTCAAACCGATGATTCTGGTAACAAGGGGGATATTCTTTGTGTTTCATCTAGCAAGTGCATAGATACCTGGATTCTTGACTATGGATGCTCCTACCACGTGACGTCGCACGAGGAGTGGTTCACCACATACAAGTCAGTAATTTTGGATTTGTTTATGTAGGTGATGATAAAGCTTGTGTTAGCACAGGAATGGGATAAACAAAAATTGTTATGGACAATGGTGGGGAACATTGAACGATGTCAAACACATTTCTGAACTGAGAAAGAATTTGATTTCCTTAAGTACTCCATAGGCAAATGGTTTATCTTACAGGTCTAATGGAGATAGGGACATCTTGAAGGTCAGCAATGGTGTCTTGACAGTGATGAAAGCAAAAAGGACTGTAGGTAACAACTACACACTTTTGGGTGGTACTGTTCTAGGTAATGTTGCGTCAGTTGAGTCTGACAATGGTGCAACTAAACACTTGTGCATGCGTCTGGGTCATCTCAGTGAGCATGAGATGATGGAACTTCATAAGAGAAATATATTGAAGGGTTTTCGCAGTTGCAAGATGGATTTGTGCAAGTATTGTGTACTTGGGAATCCTAGACTATGTGCATTCTGGTGTGTGTAGGCCTAACAAAGATCCCTCCATGGGTGGTTCCAAGTAGGGTTTTTTTTTATACCCCACACCCTTCCCATCTACCCCACATATTTTCGTATTGACAAAAATACCCTTCACATAATTGACAAAATTTCACTTTCACAAGGTGTGGGACCCATAAAATCTAAAATCGTATTTACCTAATGGAAGGTAAATGCGACTTGCATTTAATAATTAATAAATACGCATTAAATTGCAAGTCGTATATACGTCCATGAAAGGTATATACGATTTGACTTTTTTAAAACGTGTTTATTAAGAAAAAGTCAAATCGTATATACGTATTTACGACGGGGCACAAATCGTATATACCTATATACGATTTGAGAGAAATGTAAGTCGTATGTACCCTGTTGTGGGGGTACATACGAAATTGAGATGTTAAAGTCGTATATACCCTTGTTTATAGGTATATACGACTTGTAATTTTAATTTTTTTAATTAGTTTTTAGTTTTGAAACAGATATTGGAGCGCCTGTTAGAGCGCCTGCAGAGTCACAGTTAGTTCCTTTCGACATCGATACTACGGAGCCATTCAGGACGGATAGGGTATATTTTTCGGTCTAATTTTTTTAATGAAGTTTGATAAATATTTAATTAATTAAGTACGTAACATTTTTGTATTTTGTAGATATTTTCTACACGTGAGGATGTGGAGGAGTGGGCTATAGCGGTTGGGAGACACATTGGTGTTGTTGTTATCAAAGTTAGATTTGATAAAGTTGGTAAAAGGGGGACTAGAGATAAGATCATTTTCGGTTGTGAGAAGCAGGGGAAGTTTAGTAATGATTCTAGAGTCTTCGGTTCTAAGTCCGTTTACTTTGAAAGCTACTTCTACCCTACGTCATGGGGGTTGGTGCGTGAAAGTTATGTGTGGTCGACACACCCATCCATTGCTTACTACCTCAATTGGGTGCACAGCTTTTGGTCGTTTGACCAAGCCGCAGAAGGCTATGGTTAATGAGCATGCTGATTTGGATGTTGCCCCGAAGGATTGCCTTATTACTTTCCGGAGTCATTATCCGGACAATGTCACTTCTCTCCCTCAAATATATAGGCAGCACCACAAGAATCGATCTTCTCGGAGGGGTCCTAGAACGGACATCCAGGAGTTGCTGAGATTGATTGAGTCACATAATTACTTATGTTGGAGCAGGAAGGTGGAGGATTCTGATGTGGTCAGTGACATTATGTGGGCTCATCCCACTTCTATCAAGTTATTCCAGTTGTTTCCCAAAGTTCTTATTCTCGACACTACGTACAAGACCAACAAATACAATCTACCTCTATTGGAGATTGTGAGAGTGACTAGTACAGAGTTATCTTTCTCAGTTGGGTTTGCCTATATTGCTCATGAACTTGGTATTCATTTCTCTTGGGTATTACAGCAACTTAAAGATTTATTTGACTTGCATGGGATTCAGCCGGAGGTTTTTCTGACTGACAGAGATCTTGGCTGTATGGCTGGTATTCATGCTATCTTTCCTTCTGCTACTAATTTATTGTGTTCTTGGCACGTGACAAAGAATGTGAAAGCAAAAATTAAAGAGTTGGTACACGTTGATAGGCAAAAGGACGTCATATCTCTTTGGCACAATATTATTGATTCAGCTGACGAGTCTGTGTACTTAGCTCAGTTGAAGATTTTTCAAGACTCCTGCGCCGATATTCCCGCTCTTATTAAATATGTGCACGACACATGGTTGAAACCGCATAAGGAGAGATTTATCTTGGCTTGGACTAACCATATCTAACACTTCGGTAATCAGACCACCATTCAAAGTCAAAACAAAAGGTGCACCAAAGAAGAAGAAACAGAAATTGTATGATGCGAAAAGAGATTTATCTGGGTGGGAGCATGTAGATGAGAAGGTGAAACTCACTCAAGAATCTGGGACTTCTATCAAAAAATCATCACAGTTGACTTCTTCCAAAAAAACATCTCAGCGGTCTTCTAAATTATCTCAGGGTGCCAATAAAAAAGTAACAAAGAAGGGCGAGATTTTAGTGAATTTACCGGATGTTCCTCATCATTTGCGGTCTTATGTGGAAAATATTGTTAATGTTAAGAATGATGGCAATTGTGGGTTTCGAGCGACTGGGGTTGGTCTCAATTTGGGTGAGGATAGTTGGCCTATCATTAGGCAAGATTTAATCAATGAGACAAAGGAAAGGGATGCACTGTATAGTTACATGTTTGGGAAGGACCGACTTGCAGAACTTCGAAAATCATTGACTATTGAATACCACGGATTTCAGAAGCCGGATAAGTGGTTGACTTTGCCAGAGATGGGGTTCTTTATTGCAACAAAGTATAATGTCGCCCTTGTTCAACTGTCTTTGAATATGAGTTATACTTATTTGCCTTTGAAAGGTACCTATTCTTCTTCAAAGTATAAACGCATATACATTCTGAACATTCGGGATTCACATTGGATGCATATTTCGATGTCGTCTGCCTGTCCGTTACCCCCCATTATTCCGATGTGGTCCCATAATCGATCAAAGGATTCTACTTCATGGTTGGATCCGTATACCGGTCGTTTTGCCCTATGGCACACTACAGCTCCTCCGGTGATTCCGACCGATGCGCCCACATGTGTAAACTTATCCGATGATTCAGACGATTTAGCCGGCCTACATTGACACTGTATATTTCTTGTATATATTTTACCACTTTTTTACCACTTTTTTGTAACTATTATTATTTGTCCATATCCACATCGTTGATTATCGTTCGAAGTCTCACCCTAACCGTTAAAATTAATGCAAATCTTATTATGAAAAAAGAAAAAAAAATCAATCCAAATCGTATATACCTAAGTGTGGGGTATATACGACTTGCATAATTAGGAGTCGTATGTACCCGCACACCTATGTATATACGATTTGATGAATAACAAGTCGTATATACCCCTATATACGACTTGTATTTTAACTAATCGTATATACCTAACCATCATGTATATACGACTTTTATTTTAAACCCACATCGTATTTACTTAAATTACGGTATATACGACTTTGATTTTATTAAAGTCGTATATACCTATTGAAAGGTATATACGATCAAGGTCAAATTTTTTAAGGGCATTTTCGCCAAAAAAATTTATGTGGGGGTAGATGGGAAAACTGTGGGGGTACCAAAAAAAACCCTTCCAAGTATTTTGTGATTTTACCGGTGTGTGGGCCCAGTCCGAACCAGTTGGACCCATTTTAGTAATTGTTCTCTAATTATAATTTAAATATAGATATTTTATATGCTAATATAGCATTATTTATTTATTCTAGTTGATCAAATGTTAAGTTTCAAATATAATCTTAAGTTGAGACCCATTTTAGTAACTACACACCCCAAAAGCAAATTCGATCCAAACTATCCAAACAAGAATAATTGATAAAAATTATTTTTCCCACAAATATATCCAAAATCACGTTACGTTCAACTCGCATTTAACTGAAATCAATTCTACAAAATAAATGCTACCAAAATCAATTTTGGTCGTTGCAAAACCAAACACATAATAACACATTAATAGTTCCTTTTAGTGACACTTGCTTTTAGTATGTTCGCATTGGTTTTTTCAAAACTAGTTGCAATATTCTATTTGCGCACATAATAGAGGTACATTTGGAACGACATCAATTACATGTGGTACACAAGGGCTAATTCCTTAGGCAGTCACTTATCTCATCACATAAACCTTGCAATAAGAGAAAGAAAAGTGGTGTTTTGACTAAGCCTATGTTTGGATGAGCGGTGGATACCTCATGGCAGCTCAAAATCACGACAAGGTTTTCACGGTGAAGTAGAAGCAAGGAATTGGAGCTTCTCTGAAATCACGGCAAACCAAGAGGAAGACGTGATATTGCAATCGTGAAACCAAATGTATGCTAAGTATGCACTTTTATTTAAGGTACAATATACTTTGTACACTACAAAATATTGACAACCACCTTCAGATCATTCTTGTGGTTGTATAAGTTTGAAGCTATCATTTACAAATTCATTAATTGTAGCTTATATCAAGAATAAAACATTGTAATGAGCTGAACAAAAAAAACTATGTATATATGTTGTATCATATAGAATGATGCATACCATCCAATTTATCCGAACATCCTCTGCCAAGCAATCATTGAAAATTAACGAACAGAGCACTGGTTCTCAAAGATACCCAAATTTGCTGCACATGGGTGTGGAAAATCACCTTGAAAATCATGATCCATACTGTTAATGAAAAAATCATTGTAAGACTTACTGGCATTCAAAACTAGTAATGAAGAAATCAAAAGATATAGACGGTTTACGACTTGGGAATCCTATCACAATCCGAAGAAATCCATCCAATCTGTTGTTTCTCGTTGTCGTAAATCACCATTTTATCTTGGAAAGAGATGTCTATTTGGAGCAAAAAGAAGTGTGTCAACATCACATAAATATCAAAAGGAAATAAAAATGGGATAACTAATCCATTGGCATACTTACCTCCTATTATGTTAAGATTTCCTAGTCCTACTTCAGTGCCATCCAGAATTCCCAAGCAAACATTGCCAAGTTTCTGGAAAAGTAATAATGTAAGACACAATTACATTTGTACCCTTTGCTAAAGAGGTAGGGAAGGGAAGTTGTTCAACAGGTGCTCACTGTGACAATGAGATAAGCTTCAGGTGGTATTAGCATCTGCAAATTCCTTTCTCTTTTGAATCTCAAAGCTAGAGGCTTGAAATAATTTTTGACATCATTTACAGATTTGAAAGAATTTGCACCCTTCCAACAAATTGGAAGTGATGGATCCTCAGTTGCTCTTTTCAACTGTTTTTTCTTTAGATCATTACTGACCTGAATTATGATGGAATTGATGTTTAGGCCATGTAAAGCACAATAGAATTGATGAATATTTTTTTATGAAACCAAACATCTGACCAGATCGACAATAGCTTGATAAGATTGGGAATTGAAGTATGTGTAAGAGCTACCACTATCAAATATAAGTTCGAGATTCTTAACAGCGGTAGGATTTCCATTGAAAAGCAGCTCCGCTGGTCCTACACTGTAGTGTTTTCTGATGCAATATTGGATTGTGTGGAAGTGGAAATTCGCATGAGTTGCAGCCAACACAACACAAGAATAAAACGTATGTATGAAACTAAAACATGTGGGACGAAAGAAAATAACAATAATTTCTTCAAAACTTACTCGGAAGATGAAGGCAACATGGGTGTCCAAACAATTCCTGATGAAGGAATGAGGTCATCTCCAAAGAATAAAAACCCTCCTCCTCGACCACTTAAGCAATGGCCAACCACATTGCGGATAAGACCGAGGGAATGAAGCTGGGACAAAATGCTTGCTCTCCCATTGCCAAGCCCAAGGACTCCTGCTGTAGAAGGTGAGGAGATAGGACTAGAATACTTTTGATCATATCCACACCTACCCACCGAGCGAGCCGTGCATAACTCAAATTTCAATTATTTAGTTCAGTTGAATCCATGCGGGGTATGGTAACATTTTTCTTTACAATATACACATGTATCAATATTTAGCAAAATTTCATGTGGGGACTAAATTGAGAGTTTATTCTAACTAAAACGTTTCTTCCTATCTATTCGTCATCATGACATGTATGTAAGTAAGCGGTACTAATGCAACAAGATATGATATGATACACTAAATTAAACTCACCCAAAGGCTATTTTAGGGCGTAGCACGGAGCCATTAGTGAATTGAAGGGGAATGTAGTCTTGGACTAGAACACCCAAAGATGATCCATTATCTGCATACTCGACCTCATAGTCGCACTGCTCATCTGGGCTAGCACAATGATGCTCTGTTGATAAATGCACTCCTTCACATAACTGGTCCACACATTGCACAATGTTGTTGTCGGGTTTATAAAGTTCATCATGAGGCTGCCATGTCAAGTTAGAATTCCTCTTGTTACTTAATTAAAAATATAGCGATTAACTCGTCGCAAATTGTATTCTCTTTGGTCTAGATCGTCACTAATTGTACTCTCTTTAGTCTGGATCGAAAATAAGAAGAAAAAATCTACCTCGCACCTAAGAATAATGTCACTAAATGAAGTGAAATTAAATTCTATTTGATTATTATATAATAGAGCTAAAACCAAAAAATAGAAGAAAATAGGAACTGTTGTATTAACTAACAACTGAGGATAAATTCCCCAGTGGAAATTACACTAAGTTTAAAGTGAAAGTGGCTATGGCTGGAAGAGAACTTCCTTACAGAGATGGTAATAACAAGAAAAAGAAACAGAAAATAGAGTCACCCTTGCCCTAAGTTCCCTACTGAGATTAGAGAGACTCTCACAGCCAGTCCTGATTCCCTTCTACTCAATTCTAACCTAATCCCTCCACTCTGTTACCCTCTTTTAATAGTCATAATTTTCCCTCTAATCCCCTAATTCTAGAATATTCTACCCTCACATTAATAATGGGACTAATATTAATAGTGGGCCTATCATTATATTTGACTCAATAAAAGTTCGAAACTATGCCAACGAAGGTTGATACGGCTCGTAAGGATTCATCTCAGTTCGAGAAGGACGTGAGTTCGAATCTCGTTGGAGAGTAATATGTAAGTATCTCTATAAGCGCTTAAAGAGTCTTCGGGTTTTGCCCAACCCTAGTGGGGGCCAGACTCTACTCGCTTATACTTTTTGTAACAAAAAAAAGAAGTTGGAAACTATACCTTGGTGCATCCTTTACATGGTGCATCGCACTGAACCCAAGTGAGATCACTACCAGAGTCAATGTCAAGGTCATACACCTTTGGGGGATACCCAATGTTGAGAGGCACTGTATAATACCTGCATTATTACATTGCATAAAGAGTAAAAAGTAAGTAATTCACTTTACAAACTCATCATTAATTCATGTTTCTTTTTCATTCAAACCTTTTTGTATAAACACAAAAAAAAAGTGTGTCTGATAAAGCTTTGACAGCAGAAACATCCCTAATCGAATGGAATGTAAAATTAACCACGAATAAATAATTAAACAGATCTAAAAAAACTTGAAATACTAATAATTAATTGTACAAAAGAAGGAACCCACAGAATAATTAAAAACAAATTCATATATATTAAGGAAGAAATTTGAAGAAAGAAATGGTGAGAGAGATAAGTAACATACCCAAGAGGGTAAACATTCCCTTGAATTGGAAAAACCGCTGAAGAACCAGAAGCAAATGGATGGGTCTTTTTAGAGTTAAAGGGTTGATTGGAAGCAGAAAATGAGAGTGGTGAATTGGAAGAAAAGAGGAAAAGTGTGAGCAATGATGCTATTGCTTTTAATCCCCTACTTTTAAAATCCATTTTCAGAAATGATTGAGAAAGGAAAAGTTGTGAGCGGGTGAAGCAAGGGAGCAAAGCAAAGATATTTTGAGGAGAGTATCGCGTGTCTCTGTTTTCTAAGCTCAATTTTGTTCCGGTGGCAGTTGGCAGATACTAATATGTTTTAATGCAAAATTGCGAAATTAGGGTCATGACATGACCGTAGTATAGTCAATTCATCTAGAAGACTAGAACCAACCTACAACGAAAGTTTGGTCCTTTCTATTTTCACCCTAGAATTCCCACTTTAAATAATCAAAAATGTTATATTTGGACATCAACTATTGATCCACATCTCTCCCTTTTTTTAAAAAAAATATAAAAATGTTTATTTTGTGTTTTTGAAGAACTTTTTTTTATGCAACTTCACTTGTGCCATAGTGAGATATATGTCTACATTTCACTCACTTATACTTTTTTAATATTATTTTCTTATAAGGACTTAACATTTCCAACCCAACACCCTAAAAAGTCTACTAAATGGGTCCCACTATAATCATATGTCATGGTGATGAAAGAGAAAAAAAAATTTGTGTCGTGTGGGACTCGAAGGGAGAGAGAAAATAATAGATGAAATTGGTTTTTAATAGTGAGGCTCCGCGGAGAGAGAGAGAGAGAGAGAGAGAGAGAGACGACTAGTAGAAGGACTCCTCCTTATTAAAGAATGTTTTTATTTTCTCCATAATAACATTCCTTATAGAAATCTCCTTAGTAAGTAAATATAACTATAAGGAATACTATTGTGGATGCTCTTAGAGTAACTATTAACTAGTTAGTGAACTTTATTAACTATCTGGTTGCATAATATTAACCACTTTTATAATGATTTGTTGGTGAATGATATTTGTTTAACACAGTTGATATTAGTTGTTAACGCTTGTTCTTTAGTGTAAAATAAAAATGGGGGTGCTACTACCACTAAGGAAAGAAGAAACAACTACAGTGATAATGTCCTCATGCAGTGTGCAAAAGTCCCTAATGCTAGGCCGACATCTCATATTTATACTACCTAAGGGTCCTCTTAATGCTCTTCTCCCCAGGGTAGCCTAGACTCCCACGCTCCTTTCTGCTAGTGTGTGAGTGGGGTGCACACCACTCATGGTATGCACCTATGGGGTGCTAATAGTACCTCCCAGTTCTGTCAGACATTCCCGTGACATTTGGGTGCTCTTGGTCAGGGTCTCTCGTAGGTTAGTCTTTCAGTCCTACGGTTTGCAGTCATCCTAGCTGTTCAGTTAGGTTGATTGAGGCGAGAGGGCGAAAGTGCTCCAAACCTTTCTGCGTAGTCCACCGGTCCTTCTAATTCATGCCTTGAGGCATTATGCGAGTGTCATATACATGCGTCTGGGGATTGGGCTCACTCTTTGACGTTGACAAGTACGTTGACCCTCCTTGCCCTTTTTCTTCAATAAATTTTCCTTCCCCTTCGCCATTGTACCTCTTCCTTATTTTTTCCAAATTGTGATGCCCATTGTCTCCTTTCTCTTTCCCATGTCCCTTCTTCTATCTTAGTTGTTTTGGACATTCTCGTTGGGGGGTTTTCCTTTTGAGAATGGCAGGACATCTATGATCGAAGGAGGGGATTTTGCTTTTGGGCTACATTCCATACTTTTGAGTTTTGTGCGAGATTGCTCAAAACAACTAAAATTGACCCTCTTCCTATCGATGCACCATCAGAGTAGATGCTTACTATGTGGAGCGCCACCCCCTTCGTCTGCTCGCAACACAGTCTCGAAAACCCATAAAGAGGAGATACCAAGAAACCTTGTTCTAAGTTCATCATTACACTACAAGAAATAGTTGATTTACTGTCCAAAACTTTCCGGCGGATATAAATCCGTCGGAAACTTTCCGGCAGAATTGAGGGATTTCCGGCGGATTTGATCCCACGGTAGTTTCCGGCGGATTTTTATCCCACAGAAACTTTCCGGCGGATTTTTTGGACTTTCTAGCGGAATTTTATTTTATTTTATTTTATTTTTGCAAAAATCCGCCGGAAATGTTACCAGAAATTTCCGGCGGATTTTTGGTAATTTCCGGCGGATTTTCCAAAAAAAAAATCGAAAATCCGCCGGAAATTTGAAAAAATCCGCCGGAAAATTTTGGAGGGAAAAAAATCCGCCGGAAATTTCAAAAATCCGCCGGAAAAATTTAGAGAGAAAAAAATTCGTCTATAAATACAACTTTCTCCTACACTCATCTCATTCTCTCATTTATCTCTTTCTTTCCTTCTCATTCTCTTCTACATTTTCTCTATCTTATCTTTCTTCTTCTTTCTCATACTCTCTAATCTTCAAAAATTTCTCTACATATCTCTCTTCTATAATTCTCCTTTCTTCTTCATTCTCACTTCTTTATTCTTATTCCTTCTTCATCTCACTATTTTATTTTTATTTCTTCATAATTCCTCATTCTTATTCTCTCATATATTATTTCTTCTCATATTCTCTTTTATTCTTTCCTATTTCAACAATACCATTCAACATTCGATTTTACTTTTGTTTTTTGACTTTTATTTAAAACACATATTAAGTTATAAAATTCAGAATTTTTTTAAAAATATTCGGATTTTTTTTTTGTCAATTTTTTTTTTTTTTGGAAAATCCGCCGGAAATTACCATAAATCCGCCGGAAATTTTTTTTAAAAAAAAACATTTTCCGGCGGATTTTCCAAAAAAAAAAACAAATTTTTGATAAAAAAAAGACTAAAATCCGCCGGAAATTACCAAAATTCCGCCGGAAACTGTTTGCGACGAGGGTTTTTCCGGCGCCAAAAATCCGCCGGAAAGTCCACATTTTCGGCGGATTTTGGTCGCCGGAAAATCCAGTTTTTCTTGTAGTGTTAGTGCTACTTTTGAAGTTATTCAGAAAATAAGAACCGAGAAGTCAAAAGTCCTAAATAATGCTTTAGAAGCTGCTCTTCGTGGAATTAAATGTCAAATTTTGTTGATCCTGGATTGGTGTTCCGATCTGCTTTCCGAGAGGAGAACAGCTGAACACAAACAATAATAACATTGTGTAAAGCTTTGAGAAAAATTAGTGGAATGGTGAATTTCGGATCCTTCTCATTAGCTTCAATGGCGTGTTTATATAATACAGGGTACAATTAATGCTAATTAATGTTAATAATTGCTAATAATTACATATAATGGCTGATATGACTGTTACAGAAAAATGGGCGAGGAGTATGGGATTTTTCCCTGAGATTCTGCTATTTCCTGAACGGGGGAGCTCCAAGCGAGAGGAGGCAGAAGTGTTTGGCCGATCGGTCAATAGGACCATCGGATAGAGTCTTTGGCGGTCGGTTAATGCTGGGTCGGACTCCCAAATATACCGGTCGGTCCGGATGGGAAAAGAGCCCTTCGAGCGTGAGTGCATTTAGCACAAAGACGTTCAAATGATAGGAGCACGACCAATTGATGATTTTTCTCTTTGTGTCGGGAGAGAGCCCATGGATGCCAAGCCCTTCAGTTCCTTTGTGTTTTTGTGTAGGTTTTCGAGCATTCAGGTCTTTAAAATATCAGGCACGAACCTATAGAGTCTTAGCCCTTCGGCTACTTTGTGCGGGCCTCTAGACAGTAAGTCTTTGGCCTTTGGTGTAGTTCTGACGTGAAGTCCTTCAGACAATTGAGAATGCCTCCGAACGGTGATTCTTTGGCCTATGGATGGTACCCGTCACGTGTTTGATATGACTGATTGATTGATTGATGTGATTCTGACTATTTGCTTACTGCTTTTGACTTTGCCTTTATGACTTCGGTTTTCCCAATTGACTTGTCGTTTTTTGTGTCTTCATAAATGCAGGGCATGTAAACGGCCTGGTGCTAATGCTATTTTCAGAGGCGGTGGTTCTTCGGTATTTCACACCATTGCTGTAATTTTCACCGCTTCTTCTGATGTCTTGCTATTATTTTGTTGGGGTTGAATCTCCTTCTTTGAGTTCTCTGAGTACTTCTGTAGGTGTTTTAACGCATGGCAGGAGTGCAAGAGAGCTCAAGGTGGGGAGTCTTTGATCTGCGGGAGTTGTGGATTTTTACTGGATGTCAATTTTTTTCTTGTGGGAGCAGGGGCGGCTCCTCATTAGACAATGGGGAGTCCTTGCTACCCCAAAAAATTAAAATAAACAAGTACCTATAGTAGGCCATTTAGCCACTCGAAGGGAAAGTCTCATTCTTCGATGGAAGAGCCTTGTGCCTATCTCTCTTTCTTGGTCTCTTTCAGGAAACCATTGTTTTTGTTAATTTCATCCCCCATATTCATGTTCATCATTACTCTGAGGATCGTGTTGGTTAGGAAGTTTTTCAGGTTTTGGGAAATCATAAGGTTGTTGTTTGTTAAGGAAAAATCTGGGTTTCGAGATCAAACGACTGTTGGTTTGAGTGTTGAAAAGTTCACATTTTTTTAAATTTTTAATTCAAAATAATTATAAAATAATGAGTCAGCAAATAAAATTGCCACATAAGCATTAAAAAAAGCCACATCAGTAATCTAACAGCCACTTAAGTATTTTTGTAACTGTGTCAACAAAAAAATGTTAAAAGGGACAACAGTGCAACATTTTTAAAAGTTAAGGGACCTAGGCGTTACAAAAAAAAGTTAAGTTCGTTACCAAAAAATAAATTAAGGGACCTGGAGAGATATTTTGCCACATATATATATATATGGTTACCATGTTATTGGTGCACAGTACAAACTGGTTTTGCGGGTGATTAATTTATGTTGAGGAACTTGGCTGACAACGTATATACTCGGCTTTTCCGATCGGTGTTGTTTACATTGAAAAAGACATTGCTAGTCTTTTTAGTACAGAGACAATTTTAGTTGATTTCGATTCCTTGAAGCGTTGTCAAGCTTAGCTTTCCTAAATAACTATTTTGATTTAATATACATCATGTAGTTCACTTTGATTATCCCTAATAAAGTTTCTTCTGCATATAAAAAAATCACTTTTATTTTTCGCCACACCATAAAAAAATAGGCTAGCTCCGCCACTGCGTGGGAGTATTCTCTAGTCCCTCAGCTTTGGATCGCATCAGAGGGCGTTGCGGAGAGCAGAGATGGAGTTACATGTGTCTTGTCGGAAGCCTTTTGTGGGCGGGTGCCCTCTTTGGCCATTTGACTTGAGAGAGTCTTTGGTGGTCGATCACTTTTCTTGGGGAAGTCACTTGTTTCTTTGACCAATCGGTTTCAGGAAATTTTCATGCCGACCGAGCGCTTTAATTTTCCGGTTGGTCAATTTTCACCAATTGATTTCCCGCGCCCTTCTTTCTTGGCCTGACGTGAGACTTTTCGGACATGTCAGTTTTGAATTTGTAATTATCGCACCTTTTTTTGAGGCAATCATGTCATAACTACTCCGCCTTGATATTTTGGCACGTGTACTTATCTTAGTGGTGGAGTTCGAAAGGTGAGGCTATCCTTGCCATCAGTTGTTAATAGAGATGTTTCTTGCCCAACTCTTTACAAATTCAGCCATGACTATACCTTCTGATCTACTGAGTAGCCTTGAAAATATTATGAGTTGTTTTTATCATTTTATGGTTAGCTATTATTAATTTTATATTCATGGTAATAGTGATGTATTTTATTTTTGCTGCATTTAGGAAGTAAGAACAATATTGATTTTGTATGTGTGATCATTCTTATATTCTGTTTTGGCATCCTACTGATTGCATTATCATCTTTGGTTTTCATTCCTTACATTATGCTAGTATATTCCTGTCTGAATATTCCTTGAGTTGAATTGAAAGAAGAATAGTCCTTAAGTTTAATTGAAAGAAAGGGGTTAATTTTAAACATTAAAGAAAGGCACCGACACTGCTTTAACTTAATACAAAGATGTTATTAGTTAGTGTAAATGGTAATATGACTGGATGGAGGTAGATATATGTAACAACTAGGATAGAGGCTATCAGAAATAAGAATGCTGCAACTGAATCCCCATATGTATTTGAGTCAAGGACACTCTGGAAATAGTAGACAGAGCTGCAATTTGATTTATCAATGGATATATCATTTCCCCTTTAAGAGTGATTTTTTTTGAAAACGAAAAATATTGAATTGATGTGACACTTGGCATGAATGAGTGAGGCAGGTGTTTAAGGAGAAAAAACTCTCACAACAAGTACTTTTTTATTTACAAGATTGAGACTGGAAACTTTGCTCAATAGAAGGAAATCAAAAGGTGTATTTGAAGATGCATTTGAATCTAATGAACAGTAATACAAACTCATAAGTTTCTATACTCCCCCTTTTCATTTTTTAATCAAATGGCAATAGCCATATCCACGTGTATTTGAATTCCTCCAGTAGGATTCACTATTATGTTGTTGTATTGCAATTTAGTGAATCACATTCAGTTTATTCCTTATTTGTGTATTGTATTGTCTGAGTAAATGTTACAATATATCAGTCACAGGGTTTCACCGTGGACAAAATATGCATGCTGGTGCTTTAGTCTTGGAAGTTGGAAGACTGATTTTTTGGGCTATAAATAGATTGCTATGATTTTGGGATGATCATTGTACTTGACTTAAGTTTAGAATCAATACTTTTGATTACTTTTGATTTAGATATTTGACATTGGTGATCCTTTGTAATTTTCATTTTTTTTACAATCTCGGTAATCTATACCTATATATAAAGGGGATTCATTTTGTAACTGATATTTTTGGTGTCAGATTTTTCTGACCAAAATACCCTTATAACTACCCACTAACACTATTTCACTATATTATTATTTATATATTATTTATCTATTACTTCTATAACCACCCACCAACACATGAAAGACGGGTCCGAAGGGCCCGTCTTTCCCCCTAGTACTTATTATGGCAAGGATGTCCAACACAACATTTGAATAGACAAATATTGCCTTTGTAAAGTTGTAAAATTTGTTGTTTATGCCTTCCTTAATAGCTTTTGAATATATCCAAATTGTTGTTAATGCTTTTAAGTTTGATAAATATTTATAAGTCAAATAAGAAATATATTAAATAGTCAATTATCGTAGAATCTTAATTTTATTTACATTTTAATAAATAATAAAATAAAATAAAAAAACAACGCACAATTTCAATGGTGCATACAAACTAACACTATTATTATTTGATAAGGACACTGGTGGTCAGCGACCGCCACTAATCTGCTAAAGCATCGAAAAACTTACTGGCGGTTAAGACCAACACTAAGAATTATAATAAAATATTAATTTTTAGTGGCGGTTCAAACTAATGCAAAAAGATACCATAGTGAGAATGAGTGCTCCGCAGAAATCGAAAGGCTTTGTGTTCACGTCCACTGCGTCGCCGCAACCGGTTAAGCTGCCTGACAAAGGGACATCTAAACCTCCACGCTCATCCTTTTGTGACATCCTTACTGAAGGTCAGTAGAAACCTCCAGTCAAGGAGACCGTCGACTTGCTAGCTAAAGGTTTGGCAACTATCTCCTATGAAGGGGGAATCGTTTGCTGCCGAAAGTTTCTTTTGATGATAACTATTTCAAGGAGTTATGCAACCCTTGGAAGGAGACCTTAGTGGTGAACCTATTGGGCAAGACAGTAGGATATCAAACGATGAAGGAACGGTTGAAGAAGTTGTGGAAGACTACGAGAGACTTTGAGATTATGGACGTTGACAATGGTTTTTTCATGGTCAAATGTGATAATCTCTGTGATAGGGAAAAAATTGTATCTGGGGAGCTTTGGATGATGTTTGATCACTATCTGGCGGTCTCTCAATGGACACAGGAGTTTGCCTCTCTGAATGCAAATTAAGATTGAGAGGACTTTGGTTTGGATTCGCTTTCCGGGGTTGAATCTGGTTTACTATGATGCGAGCTGCCTCTTAACTTTGGCAGTCGCAGTAGGGACTCCAGTCAAGGTTGACTCTAATACTCTGAATGTGGAAAGGGGACGATTTCCTCGCATATGTGTTGAAATTGATCTCACCATGCTCGTGGTACGAAAGGTTTGGGTTAATGGACATTGGTACAAGGTTCAATATGAGGGTTTACACATCATCTGTGGGAAGTGTGGTTGCTATGGTCATCATACAAGAGATTGCACCCCGAAAACCACTTCGCCGGAGGTGCAGCCATCGCCGGCGGTGGAGAAACCTAGCGCTCCGCTCAAGGCGATTTCAATTAATGGTGCACAAAATCAGGAACTAATTGAAACAGACTCCGCTAAAACTGTGGGGGCTAATAATACGAAGGACTCTAATGTGCATGGGGAGTGGCTCACGGTTACCAAGAAAAAACAAAGTTAGGGGCCCACAAAACAAATAAATAATAAAAGTGGTGCTAGAAGTCAAACTGCCAAATATGGTAAAAAGCAGCAACCTAGGGATTCCGAGAATACCAGAGGAAACGGGAAAGTGACCCCACGTCAGTCTCCAGTCAGTGATGGGACGAGACCAGGTCAGCCCTCTAACCCAGTTCTCTCCAAAAAGCGGTGCAAGGAGTGGGAGCCCACGCGCCTATTAATACGCAATGATGCGCCACAATTCCATGCGCACTGGGCTGGTAATGCTGGGCCGGTAATTCAAGCGGATCCTCCATCACAATTAGGCCCAACCGTGTCTCCTTCTGGACCTCGCCCAGCCAACAACGCAAATCAATCAAGCCCAGTTGTAATTGCAGGCTCCAACACACAGAGCAACCCGAGAGCACAAGTTACGGGAATTAATCAGGACTCAACTAGACACGATTCATCACAGAAGCAGCTGGTTTCCACTGAAGCTGATCCTGGAGGTGCGGTGGTGGTGGTGGTGGTTCCTAAAGATGAAGATATGGAAAGAGTGGTGGAAACTCCTCACATTTGGGAGGCTGCCGCTGATGCAATGCACCAATAGCCCCTTTTGGGTGCCTCTGTCTCTGCTGTTTTTGATGATGATTGGGTTCCAAGATGTTACTCTCTCCTCTTCTGGAACATCTGGGGACTAAAAATCCGAAAGCACAAAGGCACACTATGGATTTGATTAGAAGGTATTCTCCAACTTTTCTTGTTATTATTGAAACTCATGTGGAATTTGAGGAAACTAGGAAATTCTGGGCTCGTGCCGATTATAATAAGGTAGCTGTTGAAGAAGCTAGAGGGCAATCTGGGGGTATTTGGGTCTTACAACATCAGGCAAGTAATATAAGTAATCTGCTGGTTGAATCTCATCCAAATGCGATTACTTTCAAGTTAGTCGTTGGTAGTGCTTGCTGGTACTTTATGGGGGTGTATGCAAGCCCTACATACTCTATTTGTTTGGAATTTTAGTGTTATCTGATTGAGCTCCGTGACCGTATTGCTGGACCTTGGTTGATGATGGGGGACTTCAATGAAATTATTCATCCTAGTGAAGTGAGGGAAGGTTCTTTTAACCATCACCGTGCCCAGACTTTGATGAATGTCTTGGATCATTGTTATATGACTGATATGCCTTCTACTGGTAGTATTTTCACTTGGCAGAGAAACTGTACTGGTTATAGGAGGGTCTCTAAGAAGCTTGATCGTTCTACGACGGATATCATGTGGAGGCATCATTTTCCTGAGGCTTTTGTGAAGGTGAAGGTTTTGTGTTGCTTTCATTCGGACCATAGCCTTCTCATTCTCTGCTGTGGAGGGCTGCCTCAGTCTCATGGTATCTGTCCCTTCAAGTTTGAGGCAGCTTGGATCACCCACCCTCATTATCAGGAGGCGGTGAGACAAGCTTGGAATAGAGACAACACTTGCCATGTGCTTGAGCTATAGTATGTCAAGGATGATTCTATTGTATTTGATAAGGAAGCATTTGGCAATATTTGGAAAAGGAAAAGAGATATTGAAAGAAGACTCAGGGGTATTCAGAAGACTCTTGAAAGGGTAGATTCGGCAAGCCTAATTAACCTGGAGAAGCAACTTCAAATAGATTACGATAATATCCTTAATCAGGAGGAGATTCATTGGTATCAAAAATCTAGAGAGAAATGGATCACTCTTGGTGACAAAAACACTAAATTCTTCCATGCTCAAACGGTGATTCGCAGGAAGCGTAACAAGATTCATGGTCTAAATCTCCCTGATGGAAACTGGTGTATGTCATACCCTAATTTTGTCCGCCTAGTTTCAAAACCCTAATTTTCAGCAGAAACAAATAATTTTGTGAGTGATGCATTATTTGAGAAAGGGTTTAGGGTATTTACCCAAGCATTCTAAGGTTTTCAAAATCATTTTTGAGAAATTAAGGAATTTTGGGGCATTTAAAAGGGGCATTGTTTGGTCAATTTCAATTTAATAAATTTTTGCTAGCTGAAAATCCAATTAATTAATTTTTGGGAATTTATTTAATGAAATTGTATTATTTTGAACAAAAAAAATAAATAAAGAAAATCATTTTTCAAATTATGCGCATATTTTATATGTGTAGTAAAAAAATCAAGTTCAAATTAATTCAAGAAAGCATTTCAAAAATAGTACAAGGAATATTCCCAAAAATTATATGATAGGATTTTTGTTGGCAATTTTGGTCATCTCTCATTTTCAAAAATGGCATATTCTTCAAGATACCTTGTATATGGCTCAAAATGGTTAGATTTATGTACAATTATCTTGAAAGGAATAATCAAAATTGAGAGGATAATTGGAAGGTTCATGGATAGTACAATAGTACAATTGCCAACTTGCAAAACTTGGGCACCACTCTCATTGCTTGGCTGAATATCTACCCCTTCATTTCCCTCTCATTTTGCATTTTTTTGCCCCTCATCAAAGTGTGTTCAAACCTCACCCTTGATTCAAAATTAAAATGCAATCCTAGAATGAGATGAGGTACACAATGACCTAAATGCCCCTAAACCTAATTGCACATTATATATACCCTCATATCCTCACCTCTCACAAGGTTTTTGGCTCACAATTCACACTCAAAAACCTAGCCTCTCCTCTTCTCCCTTCTTGGCCGAATACCCCTCTTCATTCCCTCACCTCATTTCTTCACTTTTTCACTTCAAATCAACAGTCAAAAACCACACACTAAATTAAAGGTCCCCTTTCGGTAAAAAGGATGTGTGGGGTGCTAATACCTTCCCCACACATAACCGACCCCCGAACCTATATCTCTCGTTTTCAAAAGACCAATCGCCTAAAAGGATTTTTCCAATGTTTTTTTCCTAAATTAAAATATTGGTGGCGGCTTCATTGTTTTTCCCGTTGTACGAAGAAGGATCCAAACCGGATTTTTCGGGGTGCAACAGTGTACAGATGATGCTACTCTTCGGAATGAGGCTCAATTGTATTTCCAGAGCGCTTATTCTGCCATTCAGCTAATATTGGACCGAGGAATTCTCGTGTCTCTGATATTCGTGTTCCACAGCTTTCTGCAGAGGCTATTCACGCTTTTACTCTTCCTGTCTTTAAGGAGGAGGTCCATGCAGCTCTTCAACACATGCATCCGTATAAATCTCCAGGCCAGATGGTTTTCAAGGTATTTTCTTTCGTCAATACTGACACATTATAGGTGATGATGTCACTACTTTAGTTTATCAAGCTTTCACTACTGGCTACTTTGATCCTAGTATTGCCTCCACTCTTATTGCCCTCATTCCTAAAGTGGACAATCCTAGGACGTTCAAGGAGTTTAGACTGATTAGTTTGAGTAATAACTTGTATAAACTCATCACTAAAGTTCTTGTGAATCGGCTGAGACCTCATCTGAGCCAAATTATTGGGCCTTATCAAAGTAGTTTCCTCCCGGGACGGGGTACTAGTGACAATGCAATTGTTCTTCAGGAGGTTCTCCACTCTATGCACAATTCTAAAAAGAAAAAAGGTGTTGTGGCATATAAGATTGACTTAGAGAAGGCATATGACCGTGTGAATTCGAATTTCCTTAAATTATGTTTGGAGGACTTTGGATTTCCAACAATTACCGTTGCTTTGATTATACACTGTGTGACTGGTTCCTCCTTGTCTCTCATTTGGAATGGAAAGCGATTACCTCCTTTCTTCCCCACCTGAGGTCTTCGTCAGAGGACCCCCTTTCCCCTTATCTTTTTGTTTTATGTATGGAAAAGCTTTCTCACTCCATCTTGTCTGCTGTTGATAATGGCAAGTGGAAACCAATGCAGCTTTCTAGAAATGGACCTACACTATCTCACTTTTTTTTTGCAGATGATGTTATTCTCTTCTTCAAGGCAACGGTGTCTCAAGCAAATTTGGTTACTGATATCTTTGCTAGCTTTGTGCGGGATTCTGGCTTGTCTGTGAATGTGGCTAAATCCAGAGCCCTCTTCTCCAAATCTGTCCAGCGTAGTAAGCATACTCGTATTGTGGCAGCAACAGGTATACAGAGCACTACATACTTTGATAAGTATCTTGGTTTCCCTATGTTTCAAGGTAGGGTTAAGAAAATAGATTTTGATTTTGTTGTTGAAAAAATCCATACTAGATTTGCTTCTTGGAAAAACAAACTTTTAAATAAAGCAGGTAGGATTACTTTGACCAAGTCAATCATAAACTCTATCTTGGTGTACTATATGCAAACTACTTGGCTGCCTCAACACACATGTGATCAAATTGATAGGTTGACTCGGGATTTCATTTGGAAAGGGAATCAAGGGCATGGTATAAACTTGGTTGGCTGGGACAAGATTACTAAAAACCGATCGGTTGGAGGACTATCCATTAGAATTGCGAGGGATGCCAATACAGCAATGTTGGGCAAATTGATTTGGGAATTACACACCAACAATGACAAACTTGGGGTGAAGTTAGTGCAACACAAATATATGGGGCATGATACAATTCTTGATGTGGCTAAGAAAAATGGCTCCTACACGTGGAACTCTATAATGAAAATAAGGGGTATCTTAAAGGATGGTTTTCTTTTTCGAGTGGGGAATGGTTTATCTTCCTTGTGGTACTCTAATTGGCTTGGCACCGGGCCTCTAGCTAAGGAGGTACCTTTCATTGATATTCATGACTTGCATCTTTGTATTACTGATGTGTATGTTGATGTGTATTTTGATAGGTCTTGGCATTTGGATGTGTTATATTCATTCCTCCCCAGCAACATTATTGATCGAATTAGAACTCTTAACTTAGATATCCATCCCGCCGTTGAGGATGGCTACATTTGGAAAGGAAATCTCGACGGTGTTTATACTGCCAGGGCCAGCTACAAGTGGTTTTCGTCCTTAAAATCTCAGGTGCAGTTTCCTAATGATTCTAAGCCATGGAACGGGATCTGAGACTCTTCTGGGTCTGAAAAGATAAGGCTGCTAATCTGGTTGGCTTGCTATGATGCGCTACCAACTGCTTCATTACTCTCCGATCGAGGTATGATGAATTCTCCTACCTGCCAACGGTGTGGCCATAGTGAAGAGACAGTTATGCATTGTTTAAGAGATTGCCCGAAGGTGCGTAAGGTTTGGCAAGCTCTTGGGTTTCATTCTCTAATTTTTTTCCAGCAGACAAATGTTTTAGATTGGCTTAAGGCGGCCTCTACGGGCAAGGGTTCTCACTTTTTCCTTGCTTCAGTTTGGTGGTTGTGGCGAGCTCGCAATATGGAGTGTATCTAAGGAAATTGTTCCTGAATATGTGATTCAGATGGCTATTACTAATATGGCTTCGCTTATTCTTAACTACTCTGCGACAACTGAGAATAGCGTAAATCCTCCCCGGTTGATCTCGTGGAAGCCTCCCCTTGAGTACGACGTTGTGGTTAATGTGGATGGTAGTAGCCTTGGTAATCCGGGGATTTCTGGTTTTGGTGGTTTGTTGTGTGGCACAGATGGTCATTGGATAGCTGGCTTTGTTTGCCATATTGGGATATCTAATAATCTTCATGCAGAATTACTTGGGTTGCAACATGGCCTTATGCTTGCTTGGGATAAAGGTTTCAGGTCTTTGATTTGCTATTCTGATTCTCTGAACACGATTCAGCTTATTAATTCTCCTCTTAATGGCTGGAATTGCTATGCCTCTATGATAATTTTAATATTTGGATTTGAATAATTGTATTCACTCTATCCATATCATATCCATCATTGCTTAGTAGTTACTTACACGAACCCAAAATTACTACTTAAAGTAAGTTGAATGCCATGTGAGCACAAATGAAACATAAAATTGAATTCTAGTTTTATATTTTGCAACCCCAACATGTACTAAAATGAAAGTGCAATGCAAAAGACAGAATATTGGTAAACGGAATAAAAAATTTAAAGTTGAAAAGAATGGGGAAAACCAATATGCAGTTATAAGAATACTTACGGAATGAACCCAAAACAGGTTCAGCACCTATGTTGTAACAACCCGGCTACCTTGTTGCTCTTGTGTTTCTGATAGTCTCCATCTTCTCTCGATAGTGGTTCCGGCCGAAAGGATTTTCAAAGCTACAACAGTGATCAAAACAGGAAAAAAAACCACATTGTTATAAGGGTGACAATAACACTTTCGTAATCGGACAACCATAGGTGTACCTTCATCGCTGCATCAACACATTTTTGTTACTATTATAGCAATATCTCACTATTTTCTACATCTGCTATTCTGGGTCTGATTATATATATTGGGGAGTATACCTGTATACAATACAAATGTAAGAACAACTATATCCTTAATTTCTCACTATGGAGGTTGACTATATTGTAGGCACAGTCTTCAATTTATTTATTGAAATTAGATGATTGCAAAATTGATAAACTTAGGAAGTACTCCAAAACAATGTTATGATTTCAAAAGCTGAATCTTTTTAGCCATAAAGATACTGCACTGCCAAAATTCCTCTAAAGCTTTATGATCCCAGAAGTCGAAGGGGAAAAAAACCATTTGAACATGATTGAAGAAAATTTCGAAAACTTCAAAGAATAAAAATATTACCAAGAAAAAGCAAAGAAAACCCATTTAGTTTGACATGATAAAAAGACAAACTTTATTACAACAGAAGAAATAGAATCAAAAACAAATCACGGTAAGGTGCTGAAGAAGTTGGGGTGGTTTAGAACATCGGCGTTTTGTGGCGGTGGAAGTGGCGAATATCGTTCTTCATCCTTCACACAGTATTGTGGCCAACTTTGTTATGATGCTAACGAAGGAAATTCTTCAGAAATTTAGGGAAAAATGAAACCCTAACGAAGGAAGATAGAAGGAGTGATGGTCCATGGAGAGAGAGAAATGCAGTGCTCTGTTTCTTCTGATTTTCTTCTTTCGTTGCTTTGCGTTTTAAGTTGATCAAGATGAAAGAAGAGATGAAGGACAAACTTTTGTAGTTCATCAAAAAAAGATTGAAATTTTGTGATAGAAAATGAGAGAAAAAGAAGGAAGAGGAATGTGCGAATGAGAGATGAAGAGAGATTGTCGAGAGAGAGATTGGATCCACAAAATTAGCATTGTATTCATTACTGGATCCACAAAATTAGCATTGTATTCATTACTTGTTTTTGTTTTTTTGAAACTGTCAACTCCAATCAATGTTATTAAAACCGACCCAGTGATCGACCCGAACAGGTCAATAGGTCATTGGGTCAATGGTCGAACCGAGGGGTCACTAATTGACCCGCATGACCCGATATCAATAAATTTGGTATTAAATTAATATGAGAATTAGAAAAATGTAAGATATTATAAGTCAATATTTTTAAATTTAATATAATTTTGAATTAAAAACAAATTTAAAAATCAATAAAATTACTCATATTTAATAACATTCTAGTTAATAAATATATAGAATCTAAAATCTATGGAAAGTGATACAAAATATTAGATGTCAAATAAATATGATATATAAATGTAATATATAAGTATTAAAATACATATAAAAAATATAATTAGTAGGTAATAGGTTTTGCTAGAAAAAAAAGAAAAAAAAGGGTATATATTCTATAATACGCCTTAGTTACAACAAAATGTGGTTGCTCAAATGGTTAGTGTTGGAAGGTGCGGGTGTGAAGAAGGGGGTTCGATCCCTTGATTCTTTAATTTTGAGATATATTTCGAAATTAATTTTCAATAAAAGCTGAGGTGGATGCCACGTATTTATTTGGAGATGTGTGTGGACAAACTCATTTTTTTTAGATAGGCAAAGTGGTTAGTAATTAGTGTGTTAATTGTTAGAGGAGAGGGGGCAGCAGGGTTCGAACCCCGTACGCCTACATTTTTCCACCAACGATGTCCCTTTCACTCAACCATGTGAGCTACCCTTCTGGGACATGTGGACAAATTCATGATTTATTACTTATGATATACGGTAGCACGGGCCTACACATTAAATGATTTTTTTGTTTTTCTTATTTTTTTAAATAGAATTTTCCAATGTAGTAAATTTATTTACAAATTGTGTAATAAAATATTCACTCAAATTAATAGATTCTTATGTATACAATAGTATTTTAGTACTATAATATATTGTAATATAAAGCTTATCAATGTGTTTCAATTCAACTAATTGAACCATAAGTAATTTTATGTTATAATATATTACAGTATCATATAATTCGATTTAATTAGTTATCAACCATAACCAATTTTATTTTAAGTTACTAAAACTCACTTAACAGTTTTTAACATATAATTTCTTTGAATAATATATTACTCAATATAATTTTTCAACAAGATTGTATTTTTATAACTTTTGTGAATTGTTATAATTATAATAACTATTAAGCTGTTTGCTATAATTATTACAATAATAATAATAATAATAATAATAATAATAATATCATCTACACCCACGTCATCAAAGTTTTAGTAAAAAATATCCAAATTCATACTGTTTTAGGGTTTTAATATAACATATTTTGTTTTGGTTAAAACAGAAAAAATGTAAATAAATATAATTAAAAAAAAATGAATCAATAAATTAAGTTCATAGAAAATAAAAATGAATAAAAAAAATAACTAAGTGAGATAAATTATTAGACCCAATTTATGTTTTTATGGGTTCACAATTGGAATAAAAATTCGTACGATTACTTAAAATATAGGTTGTATTGTGGAGTTTACTTTAAGAACCCGCAATGAGCTCACCGTTGGATATGCTCAAAAAACTTTAACGTTTTATCAATTTCCACCATAGAATTTTTGCAAAAAATATACCCTAATAAAGACACCTGTTATTATGAAAATAGAATATGAAACAAATCAACGCCGTTGGTTAATTAGTCTACAATTATTACATTTTTTTGGGATACTATACATATTTTTTTGTCAAAAAATATAGGAATCAAGCCATACACATTTGTTTCCCAAAAAAATAGTCATACACATTCTATGACAAGAAAAAGGCTATACACATCCCAATCTTATTGATTTCGAATCACAATGTCAATGTGTTCAACCCAATTTAATTTTGTTAGCAACGAATCAATTATTATTCATACCCATTGACATATTTTATATTGTCAGTGACTTATTTTTGACACACTTTATTTAGGCACGCCATTAAAAAATTTAAGATATTTTTTCTTGACTACTTCGTAATATCTTAAATAATCATTATGTAATATATATTCAAACAAATATATATCCTACCCGAATCAATGAATTAGTTGCACGCAGAGGATAACCAGTTTACACCAATATATATATATATATATATATATATATATATATATATATAACATACTACAAATACATAATTACTATTATTAATCAATAAGACACAAATGACAATATTAATAACCGTAAAATATGAAATGATGTATCGTACTAACGTCAAAAGATAAAAACATAAATTTGTTTAAAATATTGATACATTAAAGCACTATAATCATGACACACATTATTGGTAAAAAAACGTCTTTAATTTATTTGACAAACATAAATAAATTTAACAATGCTACATATATGTGTGTAGAGGAGACATTTAAGAATTTATAATAGAATGCTAATAAATTATATTTTTTTTGATGACCAATACACTCAAAATGTTTCCCGTGCAACGCACGTGCAGGTTTACCGGTTTGTAAGAAAAAAACACAAGAAGAGAAGAAACAACGAGAGAAAGGAAAGGGAAAGGCTGAGAAACACACAGTAGTGACACTCACCCACACACACTCTCTCTTTCAATTCAACTCTTTTTTTCTCCATTGCGTTACTTCTTGTCTCATTCATTTCAGTTCCTTCTGCGGATTCTGAATTGTTAATAGTATATATTTATTTATTTATTGCATTTTACCTTTCGTAATTTCGGCGCACGCTTCGATTTGTTCTTCTCTGGCGTTGCCCTAGCTTCTTTCATATGATCTTCGCGAAGATCCGAATTCTCTTTCTTGGATCGATTTCGAGGGAATTGATAATGCGGCGGTGTTGGAACTAGTTAAAAGGAGGGAGGAGTTCTGCGGCATTTGCATTCCACCGAGGTAGGTAACTTCTTCTTCTTCTTCTTTTGATTAATTTGATATTTTCGCATTTGATTCTTCATTCTGCTGATTCGTGAAGAGATTCTGGGATGTAGTGTTATAGCATAATAATACTTTGAACTTTAGAAACTGAATTGTTGGCCGCATTGCCTTTTGGATCATTCACTCTAAAGATCGAGTGCCAAGTTCTTAAATTTTTTCTTTTCATTGGTAGAGCTTTGATTGCATTTGCATTTCACTTTGCAATTGATAGATAGTTATTTGTTATAGTATGTGTAGTGTACTATCTCTCTCTAATATGAATGTTTGAAAGCAATGATCTGCCTACTGGTCTTCAATGGAAATGGTGGGTCCTGTGATAGCATATTTGGTTGGTTGTTCATTTGGCATGCTTAACTTTTAGAATGTTTGAATTTTCAGGCGCCTAAAAAGAGGATAAACTGGCTTATCTTTGCAAATGTCAAAGTCTCCCTCTCCTGAGCAACATAGATCCATATCTTCTGCTTCTCAGCCCATGTGAGTAACTTTGTTTTTACTTGTTAGGTATTTGTTGTCCTATAAAAACTAGAAATAATATGATAATGAATGAGGCTAAATTTTTAGTAACTGAAATTAGTTTATGATCTGTTTGGAATTTAATGTTCTATTTAAGGCTTGGTAGGACTCACTGAGTTTTATATCACAACATTCACTTGCAAATGTGAAACTAGTCAAAATACTCACAAGTGGCAGTTAAATACCCAATTATATACAGGGAATTCAATGACGAAGCAGGAATGGACGATCCAGAATCTGCAATGGCCACAGTTGCTAATTTTGTGGAGCAACTGCATGCCAACATGCCATCACCACTTGAGAAAGAACGTATTACAGCACGCATGCTGGGTATTGCCAGGAGAAGAAAGGATGCTAGAGCACTTATCGGTTCTCATGCCCAAGCCATGCCATTGTTCATAAACATTCTCAGAAATGGAACCCCTCTTGCAAAAGTTAATGTAGCTTCCACTCTCAGTATCCTGTGCAAAGATGAAGAATTGAGGTTAAAAGTACTTCTCGGTGGTTGTATCCCACCATTACTGTCAGTTTTAAAATATGAATCCACTGATGCCAGGAAGGCAGCAGCTGAAGCAATATATGAAGTTTCCTCTGGTGGTCTTTCAGATGATCATGTTGGTATGAAATTTTTTGTTACAGAGGGTGTAGTTCCAACCTTATGGAATCAATTAAATCCAAATAAAAATGAAGACAAAATTGTGGAGGGTTTTATTACTGGAGCGTTAAGAAATCTATGTGGGGACAAAGATGGCTATTGGAAAGCAACACTAGAAGCTGGAGGTGTGGATATCATTGTGGGTCTCTTGTCTTCAGATAATTCTGTTTCTCAGTCAAATGCAGCTTCTTTGTTGGCACGTTTAATGCTGGCTTTCAGTGATAGCATCCCCAAAGTTATAGACTCTGGAGCAGTCAAAGCTTTACTTCGACTTGTCGGTCAGGATAATGATATTTCTGTACGAGCTAGTGCTGCTGATGCCCTCGAGGCCCTTTCTACAAAATCTACTAAGGCTAAAAATACCATTGTTAGTGCAGACGGTGTTCCGATTCTTATTGGAGCTATAGTTGCTCCTTCTAGAGAGTGTATGCAGGGTGATGGTGGCTGGGCCCTACAGGAGCATGCAACTCGAGCTTTAGCTAACATCTGTGGTGGCATGTCTTCTTTAATACTGCGTCTTGGAGAACTTTCCCATTCTCCTTGCCTTTCTGTATCGGTTGGTGATATAATTGGTGCTCTTGCTTATACACTCATGGTCTTTAAGGAAAACCTTAATATTGAGGTGGAACATTTTGACGCCACTCAGGTAGAGGATAATCTAGTGACTCTTTTAAATCCTCAAGACAACAAGCTGATTCTAGAGCGTGTCCTAGAGGCCATGGCTAGCCTTTATGGAAATGTCTATCTCTCGAAGTGGCTCATCCAAGCAGATACAAAGAAGGTTCTTATTGGACTTATAACTATGGCTGCCCCTGATGTGCAGGAGTATTTGATATTTTCATTGACAAGTTTGTGTTGTGAAAGGATTGGAATATGGGAGGCCATAAAAAAACGAGAAGGTATCCAATTACTGATATCATTGGTGGGATTATCTGGCGAGCAGCATCAAGAGTACTCAGTTCAATTGCTGGCGATCTTAACTGACCAGGTTGAAGACAGCAAATGGGCAATCACTGCTGCGGGGGGGATTCCGCCATTAGTGCAATTGTTGGAGACAGGATCACAAAAAGCAAAAGAGGAAGCAGCCAATGTTCTGTGGAGTTTGTGCTGTCATAGTGAAGATATCCGTGCCTGTGTTGAAAGTGCTGGAGCTGTACCGGCATTTTTGTGGCTTCTCAAGAGTGGTGGATCAAAAGGACAAGAAGCTTCTGCTATGGCACTCACAAAACTTGTCCGGGTAGCTGATTCTGCCACAATTAATCAGCTATTAGCATTGCTTCTAGGGGATTCTCCAAGCTCAAAGACCCATATAATTCAAGTTTTAGGCCACGTTCTTTCTATGGCTCCACAGGAGGATCTCCTTCAAAAGGGTACTGCAGCCAGTAAAGGCCTGAGATCTCTTGTTCAGGTTCTCAATTCATCGAATGAGGAAACCCAAGAATATGCAGCTTCAGTCCTAGCTGATTTATTTATCACAAGACAAGATATTTGTGATAGTCTTGCAACTGATGAGATTGTGCTTCCCTGCATGAAGCTTTTAACTAGCAAAACTCAAGTTGTTGCCACTCAGTCTGCTCGAGCATTAAGTGCTCTGTCACGTCCAATGAAGAGCAATGCTGCAAATAAGATGTCTTATATCGTAGAGGGTGATGTTGAGCCACTAATCAAATTAGCTAAAACATCTTCTGTTGATACTGCTGAGACTGCTGTTGCTGCACTGGCCAATCTTCTCTTTGATCCTTTTATCGCTGCTGAAGCTCTGGCTGAAGATGTTGTTTCAGCTTTAACAAGAGTTCTTGCAGAAGGAACGTTGCAAGGTAAACAAAATGCATCTCGTGCACTTCATCAATTATTGAAGCATTTTCCAGTAGGCAACGTTCTCAAGGAGAATGCTCAGTGTCGTTTCACTGTGCTTGCACTTGTTGATTCATTAAGAGCTATGGATGTGGAGGGAACTGATGCTGCAGAGACCTTAGGAGTCATTGCACTGCTTTTCAGGACTAAGCAAGGCGTCAACTTCACTTACCCTCCATGGTCAGCTCTGGCTGAACTACCTTCAAGCTTAGAACTTCTTGTCTACTGTTTGGCTGAAGGGCCTTCCCCTGTGCAAGACAAGGCAATTGAAATTTTGTCGAGGCTTTGTGGGGATCAGCCAGCTGCTCTTGGTGATTTGTTATTTGTCAATTCCAGACCCATTGTTTCATTGGCTAATAGAATAATAAACTCCTCCAGTTTAGAAGTAAAAGTTGGTGGGTCTGCCTTACTAGTTTGTGCTGCAAAGGGAAAGAAAGAGCTTTCAATGGATTCACTTGAGTCTTCTGGGTATCTTAGACCACTAATATATTCTTTAGTTGATTTGGTGAAGCAGAGTTGTAGCTGTGCTTCATTAGATATTGAAGTTATCAGTACTAAAGGTTTTATGGAGAGGAATGCATTTCAAGACGTTGACGAGTTTGATATTCCTGATCCGGCTGCAGTCTTGGGAGGTACTGTTGCCCTTTGGTTGCTCTCAATTATCGCGTCTTTTCATTCGAAGAGTAAGCTCACTGTAATGGAAGCTGGTGGACTTGAAGCTCTCTCTAACAAACTAGCAAGACATACTTCAAATCCACAGGTATACTAATTTATAATTTTTTTTTTTTGCATCAAACTCATCTTTATCTGTTCCCTTCGTCTTTTTGGCTAGCAGTCCTATAGCTCAGGTACTGATATCCCCGTGCATAGGAAAACTGAATGTGCCATCTCAGGCTGTGATGGCAATGCTTTATGCTTTCTGGATAATATCTCTTAGCAATTGGACAAATAACAATAACTTGGAAGCTATATAAATTTGCAATTTAAAATTCGTTGAGTTGATCAAAATCTGGATCGTATGTGCAATGAAACTGATTTGAATAGAAAGAGGACAGCAATTAAGAAAATTGTGTTTTTCACACAACATCTTTGATCATTTGATGCATATCATATTGAAATATATGGATTTTCAACTTGATTACTAACGCTTGTGGAAAGAATTGATTGGAATAATTTTCACCTAACAAAAAGGAAACCAAAATTGGACTTTCACCAATCAGTGTTTCAGCCAACAACAGACCTGAATTATCTAGGCCGCGCTTTGTAAAAAAAAATTATCTAGGCCAAGCCCTGTCAGACCTGAATCTACAAACCACGTACTGATTATAATTTCTTTGTTAATAAGAATCTTAGTCTTTGAAATAAATATCCCATATCTCAATTTTTACCCTCAGTAGTGTATGTTGTCTTTTTTTACCAAATACTAGACTTGGTTCATTTGCTTGATAATTTGTGTGGGTAGTCTTCACATTTGTTAAAGTCTTGTTCAAGCATTGTAAAATTTTAGTCGCTGATTCAAATAGATTTCCTTTCCCCCCCTTTTGACAGGCAGAATATGATGATACAGAAGGAATATGGATCAGTGCCTTGCTCTTGGCCACTTTATTTCAAGATGCGAATGTCATTCTATCACCTGCAACAATGCAAGTGATACCTTTTATCGCTCTTCTGCTAAGATCTGAAGAAATAACTGAGAAATATTTTGCTGCTCAGGCTATGGCTAGTCTTGTTTGTAATGGTAATAGGGGAATAAATCTTGCCATTGCAAATGCCGGTGCCGTAGCTGGATTGATAGCCATTATTGGGCATATTGAGTCAGATATGCCAAATCTTCTAGCTTTATCAGAAGAATTTTTTTTGGTCCAAAACCCTGATCAAGTTGTTTTGGGTCACCTTTTTGAAATCGAAGATGTAAGGTTGGGATCTACTGCACGGAAATCTATACCCCTCTTAGTGGACCTTCTGAGACCAATACCAGAAAGGCCTAATGCTCCACCAGTTGCTGTTAGACTCTTGATTTCCATTGCAGATGGAAGTGATACAAATAAATCACTTCTGGCAGAAGCTGGAGCTCTGGAAGCTTTGAACAAATACCTGTCCTTGAGCCCTCAAGAGTCAACTGAGACTGCTATTTCAGAGTTATTGAGAATATTATTTTCTAATTCTGACCTCATTAAGCATGAAGCATCAACAAGTTCATTGAGTGAACTCATAGCTGTTTTGCGACTTGGATCAAGAAATGCTAGATATAGTGCAGCAAGAGCACTAAATGAACTTTTTGATGCCGACTACATTAGGGACTCAGAATCAGCTAAACAGGCTATTCAACCATTGGTTGACATGCTTAACACTACATCAGGGAGTGAGCAGGAGGCTGCTCTTATGGCCTTGATCAAGTTAACTTCAGGAGATTCATCAAAAGCATGTCTTTTAACTGATGTGGAAGGGAATCCTCTTGAAATTCTATATAAAGTATTGTCTTCATCTTCCTCCTTGGAACTGAAGAGCCATGCTGCACAACTCTGCTTTGCACTTTTTGGTAATAGTAAGATCAGAGCAAACCCAATTTCCTCAGAATGCCTAGAGCCCCTTATATCACTTATGCAGTGTGGTTCTGGGACAGCAGTAGAATATGCGGTTTGTGCTTTTGAGAGGTTATTGGAAGATGAGCAGCAGGTAGAGTTTGCAGCAGCTTATGATGTTGTGGATCTACTTGTGGGCTTGGTTTCTGGTACAAACTATCAGCTTATTGAGGCTACTATATCTGCTCTAATCAAATTGGGAAAAGACAGAACTCCTAGCAAACTTGACATGGTCAAAGCTGGTATTCTTGATAATTGTCTTACGCTACTCCAGTCAGCACCTAGCTCGTTATGCTCTGCAATAGCTGAGCTTTTTCGAATTTTAACTAATAGTAATGCAATTGCTAGAAGTTCAGATGCTGCAGAAATTGTAGAACCCCTTTTTCATGTTTTGCTGCGTCGGGATATCAACTTATGGGGACAACATAGTGCCTTACAAGCACTTGTAAATATATTGGAAAAACCACAAAGTCTTGCAACCTTAAAGCTTACTCCTAGCCAAGTCATTGAACCCTTAATTTCTTTTCTGGAATCCCCATCCCAAGCTATTCAGCAGCTTGGCACAGAACTGTTATCTCATCTTCTTGCACAGGAACACTTTCAGCAAGATATTACGACAAAGAATGCAGTTGTACCCCTTGTACGGCTTGCAGGAATTGGAATTTTGAACTTACAGCAAACAGCAGTAAGCGCTTTGGAAAAAATTTCTACAAGCTGGCCAAAGGCTGTTGCTGATGCGGGAGGTATTTTTGAGCTTGCCAAAGTTATTATTCAAGATGACCCTCAGCCACCACACGCACTCTGGGAATCAGCTGCTCTAGTTCTCTCTAATGTACTACGTTCCAATGCTGATTACTATTTTAAAGTTCCTGTAGTGGTTCTTGTAAAACTCCTGTACTCAACACTTGAGAGCACGATTAGCATAGGGCTTAATGCTTTAATAGTTCATGAAAGAAGCGATGCCTCAATTGCTGAACAGATGATGGAAGCTGGAGCTATAGATGTTCTGTTGGACCTATTAAGATCTCATCATTGTGAAGAAGCATCTGGTAGATTACTTGAAGCTTTATTCAACAATGCGAGAGTTCGAGAGATGAAGGTATCTAAGTATGCTATAGCGCCTTTATCCCAGTATTTGTTAGACCCACAAACCAGATCACAGTCTGGCAAGCTTCTTGCTGCTTTAGCTCTGGGAGATCTTTCCCAGTATGAAGGACATGCTAGAGCTAGTGCCTCTGTATCTGCATGTCGTGCATTGATAAGTTTGCTTGAGGATCAGCCAACTGAAGAAATGACGACAGTTTCTCTATGTGCATTACAAAACTTTGTCATGAACAGCAGGACCAATAGACGTGCTGTTGCAGAAGCTGGTGGCATACTGGTGATTCAGGAATTGCTACTGTCTCCAAATACCGAAATTGCCGGACAAGCAGCTCTACTGATCAAATTTTTGTTTTCTACCCACACATTGCAAGAATACGTGTCAAATGAGCTGATCAGATCTTTGACAGGTACGTTGTGAATGTCCCTATAGACAGCGATCACTGATCTACACCTATGCTCTCTTTCAGCAACTGCTTTTGTCATGTGTCCATGCTGTAATCGTGTCTGTTTTACATTGTGTATGCCATATGTTGCTCTTTACTTAAGATGCAAGTTCATTCACGTTCTAGTCTTTGATTAATGAAGTTAATAGAAATTCATTCAATTGCTCACATTTCATTGATTATTGTGTTATCTTACATTTGTTCTTGCAGATAAAAATTACCTTTTACATTTGTTCTTGCAGATCAAAATTCTTGTGTCCAATTTTAAAATACTAGTTTTGGATGTGAGAAGAATAGGAAAAACTGGAACAGCAGCAACGAAGTTGTATTTTAGTGGGTTCTCTTTTTTTCTGTTCAATCCAATATTGTTAAAATTTGAATAGATATCTTAGAATTGTGATTCAGCTTTTGTTTGATTTTGACTTTCTGCAACGAGAAAAACAACTGAGTTTTTGTTGTGTCTTTGTTTCAGAGTAATTGGCCGTCATCAACATATACAAATAAGTGAATTTCCTTTTCCATTGGTTTTCCTTCCTAGTATAAAACTTTAATTCCATAATATATATTTCTATATCTGGTTTCATTTGAGAAAGAGATGGAGGATGATGTCAAATATTTTTTGGACATGACAGGGACAGCTAGTGAAATAGCTTTATTCCCTCTTTTATTATATAAATTTTTAATTTTTAATTCATATTACTTATCAAGAAAAATAAATCTTCAGATATAGATTGTGGTGCATTAGTGACGTTTTCTTTTCTATTTCTTAAGATTATGTATTTCATTATTTTCTTACTTTATTATGCAGCCGCACTGGAAAGAGAGTTGTGGTCAACTGCCACAATCAATGAGGAGGTTTTAAAAACACTGCATGTGATATTCACGAACTTTTCTAAGCTCCATATATCTGAAGCAGCAACCCTTTGCATTCCTCATTTGGTAGGGGCACTTAAATCTGGAGGTGAAGTGGCTCAGGACTCTGTACTTGATACCTTTTGCTTGCTAAAACAATCTTGGTCGACCATGCCAATAGATATAGCAAACTCTCAGGCTATGATTGCTGCTGAAGCCATCCCCATATTGCAAATGCTCATGAAAACCTGCCCACCAAGTTTCCATGAGAGGGCAGATACCCTTCTGCACTGCTTACCAGGTTGTTTGACTGTCACCATTAAACGTGGAAACAACCTCAAGCAAACTATAGGAAGCACCAATGCATTCTGCCAATTGACAATTGGCAATGGCCCTCCGAAGCAAACCAAGGTACTCCCATGAATAATCTACTGAAGTATCAATAATATTTCTTAGTCTTTGTCCTTGGTTAAAATTCTTTAATTATTTTATAGGACCCAGGAAAAGAAAAGCCCAAATGGAGAGGGAAATGCTGAGTTGGCAAGTTATTTGGGGGGGGGGGGGGGGGGGGGGGATTACATGTGAGAGAGGTATATGAGGGGTGTGTGAGAGGGAAAAAGGAAGTTAGTCAGTTTTTGGGGTAGTTTTCGACTATAAGCTTGGGCAGAGAGAATTCCAAATTCCTCTGAGGAGCATTGCTCTGGGGTTGCAGGAGAGGTCCTCTTGCAATATATTTTCCTTTGTTTTCCAGTCAATAATACAGTTTCTTCTGGTTACAATGGAAACATAACAAAAAGCTTGGCCTGGCCTAGGCCTGATGTAGGCTGGGCCATATGCTTTATAGGTCGGTCTGGCCTATTCCCACCCCTATTGGTGTTAAACTCAACAAACCACCTTTTCTCTTGAGAATGGCATCCGACTCTGAAGATGGAAAATCCATATCTCTACTTTGAGTATTCAAATGTCAAGTTGTTTATGCTAATGTGTCGTATGATCAAATTGTTTGGTGGCGCAGGTCCTCGATAAGGAGGGTAATCGAACTTGGTAAATATCCACGCCAATCTTTGGATTTTGGATGGATACAAGCATGTTGTTGATCTTGGACACAAATATGTGAGAAAAGAGAAGTTCGATGGAATTGTGGTGTTTGTGGATGATAGCTATATGCATATTATGGAGTTATTTGATGAAACTCAGTGCGAAATGGATTAGGGCAGTTCAGTTGGAATGCTTGGAGGGATGAAAAGAATTTGAGTGGAATAGGACAGTTTACAATGGGTTCCCCACCAAGATTCGAGAGTTTGGTCTATCCCTCCCATTTCCTGTTCAATAACTGCCTAACTTCCCAGTTGTTGAACTTCCCTATTTATTCAATTTCATCCTAAAGCTCAGCTATGCTGCTGGCTTATTTCTTACGACAGGAACTAATAGATACTAATTAGGCTGGCCCACAAACTTTGGGCCTCCTTTTATAATGCTTACTAATAAGAGGTCTAACAAATTAACTCTGCAGGTGGGAGGTTGGGTAAATCTGAGGGCCCTCCCTTACAGCTTGTAGTCTTTTGGCCAGCTTGTAGTCTTCATGAAATTGGCCTTTAGATGCTACATGCGTTTTCAGATTTTAGAGCAAACACAAGAGATGTAAGCTGCAATTTTCAGCGTGAAGCAAAATTCACGAAGTATTCTATGTCAGCAAATTTAAGAAGGCGTCCCAACTCCCAAGTCCACGTCTCCTGCACAATTGCCCGAAGCGCTCTGAGGGTTGGGTGTTGCAATCTCAGCCAGGTATAATGCGTGAGGGGAAATGGAGGTTCTCATAAAATGGAAAGTATTACCAAATATTCTTGGGAATCAGTCTCTAGGATTCAGCACAGTTTATCCTCCCAAACTCACCTTGAGGACAAGGTGAAGCATTTTTCTTTTGGGAAGTGAGATTTTTTTGATAAGCAGCAAAATTTTATTAATTATGGGAGCATCTTTTGGGAAGTGAGAGTACTTATAGTTGATCGCTCATTAAGGGGTTTACGTGAGAGAGAATAGGAAAGACTGTAGGGAATAGTTTCCACTTCCCCTGTAACTCTTTATAACAAACTAACTGTAATTGATGTCAGCAAGTTATATGGATTGAGATTTGGGGGTGGGTTGGGTGTGGAGGGGCGACTTTTCACAAGCAATTTGTATCATTTGGGCCAAGAGAGCATCGGGAACTGTCCAACTTTCATTTCATTTCTGAATCCTTCGTACTGCAATAATAATTCAGATTCATTCTTTCATTTTTGAATCTTTTCTTGCTATGTCTATCGGTTTCTGCTTGGGTACTAGTGCATTGTGTGTGGATTGTACCATATATTTTATAATTGGGGACCTAACAAACTGCAAAAAAAATTCATTGCCCAAACTTTATTTAGGAAATTAGTAATTGATTTTATCATACAAGTTACATATGCCATTTTTTATTTTTGCTTCTGGTAGGTAGTGAATCGTAGTATATCTCCAGAATGGAAAGAAGGATTCACATGGGAATTTAATGTACCTCCGAAAGGCCAAAAGCTCCATATCATATGCAAAAGCAAGAATACATTTGGGAAGGTAATTGGATATTCATTCTGTTTGTGATTAATCATTCTCTATTAATAATTTTTATCTCTGTTACCAGTATAAGTGAGTGCCTACCTCTTCCTTTTCTGAAAGGATGAATTACTACATTTCTTTGATTGATGGATACTAATATTTTGTTGATTACTGGAAGGATCTTTGCCTATTTGGGTAAAAAATTCCCCGAGGGTGAAGTACTTGCAAACAATTTTCTACTAGTCTCCTTTTTCACCTTCCCACTAAATCAAGCCGCTAAATTTATTGTAATTACTGACTGTAAAGTGTTGTGCTTTTTATCCAGGCTACTCTTGGAAGAGTCACCATCCAAATTGATAAAGTTGTAACGGAAGGGATTTATAGTGGATTGTTCAGTCTTAATCATGACCGTAACAAAGATGGTTCTTCCCGAACACTTGAAATTGAGATTATTTGGTCCAACAGAATATCTGATGATAACATTTGAATATTCGAGCTGGAAGCATTGAAAGTAATCTTCAGAATGCATGATATGTTTCAAATCATTTTGGTTGCAATTATCAGCGCATTTGGAAGATCCAGTTTTGTAGTCTGGCAGAGATGTTTGTTACTGTAAATTAAATTATAAGTGTTGACCAAAGGAGGTACTCACCGTAAAGTAAAATAATTTAAAAAAGAATTGTACAGGTCGGTTCATAGAAAGTAGAAACCTGAATCATAGGAAGAAATGCCATTTTAAGTAAATTTTATGTCAATTGTATTTTGTTTAATTAGTCGCTCGCTGATGTTTTTTTTGGGACATCAGCTAGCTTTTGCTGTTGCTTTATGTTCGTAAGACACGCGAGATGATAAATACACTCACAATATGTAATGTTCCATTTCTATTGGCAACATACTACATTCAACACCAATCAATCTTATTTTATTCATGGGCAATTTTGTGTATTTATATTTTCTTTACCCCAAAAAATTATTTAGTAGTGGAATATGACTGACAGACAGACAGAGTTATCTTTATGAGCCGAATTGAGATCAGCTGAAAGTAAAATAGTCGATCAACTAAATGAGTCAAGGTTCAAAGGTTTTTTTGTTAATCAAGAAAATAAAGATAAAATTTTGTTTTGGGAAGTTGGGAAGTAATTCTTAATAGATATATGTGGAAGCTTGCAAGGGCCTTTCAGCGCCCATGACATGGGAACTAGTTGTTACTGAGGCATGGTTGGTTAGATGTTACTGAGGCATGGTTAGTTGTTAGCTAGTTGTAGTAGTTCATAGAAACTTGCTTAGGTTTTTGTCTATAAATACAACTTGTAATATTGTACAAATCAATAAAACTCTAGTATTCAAACAATTTTTCCTTTACTTGCAATTTACTTAAGTTTTAGTAGTCCAATAGTTTTTAGTCATCATTCGCTTAACACAACGCTTTTTAGAGTAATTGGGGAACCCATAGCTAAGAGAAGAAGTTTCTCACTTTCCTTAATCACTTGAAGAAAGGAAATCAACATTGAGAGCTATTAGTTGATTACCTTGGGTAACTTCAATTTTGACAACAAATTTGGCACGCTCGTGGGACCCAATAGGCAAACAAATTGAGAAGTTTGATTCACTTTGTCACTATCGTTTTTGACGTTTGCACTCGCATTTTGGCAATTACTTAAGCAACATGGATCAACCATCAGCTTTAAAGAAGACCAACTCTTGAAATGCCTCATATATGACTCACATTCAAGGTATGCCTACCACGAGTGTTCTACCACCAAATGAGCCAACTATGACCTCCAATGATGCTGATACATACAGAGCAGCTTGTGGTTACGCCACATCCTTCATAAGGCATCAAATTGATATGTAGATATGTGGCATTATTATCAGATCTCACAACAGTTGGCTAACATTGTGAACTAACATTGTGAACCCACTAGTGCACAATGAGGTCCAAACAAGCAAGGGAAATAGAGAGCGAAAATTCCATTTTTAGAGATATCTTGGTTATATCAGCCACCCCAAGCCAAACAAAAGATCTCAAAGAAGGCCCCATAACGGGTGGACTGGACTACCTACCAGGTAGGTAAGGAACCAAAATAAATTCCTTTGTGTCATTTACTTGTTTTCTTTACTTACGCTATTTTCGCTAAGAGAGTGGGAAAATAAGCTATAGACTGACAAACCTATATATACTAGGGTGACGTGGTGAGACGAGGTGCACGAAACTAAGGCAGCGAAGAGGTGCTCACTTGCTAAGCAAGAAGGACTCGCTAAGTGAGGGTCATTTTTTATCCCATAAACACGGCGAGTTAAAGAGTTGAATATTTGTGGAATCAGGATTGCTAAGACTCTTTCGAGGATTGTCAGATGGCCATTATGGAATATTTGTGGCATCAGGATTACTGACAGAGTCTAGAGAATACATAGGACAGTAAAGTGTTAGCAAGAAAGAACATAAGTTGATCATCCTGATATATGTTCAGAAAATAGAGCATAGTTCAGGTTATGATGAATCTAAAGACACAAAGGAAAGTAAGAGGATGCATAGTGAGTCAATAGAGAAGCATGTGGTTGAATGTATTGCAGAACATGTTTAGATGTTGATTTCTCTCATCCCAACTTTACGATTTATACATGTGTCTTAGCCCCTATTTTCTATATATGTTTGCACAAAATATTTTGCGAGATCTATCAGACGAAGATGCCTCGAGACGTAGTAGTCAAGTATGTACCACTACCGTAGAGGTGGTACAACTTTCAAATATAGTATGAGGATCAGAACAGAATTGGCCGAGAGGTTGACGCCGAATTGGGAACGACTATCTATAGAGGAAGAGCTACATATGCTTATGGTTTTCTAGGTTTCTTTGAGACTAGAGGGAATGGAATGGTGACGTATGAGTAGTATAGTGGCTAACTTCCCATCAAATTTGGGAGGCACAGGAAGTGGCACACCATGACTACATCCAAGCAGAGCTTCTTAGATGAAGAGTAGGGAATGCCAGGGCGTATACTAATGGAGAGTTCCAGAAGTACCTCCACCTCAAGAGTCTAGTGACCTCACAACAGATAGTGTGGGAGTAACTTATCCAGTTCCTATGATCCGACTGACTTCTAGAGATTTTATGGAGATGGAACCTGCAACCTCTTGTGTGTGTGAATAAATTTTGCAATTTATCAGGATGCTTTTGAGTTACTATGATGAGACGGGAATGGATGTATCATTCATTATTCTTATCTTCTGATGCGAGTGAGCTTTATATAGGAAATAGTGAGGTTGAGAAGTCTTCGAGAAAATATCCATTGTGACCAACCATTAGAGTTTCCTTAGAAAAAGACAAAACCATTTAATGCATGACACATTGAACATTGTATTTCAGCTTGTATTACTTGTACCGTAGCAGGGGTTTAGTCCCGACACCGTTCGAAGGTACACAAGTCTACTTCAAATATCCTCTATGAAGTTATCCATTTTGATTTTGGCGTTTTCCTTCGAAACTTCTCATTCTTTTATTCCTTTTGATTCCTCGAACCATAACTTGGACTAATTAATGCACATTAACTAATGCCATTAAAATAAGGAGTAGAAGTACAAAGTACTAGAGGCATCATCCTTGGACCAGGCTCAGCTCAACCAAATACTTCTTCTTCTAGAGGCTTCTTCTAGATAGATGCTTCCACTAATGTGAGTACACTAGACTAGATGCACTAGGAATCATACTTAGTGCTTGACTAGATACAATCTTCTAAGGCACACAGTAACGAGGCCAAACACACTTGTATGACCAAACTCAAAAACGATCAGATGCACGGTCAAGTTCTGGTACCACTCAGTCTAGTGAGACCAGATGAAGGTAATAAGAAGGTGACATCATCTGAAGGTTGATTTTCTTTTGGAGTCGATTCTTCGACTTTTGTTTATGATAGACTTATACAATTGGCACACTCAAACAAAACATTAGAGAAAATTATTCTTTCTATATTATTTGTTATCTTCAAAATAATTAAGGGTCATTGTTTTAAATCCTCTTGGCTCCAACAGAGGGGAGATCACTGTCAGGTTATCAAAAGTCGATACCATGGAGGCGCATCATGGATGCATGGCTGGATGAACGCATTGTTGATAGAGAGGGTACATCATTTGCGGGCTTAAACTTGTTTAGACTCCGAATACAATGTGTATGTGTCTGTGTGTGGATTTATCAAATAGTTATTTGGTCAAAGCAAAATCTAGGTATATTGACTTAGTGTATAGTTCCATAAGTCAATATACCTAGATTTTGCTTTGACCAACTCTTAGGGTTGTTGTCTAAGTTCGGTCTTCGAACTGTGACTAAGTATATTATTTTTTAAGATTTACTTTTGTTTGCCTTACTAAGAGAATGCCTTTTTTTTTTTATCTCCTAAAAATATTTCTCTACCTCCAACAGTAGCACCTCTAGTCTTGTTTCTTAGTTATATTTTCCTCTCATTTCATTACAAAAAAGAAGAGATGCCTGAAGTTTACACCAAAGCTATTAATGTGATTCTTGTAATTTATTGAAAAAACCTAAATGTACATATATACCTTAACCTTACTAATAAATTTACTCTCTGTTAATATAAATTTATTTATATCTCTTTTAATATAGGCTTAAATATGCTTTAGGTCCCTACAAATATAACGACTTTTGATTTTAGTCCTTGCAAAAAAATTTGTTTTAAAAAGGTCTCTGCAAAAACAATTTGTTTTAAAAAATCCCTCTGTTAATCCACCGTTACAAAAACTGCTTACGTGTGAAACGGAGTGATGACCTGTAATATCATTTTATTTTCTAATTATTTTATATCTGACTATGCTTGCCACCTATTAAAAGTGTTTCTAAAACCCTAAATTCCAAATTCTCATTCATCTTCTTCTTCTTCTTCTTCTTCTTCTTCTTCTTCTCTTCTTCTCTTCTCTTCTTCTCGAAGTAGACGCGGGGGCAACTAGTGGTGCCGGTTGCGAAGGTGGTGAATACATCACCGCAGGTTCAGGAGCATACTGCAGTTGAGGCATAGGCTCCTTTTCTGATTGTTACTTCAATGTCCTTCTGCTTCATCTGGAACTCAACAATGTCTCTTGAATCAACAAGCCTGAAGTATAATGTTGGACATGAAGGTTTTCATTCAATTGATTCACTCCGAACATTTTTGGAAAGCTCGCATATAATGATTATTACTTATTATTAAAAGTAAGTAGCAAGATTGAATCATCTGCTTACTTTACAAGTCTTGCAACTTGAGTACTTTACAAGTCTTGCAACTTGAGTAATAAAGTGAGAGATTGATTCTTGAGTTGCCAAGACTGAAGAAGATGATTCAATTGAACGTTTGGACTGTGGTTCCGTGTCTAATTTGGCTTTGACAGGAGGCACAACATTGGAGGAACCATCAAGGGAAACCATCAAAGCAAAATCTAGTGAAAAGGTGGACAAGAAACCGTTAATGATGCTGGAGCACTTTGAGCATCCAAGAGAAGAGAAGAAGAAGATGAATAAGAATTGGGAATTTAGGAATTTAAGAACACTTTTAATAGGTGGCAAGCATAGTCAGATATAAAATAATTAGAAAACAAAAAGATAATATAGGTCATCATTCCGTTTGACACGTAAGCCGTTTTTGTAACGGTGTGGGTTAACAGAGAGACTTTTTTTAAAATAAGTTGTTTTTGCATGGACCTTTTTAAAACAAATTTTTTTACAAGGATTAAAATCAAAACTCACTATATTTGCAGGGACCTAAAACATATTTAAAGCATATTTAAGCCTTTAATATATTAAATTTTACCTCGTCCTACCAGTACATATAATATCATTGTATCACTAAATAAATTACAAAATACACCTGTATTAAGTGTAGAGACAATTGAGTCAAAGAAGAAGATATAGAGACAATTGAACTAAGGTAAAGTGTAACAATACTATCTTTAACACTCACTTTTTGATACTCTCTTAGTGATTGGATAAAATTCAAGTGAGTCTCACTAAACTAATGATTCTCATTTTCAAAGTGGTAAAACACACACAAGTTACATTTAATCAATGAAAAAGTGTTAGAGGGAAAGTGTTAATAAAGAGAGCGTTGCTAGCACTTTTCTTTTATTTAAGTTTACTTAATAAAGATTTATTTGTTGTATAAAAATAAAATACAGAGGTTGCCCCTATAAAAAATTAAACTTTTTCAATGAAGATACAAAATAATAAGAAAAAAGAGAGAATAATAATAAGAAAAAAGAGAAAGAATAATTGAGACAAATTCTACTAATTTTAGTTGTTTGGACACATTTTGGTCAAAAAAATTGTTTCGATACATTCTAAGGCTGAATATAAACAACAGAAAATTTAAGGGTTTAAAAACTGTTTTTAAAAGTGTAATCAAACAAACCTTAAGTATTTTGAGTTTTATCAAAATGCAATTTTTCTTTACAAAATACAAAAAATATGGAGACCAAATTACTCTCTATGAAAAGTAAATGTTTGCCAGTTAAATAACGCAAATACTAGTTAAACTAGTGTTTAGGTGACTAAATGTTGATAAAATTATTTTATTACATTTTTCCGCTTTGAAGAAACAATTTTTAAAAGGCCGTATTTTTTTGGAGACCTATTTATTCTCTATGAAAAGAAAATGTTTGGCTGTTAAAATATGCAAATACTAGTTAAACTAGTGTTTAGGGTTTTCAAGAAAATGTTCATAGTCTTTTTAATAAGACTAGTTTGACTGATGTTTATGAAGCAAACTAATATTTTTCATTTTTCAAGAACTACCTGTGTCTATGCTTTTTATCAAGTACTAGTTTTAATTTTTATTTCTTTTGATCGTTAGATCATGTATTTTGGAAATTGTTATGTTTTTTCTATAAAAAAAAATGTTAGACTACTTTTTGCCTCCCATTATAAAAAAATTCTGGATCCACCACAAACGTCATGGTGGATGAGGTTTTTCATATATACAAAATTTGGACATTAAAATACAAGGAAGGAAGCTAGAAACGATTCGGATAAACAACTTAATTAATTAATTGCTTATTAAATTAGGGTTTATCATACAAATGCTAATGTATATAAGCTAAGCTATTTTTATGAGCAGCATAAAAATAGCTTATGAACATGTCATAAACTATTTCTATCATTCAAATGATATTTTTCTATGATACAAATGCTTATGTAAAAACAGCATATGAACGATGCCATTAGCTATTTTCATAAACTCTCCCAAACATTTTGACAAGTATCTATGATTGTATATAAACTCAAATATATCAATCCAATAAGCACCAATTTTTTTACCAATAGCTGGTAGATTCCAATGCAAATTCTAGGACAATCCAAACAGGGCACGAATTATAGCAAATATGCCACCACCAATGAGAGCCTTCATCAATCTCATCTTTGTATCGGTGTAAGGTGGGTACCTTATTGATGCATCACCAACAAAACTGCGATAAAGAACTGCCTTTTTGTGACTAAAAGCATCAAATGAGAATTTTCCATGGTATGCACCCATTCCACTCTCACCAACTCCTCCAAATGGCAAAGTATGAACTGCAAGCTGCACCAGGCCAAATGAAAAGCAGAAACACAGAGATCAATAGTGTTCAGATTTGACATTAATTCAAAATAGTATATAAAATCACAACTGGAAGAACCTCTTTTTAATTGAATAAACTTTAAGCCAATACAACCAATAGAAAGAAGCAAATGCAAGGGTGCAAAAAACACGGTTCATTTAAAGAGGATGGCTCCTCACTACAGCAAAACAAACTTGAAAAATACTAATATGTTTACTTTGTTTTCAAATTTTCATTTTCTGCTTTAATAATATATACACATGCTAGTACACTCATAACCAAGGAGAAGATCTACAAAGTGATATGATATACATAGTCAATGAGTAGCATATTTGGAAATGGTGAAAATGCTACCAAGTTATTTTCACTATTTCTAAATATTTTATTGCTTCTTGTATCACTAATCTCTACTTTGGATATCATTTCCTTGACTAAATATGTACTAGTATGTAGATCTTATTGTAAACAGAAAAGGAAATTTTGAAAAAATAAAGTAAACGCCCTATCACATTGCCTTTAGTATAATTTATTTTAGTCTAGAGGCAGCTTTAATACAAGGACTAGATGGCAACAACCACAACTCGGAAGATTATTTGGTGATAAGAGTTAAATACAGAGGCACACACAAACTCAGATATTTAAGGATACTGTAAAAGACAAATAAAAATTACATGTAGGGTAGTGTCATTGATGACCAAACCACCAGCAGAAACGGTCCTAACAAACTGTTCCTTGAGCTTCTTGTTGGTTGTGAATATATACGCTGCAAGAGGCTTTGATCCAGAATTGATCACATCAAAGCTTTCTTCCAGTTTATCGACCTGTTTCAAGCAAGGAAAAAATGAAAAATAAATAAATATACGAGAGAAAAGAGTATGTTGTAGGGAAGCATAGCCAAGAGAGAAAATAGAGATGATGTTGTTTCTGTAACCAAGTGCTGAGTTAGCAATAGGGGGCAAGGGGTGTGTGGGTGATGATGAGTCGTATAAAGGTGGGAGCGAGGGAATGGGGTGTTGGCTGGAATTGGGTTAAAACCTTGGGAGAAACTCGACATTCTCAAACTTCCTAGCATAGTTATCTTCTTCCTATTTTTCTGTATTTCTTTCTTGTAATTACAGTACCAGTCTACCAGACCTATAGCTATCTTGATTCAGAGAAGGTTTCCATCATTAATACTGTATTTCGACTATTCAATATTTCAATGTCTTCGGATACCTATCATACATCTATTTCCAGGTTGATTTAACAATTGGCTTCAAGTTAGCAGCTATTAACTTAGCTGATTAATGGATATGAAAGTTGAAAGTTTCCCCTCGAGGTTATATCTTTAGATAAACTAGTAATCTTACCATAAAAGGTGAAAATAGATAATGTTGACTTTCTTCATATCAGTTATTCTTGCAGCTTGCAAACCATTTGAAAAAATATGTGCAGATTTGTTTTTATTAAACTATTGTGAAAGTAAGTAAACAGCCAAAGCAATTAATGAAATTTTGAGGGAAATCTCACAGAAAAAGTTACTATGATGCCTTAATTCATACCGTGAGGATGGGAAGTAAAGGACCAAATATCTCTTCACACATTATAAGGGAATCTCGTGGGACGTCCAATAGAACAGTGGGGCTAATCCTCCTGTAATTTAATAAAAAAGAGAAATGTTAGCGTCAAGACTGTATTTCACTACTTTACGAACTTAGTACTCCCAAGAAGAAGACAGAGCTTACAATTTGCTTTCATCCTTTTCACCTCCATAAACAATCTTACCAGAAACCTTATCATCATCCAATAGCTTTGTCAAGCGAGCAAAGTGGTTTGAGTTTACAATACGGGACAAATCTTTCGATTCCAATTGGTTCTTTCCATAAAATTTCTCCAATTCAGTCTTTAGGGCATCGACCTAGAAATAGGAGGCACCAAACAATAAACAAACAGACAGATTCAGGAAACAAATTACACAAAGGAAAAATATATTACCAACTTAGGAGCATAGTCTTTTGTTGTTATAATATAATCTGGAGAAATGCAAGCTTGTCCATTGTTGCAACCCCACTTTCCAGCAATTATCCGTCTAGTTGCCACCTAGCCAACTCAAATTCAAATTAATTTAAGTCTTAAGGAGGTTCAAGGTGATAACAAGTATAAGTTAAAAATAAAAGAGAGGCTAAGGTAAACCTTCAAGTTGATATTTGAATCAACGATAACTGGGGATTTTCCTCCAAGTTCCAGCACAACTGGTGTAAGGTGTTTAGCAGCAGCAGCCATCACAATGCGCCCCACTCTTCCGTTACCTAAAAAAATACAGTTACTTATTTGTGTAAATAATATTCCAATATGGCAATATCCATGTATATTTGTTAATAAACTCCCAAGAAAACATTTAATAATACCTAAACTAAATCCTTAACAAATTGAAAATTCTTGTATAAGACTAAGACTGACACAGAGTATTAATAATATGTCACAGATAGAAGGACAGTCAATCCAAGTGAAAGTTTGAAACAAGAACAGGGATTGAACATGATTAAGACAATAACCTCAGTCCTTGTCCTCCTTATAAGTACATTAATTCTCAAAAGTGAAGAGACTCAATGTGAGGATTCCATTCATACTTCCTAATGTGTCAGTTAGATCCAGCTATTTAAAAGCTTTATACTTATATTTATCCTATCATCCACTGAGATGCCAAACAATATCTCCAATAATCTACTGAGATGCCTTCAAGATGAGGGATAACAAAATCCTATTATGCTTTCTTGAGCAATGATGCAATTCAATTGGACATATGACTCTAAAGATATTTCAAGAAGCTGAAATGCTGCTAAAAATTTCAATCAAAACTATTTCCACAACTAACAACAGTTACATAGGGTTGCGCACAGGTATTCTAACTTCCAAGCTGTAATTCAATTCAATTGATTCCCCAACAACTGTGCCGACCATTATTTGGAATGAAATATTTTCTTTCACAAAAAGTAAGAAAGCATTTCAAGAAACAGCTTTGTCGGTTGGGCCTCACAAAGAAAGAAGGAACCGCCTTCTAAAAATCACATAGTCTGAACACTCTTATATCAATTATTAAAAAAAAAAAAAACTAGCTCCTTCCTTCCCTTATTCACCGAATTTAAAAGTAGAAAGATTATTCATGCTTATCAGGCATATTTAAAAGTAACTGAAATCAGCAAGATCGCATATATAAATATATATATATATATATATATATATATATATATAATATAAATGATCATTAAAAGTTGCATGTGTCAACTAGCAATCAGCTGACAATGAAAATTTCACATTCAATATTTTGTAAAGCATCTCTTGATTTATGAAACAAGTTATTCTAACAGAAAAGTTTGGCCATATATAATTTGGTGGTTAGTAGTGAATGTGATTCTTCAACTGCTTGGAAATATAAATATAACTTAAATGAAAGAAATAACATTTATCCTTTTAGTTTTTTCTTGCTGAAATTATGCACTTATTACAGTATCAAAAAGGGATATCAAAATTTGCACATGGATAATAATCTAAAAGAACACTAACCATTAAAATTTTAATTATTCGAAAAAACTGTAAACCATTTCGGGATTATAAACCATCAAAGAATACCAGAAGACAAACAAGGAGAACCTGTGTAGAAAATTTTGTCCCACTTTTGTTGCAGTAATGCAGATGTTTCATCAACTGCCCCCTCAACAACTCTTATAGCTGAGTTGTCCAAGTGGTCCCCTAACAGTTTTGCCAGCAGTGATGATGTGGCTGGAGCAAGTTCTGATGGTTTTAAGACCACGGCATTACCAGCTGCAATAGCTCCAATAACTGGATCAAGTGATAACACTGGAAAGACAGATAGCGAATGTAACATTATCATCATTATAGATTTTGAAGATACAGCTTCAGAGGGAAGAAAAAGTGGAGATGTCAACTAAACATACAAAATGGATAGTTCCATGCAGAAATCACCAACACAACTCCCAGTGGTTCAGATACTATTTCAGCTGAAGAAGGAAAAGACGTGAGTGAAGTTTTGACCTGCATTAATGAGAAAATCATGTGATGAATCAAAGAACTAAATCAACTAATGTCAGTGGAAGAACTTCACCGAAAACATACCTTTTCCGGAGCAATCCAATGCTTCAATTCCTTGAGTGCGACTTTACATGAGTTTTTCAACATAGCAATCTGCAACACAACCACATCAGTTATGAGAAGATAGAACATATAATATTCAACACTGGTGTTTTGATTACACCGACCGTTCAACAACCTAATAAGCAACAATCAAGAAAACAGGTTTTCATTCCACGTTTTCAGCTTTATGTTCAGGCAACTTGGCCATATATAGAACCTATTATAGAGGGGTCTCGGGAAGAGTGGGATCCATTGCCGATCTATTATAGGCAGGCTCGCCTTGCATTTTCATTGCGAGCGGCTGACTCTATGACTCAACCCGCAACCTCCAGTCACACAGTAGTAACTCCAACCTTTACCCCAAGGTCCCATTCTGCTTCAAGTCCTTATTAAAAAGCTCCAAAATGTTTGTTTAGTTGCAATTTATGCCTTAATCCGCAATAAACTTTTCAGTATCTTGGCTAAAATAGATTCAGTATCTATTCCTAACTTGTTTACCAAACACGAGTGGTATGTATCCAAGGGGCAAAATAACTCTAAGATTATCTAGATAAAATTGCTGGCACTTTGCCTCGAGTATAAATTATAATTCAATATACCGGACT